>CM060249.1:103594209-104041709 GCA_030684275.1 Acipenser oxyrinchus oxyrinchus
ATGCCGACACATCCCAGGGGCAGAGGACCCAGCAACCAAAACGGGATAGAAAAGATGGTCGCTGACTGAGGGCGACGATGCCGACACATCTCAGGGGCGAAGGACCCAGCAAACGAAGACAGGATAGAAAAAGTGGTCGCTGACTGAGGGCGACGATGCCGACACATCTCAGGGGCGAAGGACCCAGCAAACGAAGACAGGATAGAAAAAGTGGTTGCTGACTGAGGGCAACGATGCCAACACATCCCAGGGGCAGAGGACCCAGCAACCGAAAACACATATGAGGGTTATGACTCGGCGAGCCGCCCCTCGAGAGGAGATGAGAGAGGTACCCAGCATCTGAGACTTCTGTAAGGGGCGCTCGTAAAACCCCTGATTGGCTGAGACATCACGATGCCTGGGACCTGAAAATAAGGACAAAGCATAGAGGTTAGTATAGGACTTAGCAGGAGTGACCACGTCCTGAAAGAGAGGCAGAATAAAACAGAGCCTCGAGTGAGGTAAGATAAGCGCAGGAGCTGCAACAGGACAGAGTTTGGCCGGGGGTCCGCTCTGACTCACATGGTGAGAACCCCCCTGAAGGTAAGGGAGGCGGATGCCTAGCCCTGAGGTCGGGGAAGTGAGACTCACTTGCCCCCAAAGGATGGACCCCCGGCACCTCACGAAAACTCCCACACCGTGAGACAAACAAAAGACTGCACATGCCAACGCATAACATAAACAAAAGACCAGAAGGACAAACAGGACAAACAGAGGGAGATTAGTAATTGTTAGTAGGATGAGACTATGTGTATACCTGCCACTCAGTGGAGAGGAAAAAACCCCTTGAGGCCGATTAGGGGAAAACCTCTGGTGGCCCCGCGGGACAGGAAGCCCCCACTCCAGGCATACTAGTGATTATTAAAAGTGGGCAGCAACTATATGAGAGGAGGATGGATAAATGAAAGAATCCACTGCAGAAGAGGGCCATCTCCCTACATTCATGATCTGGCTGTGATTGATGTTGGCCCTCGCAGCAGAGGGGGCTGTGCCTACAGAATGATTGGGGGCGGGGTGGAGGCCCGCTCTGGAGGCGAGGAAGGTTGGGATCCAGTGACGAGTGATCCTAGGAGTGAGAGAAATCAATGAGGGGGGTAGAGTAGAGGAGGGAGGCTTGCTCTGGAGGGTGGAAAGGTGGGTTGAGAACCAGTGATGAGTGATGATAGGAGCGAGAGGAATCAATGAACTGAGGGTCCTGGGGGGGAGGTAGAGTAGAGGGGGGGGGGTTCTTGCTGGGGAGATACCTTGATGTTGAAAGAAGGGGCAGATAGGGGACTCTACTTGACAGCTGAATAAACTAACCACGTTGAAATTGATCCCTCTTGGAGGTACGACCGAATGGTGAAGTAAATTAGAAGCAGAAGAAACTGCGAGTTCTGAAGAGACCGAAGAAGGCCGAGATGCAGATGAGATACCTTGACGTTGAAAAAAAGGGGCAGATCGGGGAATCTGCTTGACAGCTGAATTAACTGACCGCACTGAAATGGATCCGTCTGGAGGTACACAACTGAATGATGGAGTAAATTAGAAGTAGAAGAAACTGTGGATTCTGAGCTCCTAAGGAGACCGAAGAGGGCTCAGATGCAGATGATCTCCATAGGTAGATCCTTGTATGGGGAGAAGTGGCGTTTCCGAAGAGTAGAATGAGCAAACGGAGAATGTTCATTGATGCGGACAGTGGGAAGGTGAGGCAGAAGGGAAGGCTCTAAAGAATCAGCTGTTAGGCAGATGGTCTCCATGAGGAGATCTTCGTAGGGGGACAAGCAAACTTTCCGAAGAGTAGAGATGAGTGAATGGAGAATGTCTGTTGATATGGGCAGGCGGGAAGGTGCAGCAGGGGGGGGAACTTTTGAAGATTCTGCGAAGAGTCAGACGAACTACTGGTATGGAGAGAATGGTGGGAAGACAGAAAAGCCCTAGCTTCGACGATGAAAGCCATGATCTGGTTTGATTGAAGGAATAGGATGAATCCGATTCTGGCACACAACGTTTAAAACACTGACCAAGCTGTAGAATATGAAGCTTTCGAAGGAGGGAGAGGGCTGCAGATATGAAATGCTGAGCAGATTGAAGGAGGTTACTGAGAGTAGGATTCAGTCAAATAGCAGCTGGTGAAGCTGGGGAGTCGGGGGTGGGGGTGGGGGGCACGCAGCAGACGAGACCAGCTGACGGAACTTGGATACTAAAAGTGGAGGCAGAAGGGGAGCTGGAACTGACAGTTGAGGTAGCAGCTGGAATTGAACGAACGTGTGTAAATCGACTGCTGGGGAAGTTCAGCATGCTTTGAGCTCCATTTTCTGGAATGGAGGGCAGAGATGAGATGTTGACTATCCTATGTCAGTTAATACGGGATCGATCTGCGGTCTGCTACTATCATGTGTGCTTGAAATGAAAAAGGTGAACTCACATTCAGAGACTGGGTTTCACAACTCCAGTTATTCTCCTAGTAGTGGAACTCCTTAACTCATAAACAAGACAGATTTCCAGTCTCACACCGCGTCTCTCACCTTGTATTAATGCTGTAATATTTGAGAGGATGACATATTATATTTGACATATGAATTGACATATGAATATATATATATATATATATATACGTGTGTGTGTGTGTGTGTGTGTGTGCGTGTGTGTGTGTGCGTGTCCCTATTCACCCCAAATGTGGGACAGACATTGTATTCTTTTGTTATCTCTACTCCCTTTTAAATGTGTTTTTTTTTTTAAATTGACCACTTAAGTAAAAGGTATGCTACTGTAATGCTCTTTATTGACACCATGAAATAAAATAACCTTTTATTTGACAAAGGCACTGCTTCTGCCATGATATATACACAACTGAAAAACACCTTGAACACTTAAACACTATATCTATTATCAATAATCATGAAATAAGTCTTGGTATTTTTTTGTTATGTCTTGTACTTACCATTGACATTGTTATGTTTAGTGTCGCATTACAGCGGTGGTTCCAAACTGCTATCACTTTGAGAACTGTCGCAATGGTTATCGTAAACAGACAGCAAGGTCTTTACGACAGTCACCAATGAGTGAACAGACATGTTGATCTGCGTGTAAAACAATAAAAATTCAGTCTTCATTTTCTCAATCTTGTCCTGTGAGTATATTACAATTTGACGACGAGGATGGCTGAATTTACCTTGCCCCCGCCCGCTTCGTTTCTGCCAGTCCCTGGCGAGCCGTCTGTCCCGTGGATTGACTCCTTTAATATGTAGTTGCTGGCGCTGGATCTTCACGATGTGGCGGCCCCCAGGAAGCGGGCTATCCTACTGCATTGTCTGGGCACAGAAGGACAGCGCGTCTTCTCTACTCTGCAGCCCACAGATGACAGCTTTGAAGCAGCTACCGCAGCGCTCGCTGTACAGCTCCGGTCAGAGTGTCCTCATGCACCGCTTTCAGTTTAGGCAGAGAGCTCAGAGCCTGGGTGAGTCTGGATTGCACTTTGTGTCGTCATTGCCGGAGCTCGCCCTGCACCTGTTTCTATTAATTCTGTGCTGCAGAAATCAACAGTGTTCAAACAATGTGGTGCTATGTGGTGATGTCCTGCTTCCACTGCTGGCTGACACAGGCGCTGTAGTGTCGCTGCTGAACAAGTCCACTTATGAGAGATTTTTTTCTCATGTGCCTCTGCAGAAACCTACCGTCTAATCTCTGGTTATGGCCACACTCCCATTGCTGTTATAGGGACTGTCTGTCAGCCAGTGCGTTACAAGACGCATGCTGCACCCTCTGCCCTCTTCTACGTCTCAGCTGCTGGTGCCAACCTGATGGGACTAGATTTGTTTCAGGCTCTGGATTTTAAGCTTGCTGACTTGACCGGTTTGGATGTTTTTCATGTCTCAGCTCCTTGGTCTCATCAATATCCAGCTCTGTTTGAGGGCCTCGGCTGTCTCACTGAATTTGTACACCAGCCTACAGTCGATACAATGGTCTCCCCCGTCATTCAGCCCTTGCGGCGTGTCCCGGTCTCCCTCTGTGACCAGGTCTCCCAGGAGCTGCAAAGTCTTTTGGATGTGGACATTATTGAGCCCATCAATGCGTCGCCCTGGGTTTCCAATTTAGTGATTGCACACAAGAAGAATAGGGAGCTGTGCTTGTGTGTCGAACTGCATGCTGTTAACAAGGCCATTGTGCCAGACAAATACCCACTGCCGATGGCTGAGGAGCTCACTACCCATTTCTATGGATCTACAGTCTTCAGCAAACTTGACCTGCGCCAAGGCTATCTCCAGGTGCCCCTGGCACCCACCAGCAGGGACCTCACAGCGTTCATCACCCACATGGGGGTCTGTTGGTACAAACTCATGCCTTTCGGTCTCTGCTCTGCGCCCAGCTGCTTCCAAAAAATGATGACGCTCCTGTTGGCGGGCATCCTGGGCGTCTCCATCTACCTAGATGACATTGTGGTGCACGGCGCTGCCCAGTCTCAGCAGCCTGTTGGAGGGGAGGGGGAATGTTATGTTTAGTGTCGGTGGTTCCAAACTGCTATCACTTTGAGAACTGTCGCAATGGTTATCGTAAACAGACAACAAGGTCTCCAATGAGGGAGTTTAATACCAATGACTTGATGAAAGTGAAAAACACACTTGTTCTCAACATCTGGTTTCACAAAGTGAGCCATCACTGTGAAATATTGGTCTCCAAAAGGTACCTTCAAAATCCTGTGCACTTAGTTTGTCTACAACACACCCAAGGATCCCTAATTGCTTCTCATCATTCCTTTAACTCATCACTGACTTTTAGCCCTTGTAGCTTTCTACAGTTCCTCCTCTCCATGTTTCTTATACTGTCTGTGTACAGGTGCTCTTGTAGTTGTGTGACATTAATATCACTTTATATGCCTCAAATTACCTGAACAATTATAACATAATAAGAAACACAACATTACTTTTTCATCCAAAAATGTAAGGGTGACTTATGTTACCTGAAGATGCAGCACAGTCTTCCTCCTCCCAGCCTACAGACACAAAGTTATAACCACCTTCAGTTTCACAGTAATTTGACTCGACTGGAAATATGAGATTTGAAACAGCCTAGTATCACATGATCTTAACTATTCATCCACCAGTAGTGAACTGATGCTACGGCCTTCCATCAAGAAATAACTAGTCTCCTGTAACCATACTTGGCAAATTGACAAGCACGCCAATCACATTTTCATTTTGTATCCCACCCATGTCGCTATTCACCCCACTTCATGACAATGCAATTTTTGTATTTAGTTTTTCTCCCTAATATTCAACCATGTTTCCTACTGCTGGCCATAGCACACACACACACACACACTAGCAACCAACAACATCCTGTCTAACTACCCCTCCAGCACTAGGTGATCTAACTGTATCCTATCCCCCATCCCAATGTGTAGCCTTAACCTACTTGGCATGCTACAATACCCTAAATGTGTTTGTGAAAGAATGGGTCCATTAACAAGGATGTACTGCTTTCAAGGATTTAAATTATTACAATTGAGTCACACTTAGCTGCAAATAATTAAAGGGATATGGAGCGGGAAAATAGCTTGTGATTGTGATATGTTTTCAAGAAAGGAAAATGATAAGTAATAATGAGTTCCAATGGAACAGTAGTAAGTGATTGCAAGTCAATGGAACAGCAGTAAGTGATTGTATTCATATTACAGCCTATTTTTTAATGTATCTACATTTTAAAATAGAAGCAATGTTGACCCTTGACTTGCCAAACACAAGGATATCTTCTAAGGCTCTTACTTCTGTTAAGCACATCTGCAGACACCTACTGGTGTTTTTTTCATCACATCTAAAATAGAATCACATTCTGTCTGATTCTAGTTTATCCCCCCAGAAGTAGGAGGCTGTGTGGTCCAGTGGTTAAAGAAAAGGGCTTGTAACCAGGAGGTCCCCGGTTCAAATCCCACCTCAGCCACTGACTCATTGTGTGACCCCGAGCAAAATCACTTAACCTCCTTGTGCTCCGTCTTTCGGGTGAGACGTAATTGTAAGTGACTCTGCAGCTGATGCATAGTTCACACACCCTAGTCTCTATAAGTCGCCTTGGATAAAAGCGTCTGCTAAATAAGCAAATAATAATAATAATAATAAAGTATGTTGATTAGGCCCGTGCCGAGCAACAAGTACAAACAAGTATTCATAACGATTATGGCCGAGTATTTTTCCGAGTACCAGTAATATACAAGTAATTTTATAATATATATATATATATATATATATATATATATATATATATATATATATATATATATATATATATATATATATATTAATAAATACATAGCACAGAATAAAACACAAGCGAAAGTCCAATTGATTTTATTTCCCTTAAATGTACCAATTTGAAATCATACAGCCTTCTGGTCCAGGCCCAGGCTTATTGTAGGGTGTGGTTGAGGAGAAAATGTGCACTGTCTTACTATATTTCTCAACAGAGTAGTTTTTATTAAATAGAAATCTTCACAGTCTACAATGTTGTTATACAGATTGGGTAGCCCTCTACAGTACAGAGAACTACAAAGGAGCACCCTTCTCATTTGATATTTATAGCCAGCGGGACACAGCCTGCACCACAGGCTCCTCCAATGGTTATCATACTTATTATCTGATAACATGGGATGTACCCAACAGAATGTTCAAGGACACTCTGCTATGCAATTAGCTGATATGCACTCAACACTCAGAACTGTACAACTCGTTCTATATAAGCTTCATCTTATTGCAAGCTTTTTCTTATCAACGCCATCCTTATCTAACAGACTGCGTCTGCATGTCTGGATCAGGGTCAACACCGAGAACATTGACATACACCAGCTAACCACAATTTGTGTCAGCATTTAAATATACATAGAATTAATACAGTAAGTATAATTAATACAGTAAGTATGTAGAACTCCTCTTTTTTCCCTCTGGACACTTATCACTCTTCCTTAAATGTGCTTTACTTGCTCTTATCTGCCCCCTATTTTACTGCATTTAATCCTGTACTTTAGAGGACTGTAATCTGTCAAGTGTTATTTAATCTGTAGTATTTTGAATTTAATTATATCCTGATGTAACTATCACTGACACTGTTATCTGCTCCGTTATTGAATCGTATTTTGTCATACTTGTACTTGCTAGAACCAAAGTCATTGTATTTATCTTGCTCTTAATTGTATTAATACTTGTACTGTGATCCTTGAAATGTATTTTTGT
Organism: Acipenser oxyrinchus oxyrinchus; assembly: GCA_030684275.1. NCBI lineage: Eukaryota > Metazoa > Chordata > Actinopteri > Acipenseriformes > Acipenseridae > Acipenser > Acipenser oxyrinchus. Next base: position 103,601,451 of record CM060249.1, read on the forward strand.
TTACGACTGTAAGTCGCCCTGGATAAGGGCGTCTGCTAAGAAATAAATAATAATAAAATAATAATTTCCAATGAAGCATATCATTATAGCCGTGTTTTACTGGCTCAATTGAATAAAGGCACTCAGAATTAGTTTGGTTAGTATCATCCTTCCATCCACATCCCAGATACTGTATGATTTTAATCTATCACCCGGAAACATAATTACAGTTAACACTAGAACCACCATGCTGGTCAACTTGACTGTTTTAGGGTTTAAAATTTAAATAACTCTGCGTTAGTGAATCCCATGCACATGTCCGTTCTTGACTTTTCCTAATTATATGAAGTAAATAACCAGACGGTGTTTGAGCAGCAGATTCGCAAAAATAATGAATTGACCGGGTATTACAATTCATGATTTTTTTTAATATAACGTACAATATTCTATTTTTTTGCATACAGTATACAAGACACCCCCCCTCCCACCTCTAGGCCACTTCACTGTGTATTTCATTGTGGAGCGTGGGATGGTATGGCTGAATGCTAATCCTTTGACCTTCTGTCTTTTTTGACATGCACAGCATGTGGATGTAAACAACTGCGGATTCAATTTTTTTTACAGACAATGTCACGGAATATTTTTCGAGAAATATTGAGATATTATTTTGTTTTATTTGAGAGCAACGAGTTACACCCGGCTTCAGACAGATATTTACCCTGACTGGATTTGTACAACAATAGTTCCAAGATGGCCACTTACCTGGCAATTCACCTGGGAGCTATCAATCTTTAGTTTGAAATAAGGAATGTAATGGAAAATATCAGAAGGCGATATTTCATTTTGGAACAAGCCACAAAGCTTCGGCACAAACATTTAGATCACAATACTGCAAAGCTGTACTCAGTGTACACACACCAGGTAGGTAAACAATAAGAAAACTTCTGATGCCTGTGCCCCATATGAAATGGCAGTATGTCATTATGCAGAGTCAAAGTACATCTTGTTGGATTGTGTTATTTTGAAAGCGCCATGCATCCTGGATTTTATTATATTTTCTTTTTTATGTTATATCTGTGTGGATTGTTATTTAGTTATTCAGGGTGTTGTTTGTGCAGTACGTTTCGCTCAAAGCATTCGCGTTACATGGCCTATTATTATTATTATTATTGTTATTATTATTATTATTATTATTATTATTAGAAGACAGACAGCAGGCAGGCTACATTACATACAGCACAATAGGAGCCAACATACCGGAAGTAGTGTGACATTTTCTTTTTTATGTTAGTATTAGAAAAAATGATTTTGGTTTTATAGTTTTGTATGTACATATACCCGTTTACACCTGTTTACACACTATTTTTTAATGTTTATTTTATTATAATTTTTTGTAGTTGTGCTGTATGTGTTAATTTTGAAAATAAAGCCTTTTATCTTTAATTTTCCTTTTAAATACGGTGTTTCTGCTATGCAAATGTTAGCTATGATATTCATGAATAAAACTTTTGAGTTGTATCTGATAGTTTGTCTTTCATTTTCATATTGAAGCTGTTTAAAAATGTGCCTGTTAAAATGACCTGCACAGCGGTTCTAGGTAGTAAGAAACTCTGGCGGTTCCAGTGTTAAGCCTCCTGACAACAGAATCTCTTCATGATAATTAATATAAAGCATTATGTTTCAGAGCCTTGAAGTAGCCCTAACAGATCTAAGCAGTGACGGATGTAAATACCACCACCGTTTAAAACAGGCCCAAACCTGGCATTTTAAGACTTTTTTTAATATATTGCAACTGTGTGGATATTATTGTAATACGTGGTGAATTTGTTTTATTTATTTTTTTATTTATTGTTTTTACTATACACAACGGTGGCACATGGCCAGTGTATAATAAGATTTTGTGGTATAATAAGATTGTCTGTGTTAATAATGTCACTGATGAAACTGCTAACGTCAATTTTTAAAAACAAAACACTACCACCAGTACATGAACACAACACAACACTGTCAATAGCAAAACAAACAACAACAGGGCCACTGAAAATAAAAGTTTTAATACACACTTTTGTTAAACAATAATAAACAGCCCTGTCACTTTTTAAAACAAAACAAACCAAAAAATCCTTGCAGACAATTTGTCTTATGTTTGTAGTATTATGTCTGTATTTAGATAGACACAGGCATGCTGGCATGCTGAAGCACTAGCATTCTCTTATTTATTTATTTATTTATTTCTCTGTTGGGCCATTTAGTCAAGCCGCTTTGCTGTAGTGTACCTGCTACAGTAGGTGTCAAAATTGCAATCCCTGTGGTCTGACCTAGTGATAAGGGTTCAAACCTAGATACCGTATCAAAAGGATGTGTCTGTTTCCATTGCCTGATTGCTTATGTTTAAAACATTTTTAAACATGAGAAGCATACAAAGATCAGGATGCTGATATTTAAATTGTAAACCACATTAGCCCCTTTTTTATTCCTTTGTTAAAATTCATCTTTGTTCTCTAAGTGTATAATTTAAAATCACTTCATAGCCTTGCTTTGGCACTTGAAAGTGCTTGAAACCACAGACAGCGCAAATCCTGTCATTTTAAATGTTCAAATTAAATTCAATCATCGGTCCATTTTATACTTGATTATTGACATCAACATGATTACTAAGGGAAAGAAACCCACTTGGCATGCTCATTGCCACAACTTATATTTGGATGTGGATTACTAGCACTGCTTTATAAAAGCGGTGTGGATATTTATTATTTACGAGGCTTAAAATCAAACAGGCTTAGGTTGAGAATAAAGTGGAACTCAACATCAGACTGATGGCTACAGTTAAGTGCAAACTAAACTGTATAAACCATGGTCAAGTTGCATCGGAACCAGTACGGGTTTAAAATTCACATTAGCCCTGCAACTAGTTTTGGGTTTCAGAACTACCCTTTTTAGGTATATTATTGAAATGACTGGGTGCCTTGAATTTGAGTAATCCACCCCTGCTAGATCTGCTCTGAACTGATCAAATTTAACATTGCATGAATACGTCTCATGTGAGTGTATAGATTTAGCTATAAGAGAGGCACAATATACACTATATACTTTATTCTGGGTAATTCTGAAATACAGGACTGGGTGCAGAACTAGTGCTAGTTTCATTCCCTGATAAATCAGCTCTGCCTGTGGAGAAACGTGAAGTTCGCATTTCCAATAATAGCTGTACAAAAGCTTTGCCAGCTTGATGTCTTGTAGCTGGTAGTCAGGGAATTATTTTTGAACTCTCAAGCACTAAGTTAAAATTGTATGTGTTCATGTTTAGATTTACCTAACTTTTTCTTTGTAAACGACTGTGTTTTACAATTTCAAATAAATGACTGTTTCACATTTGCTGATCAATAATAATTACATCACAACATGCAACGTTCAATGCAAAGGAAGTTAGCAAAGTATTGTTAAAAATGTACCAAACAATTAGTATTTTAATTGTGTTCAGAAAATCAGCAACAGTATTAAATCCTCAGGGTGGATGTTGAGGTTCAAAAATGTATGTGAAATGTGTGTTATCATGATCAATATAAACATTGTAATGCATTGTCTCAAATAGTGGGTCATGCTTAATGTACTATAGACCATTCCTACCTAACTGAAGGAAAACATGCTCCTTCCTGCCTGCTTACATAACTATGTGAGTCAAATAATTACTGTATAAATTAAACCTTCAAACTCAGTTATAACTCGGAAAGCAAAATAGAAATCCATTTCATATGTGCTGTAAGCTGTGCAAAATGCCAAGGGCAGTACCGTACAGTTGGCAGCTCAGCCTAAGGTTATGTGGGTGGGAAGCATATAACATAGTGTTTTGGTTGATTTGGTTTCAGCAAAGTGTGTTTCAGGTCTGTTTACCCTAATCTTTGTTCAAATTGTGTCAGGCGAGCCTGTTCCAGCAGCTTTATCTTATTTTTGGTTCAGCAGTTCTGCTGTCACAGTTTTTCCGTTTTCATGTTTGGGGTTTTACCCGATGAGAATGGGTTTCTCTTTTAGATTTTGGTTCTTGTAATTTGTAGCCTTATAGAGTTGTCACACAAGTGTTGCCGCAATAATAATATATGGCTCTACTGGGTAATATTGTAGTAAGCAGACATGCAAAAAATAATGCATCATGTTAACAAGATACCAAGAGACTATTAATAGTCCATATCATACAAGAGTCACTCCATTACCAGGTAGTTAATGACTGGCTTTAGTAGATCCAAGCAAGAAAGCAAGCAGAGCTGAAGTCACTTAACACTGTAGTTGATTATTTATAGACTGGTAATGGACCAGACTTCATTACATAATTGCTGTTATAAAAAAATAATAGTGGGGTGGCATAACTAGCCAATTTCATGCATTTTGTGATCCTAGCATAGTTTTACAGTAAAACATGATGATTCATGATATAAATACTGTGAAACTCACAGTTCTTTAACGTTTATTTAACAAGAATTTTGAAGTCTTCATGTGTAATTTTAATTTAAGTGTGCTCAGGTCTTTCGGGTGTTTATTGTGATGGGGAGTGTTGTGTACAGTGCTGTGTACAGTACACAGAGAAGACAACAAACCTTCAAGAATTGTATGTCTGCCAAAAAAAAAACACATACAGACAATATATTTGCCAAAATAAAACAAAAAAGTTGCCCTCTTAAAGGATACTGTTTTTCAACAACACAGACAACATATTTCAACATCAGAAAAACAGTGTTTCCTGACATACAGTGAAAACCAACAAAAATACATGGAAGATTTCCAAAATATTCTGTAGAAAAATGTGAAATACAAAGAAACATCACATCAATTACTTTCATCACAAATCCACTACTTAGGTTAAAATACTTGTGAGGAAATACAGATTTATTGTACTACATACTGCAGTCATTGTAGATGACAATACTTACCAAATAAGTTAAAAAAAATGAGTTGAAAATGATTTATCTATCGTGTGCACTGACAATCTTAGACTCCAGCATTAGTACACAATTGTAGGAAGAACTGGGGTAATAATGTACCTATATAATTATAATTTGGCTGTGTTAATTAAATGGTTTTAATTTAATTAACACAGTAATTATACATTTCTTCCTTACGAGTTCAAGTTTGTTGAGATTAAATAATTGAGAAGAAAATCACACACATCGTTATATCATTTATGAAGTTTACAAAGAAAGTAGAAAATAGATACGGTGCCTTACAACACTACAAACAGTGAATTATATTTACTGATTCAACACTTACTTTTGTTTATCCCGTACATACACATACTATGTGAGTATACGAGAAGAAACATTACAATTAATTGGGAAAGGAACAGCTTATTTATTTGATTCTTACCTTGTCAACAGTTTATAAGTACCTGCTTCAACTGTTATTCCAGAAGCTGCCCCACTGACCCATGCTTGCTTCAATTTAGGCTGCTGTTGTTTCCAATCTGTATTTCATCAATCATTTTGGTCATGTGCTGGAATAATATGGACGGCCATTCAGTACTTATTTTACACTGGAAAAGTGCATGCAGTGTCACAAGCATTATTTCCACGTATGAAGAGGGTGGTGTTGTGCCACAAATAATGTATGCATCCCCCACAAAACTACCTGGTAATTGTAGGGGTGATCGTCACACTGGTCCCTGTAGTTCAGATACTAGGTTCCATCTGGATCGCGGAGGTGTCCACACCCAGCCAGAGGGGCACTTGCTTAACATGGGGGCAGAGTAAGGAGAGGATATATTAAGCAGTCATGTGGGTCTGGAGGTCCCGGTACAGCAGTATATATGAATTAGGCTTGTATTCCAGTAGTTGTAATCTCTCCTTAATAAAAGCACCCAGGTGGAGACAAACTGTGGTGGGGTTCTTCAAAAGCCTGACTCATCTTTTTCTGTGCATAGAAGGCTGCACCACTCCCAGTTATGTGACAATATGAAGGCGCACAAGCTGAACAAATGAGTGTGAACGAGCAAGGGAAATGTACTTTTTAAGGTCGGATCAGGCCAGCTTGGTGCTTAAACTGGATTGAGATCCTAACACAAGTTGTTTAAAACTATGAACTATGTGTGTGCATTGCTTTGAGTTTTGGTTATGTATAAAATACCTCCAGTATCATTTCCGACAAAGTTAAATAAGATGTAAAATTTGAGTCCCACACCTTTTACTTTAGGACTTGTTAGGCTTCAAAAATCAAGCTCTAAGACTGTAATAAGTCTAGTGCTAAAATATAATTTATTTGACAATCAAAACATCTATTTAAGTGCAATGTAAGAAAAGAAATAATGTCAAAGTATAATTGATTATTCAGTGTCTGTCTTAAGAACTTGTAGACCTATTTCCAGAGTGAAGAGTACCTGACACAGAGCAATTATTCTTTCTAGTAATTGAAAAAAGGTTCAACTTACACAAAATAGACGTTTAACAATTATTTCCAATTTTAACAGGCCTATTTGAATGTGCCAGAGAGAGAGAGAGAGAGAGAGAGAGAGAGAGAGAGAGAGAGAGAGAGAGAGAGAGGCTCAGTGACCACAGCCTGGCCATTAAGAAAGGCCGTCACCGGCAGACCTGGCTTCCTAAAGAAGAAAGGCTCTGTGGTCACTGTGAGACAGGAGAGGTCGAGACAGAGATGCACTTCCTTCTTCAATGTAAGAAATACTCAGAAAATAGACAAACATTTTTAAAAATTTGCAAATTCCCTCCCAAATTTCCCAAACATGACCAACCCTGAAAAAGTCCCAATCCTCCTGGGAGAGGAGGGAAGCACAGCCCAACTAGCAGCCCAGTATGTGTCTGCATGTCACAGACTGAGGGACACACAATGAGAGTTCTGCACAGAGACACACACACTTATGTATATACAGTATGTATGTTGTTGTGTATGTAGGCATGTATGTATTATGTAAATACTTATTGTCCTGATACATGTTTATTGTTAGTAGTGATATGTTTTTTTTTTTTTTTTACTGTACTTTATAAATCAGTTTGTTTATATATATGTATTCATGATGCATTGTATATATACATGTATGTATTGTATAATTGCTTTGGCAACACCTGCTATTGTAAGTCATGCCAATAAAGCACCATTGAATTGAATTGAATTGAATTGAATTGAGAGAGAGAGAGAGAGAGAGAGAGAGAGAGAGAGAGAGAGAGAGAGAGAGAGAGAGAGAGAGAGAGAGAGAGAGAGAGAGAGAGAGATACCTGTAGATATAAGGAGGCTGTGTGGTCCAGTGGTTAAAGAAATGGGATTGTAACCAGGAGGTCCCCGGTTCAAATCCCACCTCAACCACTGACTCATTGTGTGACCCTGAGCAAGTCACTTAACCTCCTTGTGCTCTGTCTTTCAGGTGAGATGTAACTGTAAGTGACTCTGCAGCTGATGTATAGTTCACACACCCTAGTCTCTGTAAGTCGCCTTGGATAAAGGTGTCTGCTAAATAAACAAATAATAATAGAGCACTTTTCATGAATACAATCAAATGTGGATGCTGAGGATGTCTGTCTGAACAATAAACTTGAACTGTTTTAATAAATGCTTAACTGGTGTTTGGTTAGGTAACGTTTAACTGGTGTGCAGTCTTGCAAATGTAGTTGTTATCTAAAATTAAGAAAAAACTCAAATACTGCACGAGATACTGAAAATGTTTAACATACAGTGGGTAATTTTAGCTTGGAATTACATTTGTCTATATTGGTTGTTGAAATGAAATACCAAATAAATATCCTCCAATACTCTGAAGAGTATATTGATGGCTAACTAGTGACTTACTATCCATTAACGAAAAGCAAAACAGACCATCAGTAAAAAGATCATAATAATCATTTCTTGTAGCAATTTCTATTTCTGTGTAAAAAAATGCATGAATCTGCTATTGATTGCAGCTACTGGACTTCAAGATAGAGACTCAATAAAAGAAGTAACAAAAGTATTATCTATTGTGGTACGTGCTTAGATTATTATTCTAGAAAAATCTGTACACCTGTACATCAGTACAAATCTACTATGCTTTGTCACCTCACTTTCCCACAATCAGCCTGTAAGTAGACTTCTAAGAAGAAATGTGTGATGAAATAGTTAGTAAGTATCAGACATTATGATCTAATCAGAAACAACAACATAGAATCACATATAGCATATATGACAGGATATTAAAATGGTAAGACTTTTTAATATTATGTAAATGCAGAGTATATAATGTATCCCGACCATTTGCAGTGCAAGTACAATAAATGGTGTTAATGAAAGGTCATTGAATGCTATGGAGATCTGTGAAACATTTGCCTTTTTGCATATCATGAAATAACCAAACTACTGTATAATGCAGATTAGAAATGCAATTTTAAGTGCAAATTGATAATTGTCATATTAACGGTGAACGCTGTCTGAGAGATTGAGAATCATTTCCCATCCTGTCTTGCCTGCCATAGAAACACAACAATATATTTTCAGTTACTTGCTGCTGAATTTTGAATGGTGGTTTAGAATTAAGGATTATGCCCTTCAAGGAGCACATCTAACAGAAGCACACATGTAAAATAATCAAATGAAATAAAGGATTTGTTATTATTGTAATGGAGGTTAATATTCTTTCATTGGTGAATGAATTCATGCTATATAACTAGCAAGGCATCAGGAAAGCAATACACTTTCATTTCAGCAAATAGGCAGAAACCTAATCCAAAGAATACTTTAAATGCAAATGAGAAAGGGGTTTGAGCACTTTGAAAATATATTAAACATGTACTGTAAAACTCTACTATAAATATGAGATTTAGAGTCTGTACCTTTTGGATTTCTTTACATATCTTCAAATACATTAAAAAGACCAGTAAGGATGTGCAGAAAACCCATTACTCATACTGGTAATCATACTCTGAAACTAATACTCGGTTGACGTCAGGATGGGCTAAAACTGAAAGTGTCATAAAATACATTTCTTGCACTGATTTTTCACTCAAAGTGACTACTGCACACAGTAAAGTATGATGGGATCAGTCATAGAAGTCAACAAGTCTGCAAGACTTATTATTTAGTAGCTCAGGTGTTTAGTTAATTGTTTTCTTATATACAACCATTTTCTCAGCGCTGTCTTAGTCCCCCTCAACCTAACCTACCAATTTACCCATCTGTCAGCTGAATATTTTGAAGGTAAATCTATATAATAAATACAAGGCAATAAGGAATACTATATTATTGTTTCTTTATTTGTATTAGTGCAGTATCAGCACAGTTTTTTTTGTTTTTAAATATATCGTATATGCATGCAGGTCTTTTGTTCAGTATATCCCATGTGCAGCGTTGGAATAAAAAATGTGTTTATTTGCTGCACAGCCATATTGTTTGTAGTGAATAAAGCAAATAAGAATAATTGTTGTTTGTGTTTTTTTGTAAGACAGAATGTACAGTAATTAAAAGTAACATTATAGTTAAAATGCAAGGCTGTAGTTAATACATAAGAACATAAGAACATAAGAAAGTTTACAAACGAGAGGAGGCCATTCAGCCCATGTTGCTCGTTTCGTTGTTAGTAGCTTATTGATCCCAGAATCTCATCAAGCAGCTTCTTGAAGGATCCCAGGGTGTCAGCTTCAACAACATTACTGGGGAGCTGGTTCCAGACCCTCACAATTCTCTGTGTAAAAAAGTGCCTCCTATTTTCTGTTCTGAATGCCCCTATATCTAATCTCCATTTGTGACCCATGGTCCTTGTTTCTTTTTTCAGGTAAAAAATGTATAGACAATGTCCCCTGGGTCGACATTGTCTATACCTTTTATGATTTTGAATGTTTGAATCAGATCGCCGCGTAGTCTTCTTTGTTCAAGACTGAATAGATTCAATTCTTTTAGCCTGTCTGCATACAATATGCCTTTTAAACCCGGGATAATTCTGGTTGCTCTTCTTTGCACTCTTTCTAGAGCAGCAATATCCTTTTTGTAACAAGGTGACCAGAACTGAACACAATATTCTAGGTGAGGTCTTACTAATGCATTGAAAAGCTTTAACATTACTTCCCTTGATTTAAATTCAACACTTCTCACAATATATCCTAGCATCATGTTGGCCTTTTTTATAGCTTCCCCACATTGTCTAGATGAAGACATTTCTTAGTCAACATAAACTCCTAGGTCTTTTTCATAGTTCCCTTCTTCAATTTCAGTATCTCCCACATTATATATATATAATGCACATTTTTATTGCCTGCATGCAATACTTTACACTTTTCTCTATTAAATGTATTTTGCCATGTGTCTGCCCAGTTCTGAATGCTGTCTAGATCATTTTGAATGACCTTTGCTGCTGCAACAGTGTTTGCCACTCCTCCTATTTTTGTGTCGTCTGCAAATTTAACAAGTTTGCTTACTATACCAGAATCTAAATCATTAATGTAGATTAGGAATAGCAGAGGACCTAATACTGATCCCTGTGGTACACCACTGGTTACCTCGCTCCATTTTGAGGTTTCTCCTCTAATCAGTACTTTCTATTTTCTACCTGTTAACCACTCCCTAATCCATGTGCATGCATTTCCTTGAATCCCTACTGCTTTCAGTTTGTGAATTAATCTTTTATGCGGGACTTTGTCAAAAGCTTTCTGGAAGTCTAAATAAACCATGTCGTATGCTTTGCAATTATCCATTGTCAATTTTGCATCCTTAAAAAAGTCAAGCAGGTTAGTTAGACACGATCTCCCTTTCCTAAAACCATGCTGACTGTCTCCCAGGATATTGTTACCATAGAGGTAATTTTCCATTTTAATGCATACCTGTGGCGGAGTGTCCCGCCCCTTTGTTTATTATTTATTTTATATTTTGATTTATGTTTATATTACGGCGAAGCGCTGCTTATTTGTTATTGTTTTTGTATTTTAAAAACCTCGTGAGGATGCGTGGCTGATCAGCTACTGATTATTTAACTAGCTGACAGTCGCGCATCCTTACTAAACTCGTGCAGACTGTGGCCGAGGGGTAATAATTAATTAATAGTTAGTTAACCCCTCAGCCAGAATATAAAAGCTGGCAGCTATCTGCGCAAGGCGGAGAGTGTCAGAGGAGAGTATGGGACAGCGAGCAAGGTGGGAGAGGTGATTTAAACAACTGCTAAGCGTGCTGGTTTTACCCCAGCACGATACTTATTTGTCTATTTCTATTTGTTTGGCCAACGTGCCCTTTTGTTTGTGGTGTTTTGTTTTGTTTTGTTCAAATCTTTTGTTTTATTATTTAATAAAATAGCTGAGCGCCGTAGCGCTCAGTTTCACCACCGCCATTCATTGCCTTTGTTTACTTCCTGGTCCGTGACGTCACCACCCACACGCCACTCAACAACAGCTCGGTCACAATACCCCATAAGTTAGCATTAATGTGTGTACAGTATTTATTGAAAGTACTCACCCATACTAAAAAAATATATATTTTAAATATATTTTTGTAAACATATTATTCATATAAAACTCATAGTCGTTGGGAATGATAAAATATATGGAAAAATATATGTATTATGTATGTAACATTATATAAAATATATTTAACATATTACAAAACTGGCCCGTTTTCATCATATGGAAAATATATTTATAATGTATTTGCTTTAACATATTTTAAATATATTTAAAATATAATTTCAGGTAACAATATATCAGTTATATTGTCTATGTATTTTTTAGAAATGTATTATTCAATATATTTACTAAACATGTATTATATAATGTATTCACAATACATTACATAATGCAAAGTGCCTGGACACACATCATGTTTTGCATGTGTTCCACCAAACAGATATGAAGCAAATAAATAAGAAAGGAATGGAATTCCGCAATTTCACTTAAAAATAACTACTATCTTTAAACATAACGGAATATATCGATATTTTGTAAAAATTCAGTGTATATAAAACACTCAAGTACAAAAATGAAAAGCTTTCAACATATGCTAAAAGGCTGTTTGCATTACAACAGGTGTTTGGGCTGCTTCTCTGTAGACCTGCTAACATTGTTCTTCTGAAACTATGAGATGTTACAAAAAACTTGTGCTTCCAATTAAAAATTCATTAATAGCTATTGGATTGTTGCTGAAAATAGATCTATGAAAGTAAAAAAAAAACACTAATAAACTGGAAATACATTTTTACAATTTCATTCTTTTTTGCATATTGGTGGGCATAGTTTAAATATAAGGTGACTTAAAATATGAACAGCCTATTGTGTCCTTGATTGTTATTGACCTCTCTTTCTTTTTCTTCTAAATACTAGGCTTAGCCCAGTTATTTTTTATGAGGTATCTGTAACACTTCGGTATCTGCAGAAAGATTGATTAACGACCATATTTGTTCCGTCAAGAATAAACTTATTTACCGAATTAAAATCACAGTGTCTGTGTTTTTATCTGCTGTACATGGATAAACTTCTGAAGCCTTCTTGTTTTAAATCTAGTGCTGCCTGACCGTCGCAGTCTCCCATTATATGCAATATATAAATATATTGTTTGAAAACACTGCATACACTTTTAAATATATTAATGTGAATATATTTATTAACAACATATTTTACAATGTATTTTGAATATAATTTAGAAAAATAAAATGTATAAATGTGAATATGTTGATTTACAAAATACATTTATAGTATATTATAAATATATTTAAGCAACATGTCATGTTTAAGAAAATATATTATAAATACATTTCAGGTTTAAAAAATATATAATTCCATATATTAAAAATATATTTATTTTCCGTATGGGCATGACTTCAACGACTCATGACTTTTACTAAAAGTGTACATTACTCAATGACCCAAAACCTTAACTGGAGCGCTGAATATATAGCAGCAACTGAGCTTTAGTAAGTTCCTTTGGTCGTACAACCAATAGTAAGACATTCAGACTGCAGAAGTACTCAACACAGTCCCAATTGAAACTGAAAAGAAAAACATGGAAAAAAGCAAGAGGTAAATAAATACATACAGAAATCGACTACTTACACATAATCTATACACTTAAAAGATAGCAAGGATAATGCAAATATATATACCGAGCATCAAAAGAAACATCACTATTATAACACATTTATTTAAAAAAAAATAAGGTATTTAAATTATGGACATTGATGAAATGTTTTTGGTTTCTTTTTAATCACTCGATCATTCATCCTTGACCATGACACGCTTGAGTGACTATGACTGAAGCATATGCACTTAATCACCTAATTAGTGAGATAGTTGATTGGACACTGGATATGGAGTGATTTCAGCTGTTGAATTGCAAGCTTGAATAAAAGCAATAAAGAAAATCACAGAAAAAAAACCTATATGCCACATCTATCAAGAGAGCAGCACCTTCGTGCAATCGGCATGTTGGAGGCTGGACTAGGGCAGCGTACTGTGGCTCACCGTCTTGGGTGCTCACAGCCAGCAATTTCAAACCTGACGAGATGATATAACCAGACACACTCTGTCAATGACAGGCCACGAACTGGGAGACCAAGTCACAACACCTGCCCAAGATCGACAGATCATTTTGCAGCATCTTCGTGATGTCAGTTGTTAATCAGCACAATAAAAAGTCACTGCACTTGCGCTAAAACAGAGTTTGTCATTTTTCGATCACATCTAGTGAATTTTATCAAAATATAAGTGATACGTTTCTTTTGATGCTCAAATATAAGTGATACATTTCTTTTTATGCTCAAATATAAGTGATAAGTTTCTTTTGATGCTCAGTATATATATATCTATATCTATATATTACTCAGACTTCCCAATGTTCCATATGTTTAACATACCTTTGTCAAGGGAAAGTGGAGCTAACAAACAGTAGAGGTAATTATAGGCTTTAATGTGTTTTTGATATAGTTTACTAGTTAATGATGTAACAATCTGCTATTTATTTCTATTTAAACCTTCAGGCATCATGGTATTGAGTCTATTTATCCATTTATTTTCCTTTATTCTTCTGTATTGTACATTATCTAATTGTATTTCTTCTAAAACTATAAGGTACGGTAGGTTTTTGTAACGAGTCTAGAGACTGGTTACTTTACTTTATTGGTTCTTATGCTTGATAGGTGATTCTGTATTATTTTATATAATGTTGTATCTGTCTCTCCTACATATTTTATTTTGTTACATTTTTGGCAAAATATATCTTCAACAAGGTTGCTAATTTTGCATGACAAGTTTACAATGACTTTGCATCCCTTCCAAAAGCCACTACCAGTGTATCTGGAAATATTATTTACATTTGTTTCTTAATTAGGAAGTATATGTAAATACTTCCAAACAAATTTAGAATATGCAATTATCAGTGGCATTCGTTTGTTATTATTTTCTCTTTTAATATACTCTAGTTAATTTCTATTGTGTTTATCATCTCTTTTTAATTCTCAATAGTCTGTTCTTTATATCCTCTTTTAAGGTGTATTTTTCCTTTCTCGTATTTTCTCATATGTTGTTGTCATATATATATATATATATATATATATATATATATATATATATATATATATATATATATATATATATACATACAGTGTATATATATATATATACAGTATATATATACAGTATATATATATATATATATATATATATATATATACACACACACACACACAGTGCCTTTGGCATTTTGTCTTTACTCATTTAATAGACCTGCCACTGAAATGTAGTTATTTTTAAGATTGGTAGGAAATGGGCTTGGTAAATCATGTCATCCTTTCTACAAATAAATAGCGAGCCTGTTTAAAATGCATGAACTGTTGGTGTTTATTTATTGCCACATTCATAGTATTGGAGTAACAATATACATGTTCTGAATATTGAGCACAATGTACTATTTTAGTTTTCTGGTAACATTATAGCAACTACACATGGTTATACAGAGCAGCAGGGTGGCAGAAATCTCTCAATAACTAGCTGATGGACAAGCAGTTTAATTCAGTCTGAAAAAAAAAAATCTAGGTCGAAAATAACAATTACAGTTTTGTTCAGTGCTGCAATTTTAAAATGGCATGCAGATTAAAACTATATACATAGTCATGGTAAGTTTAAGGGGTCTACTCTCAAAGATCTGCTTCTAGAGGTGCATAGCTAGTCCTTCTGAGTATGTTTAACACAACGGCAGCTGTTGAAAAATAGGTTTCCATGAGTCCTAGATTCCCATAAGCATGGGAGTTTATAGGTCTGCAGTGGTTTATTTAATAAAAATGGAATCATAGTTTTGTTGTTTGATTTTTAACAGAGAAAGAATACAGTACAGTTTTATTGAAAGTGTTAGTTAATGGATCAAAACAATTACTTGATTACATATATAATGTGTGTGAAGATGACAGACAGGCAACAGTTGCATTCATCATGCATGATTCGTACTACAATAGGTCATCTTTGAATTAGCGTTATCTTTGAAGTAGTCAACCTTGGTCTTTGTTCTCACTGAGGGAATAACACACTTGACACTGGAGAAAGTTCAGTGTCAGTCAGTACTGTTGTATCCAGTCGATCCTGTACGTGATCGTGAACGTCATAGGGCTAATTTGCATTAAAAAAATCGATTCTTGCTGTTGGGATCGTTAAGGAAGTGTTAGTTATAGTGAAATTAGCCTGTGTGTATATATATATATATATATATATATATATATATATATATATATATATATATAGATATAGATATATATATTTATATATATATCCATTGCTTTGCAAAAGTCTTAGACATGTTGCATTTTTCTACTCTGATGCATTATGAGCATCAACAATTTACTCAAAGCCTCCACTAGTGTTTTCTACTATTATAACAACCTTGACTTGCTTAAAGAAGGAAAAACATTGAGTGAAATAGCTTGTCGATAGCGGCGAAGACAAACACACGCTGTCCTCCGAAGCGTGTGCTGTCAGTCGACCACTTCTTTTCAGCCTGCAGGCCCGCCATGCAGCCAGCCCAGAACTAGAGCGTTGGAGGACATCACAGCTCTAGGCAACTTAAAGGCAAGCCCACAGGCACCCGGCCAGTCTACAGGGGTCCACGGTCGGCAGTGGAATAGCCTGTACTTGAACCGGCAACGTCCAGGCTATAGGGTGCATCCTGCACTCCACGCGGAGTGTCTTTACCGAATGTGCCACTCGGGTGCCCCTTATTGAATTATTTTTTACCGATTCAACTCTTATCATTGTTTACCATGGGAGCTTCTTATATTGGGCACAGTGCAAAAACTGGATCTGTAGAACAAGGAAATAAATATACTTTTAGAACTAAATACAAATGCATTTTAAGCATTTAAATTCTGTTAACGCAGTTATTATATGAATGTCCTATTTTTCTAAATGTACGCGGCTGCGCATATCAAACCCAACAAGAATTGGATATGTGCCAATTTTTCAGTTACAAGTAGAGGACTGAGCTCCTTTCAAACGGCAGATGTGTGTTTTCCCACAAGCCTGTTAAAGTTTTTAGAATACTAATAACTCTCTACCAATGAAACATGTCCTGTGCTGTACTGTTAAGCAGTAAAACATGTTTCTTTTTTATTGATCTCATTTTTATTAACGTTTTCTTTTATTTATTTATTTTAACAATTTCCTTCCCTTAACCTAAGCGCAACAGAATTTTTTTTGTAAAGTATAAAATAAAAATATATATATACTGGGTATGTAAAAACTATTTTAGTATTCAATTAGCGAACCAAGAAGCAATATTTCTAATGCTTTTTAAAAATACCTATTGTCCTTTTGTATCAGTGAACAACGATTTCTGTTTCAAATCTAAAAATAAAATCTATTTTCTTTTTGTAAAAGATATTTGAAGAACAAAAAAGCACAATATGTTTTTAAACATATGCTGTTTATTTTTCAGAGGGATTGTTGCTTTCTAATTATAGCTTTTACCAGGATAACCATATCCTCTCATTCTTTAGTGTTCAGAATAACAATATTTTAATTAAATATGACTCTTGTTGAGTAGCGTGGTTGAGCTAACATCATTTGCTGCTTCCAAGATAAAGATTCTCATTAGCATACAGTTGGTGCTAAACAAGAATAGTCACAAACTAAACTTACAGATTGAAATGCAATTAGCAAGCTGGCTTCTGATAATTGCATACCACATACACTGACTTATCCAAGCTATAGCTTTTCCTGCATGGCTAATAAGAATAAAAGTGCAATGTATTTTGATATATGTACTATCACACTCTGCTCAGTTTTCTGACACTTATCCTAGGAAATATTTTTACACAACAATCCTCTTAAATTAGGTAAAGTATTTAGCAGTTCTGACCTTGTAGTGTCACCTTGGAGTTGTGTTTTTAATCACCTAGCTTATTTCATGTGTTCCTCCACTGAATGCGTTGATTACTTTGAATTGTGCAAGTAAATTGAGGACTGATTAAAACAGGATGGGAAACCACATGTGGCTGTCTAAGGTTAACAGTCACAGCCTGACCTTTCAAGAGAAAAGTCAAGGCCAATAAGTTTCTAATTATAATAAAGAAATCTAATAGGTCTAGGGAATGATGTTCGTGTATCAATTTATTAAATATAATTCTTGTAAATATTTCCTGTTTGTGTTCCTAACTAGTTTGCCATTTGAGAGATGGCCATCTTGTAGTTCATTCAGTTTAATGTCTACAGGGGAACTGTAACAGTCGGACATTATACTTGCCCAAACTGTAAAGTTTATTTTTTATTACAATCGGATTATATATAAAATAAGATAATGGGCCCCTATCCACCAAGCTTTAGGACTGTTTTAAGAACTGATTTTTTAGGGTCTGTAGTTCGAAGCGTTTTTTATTTCGTTTTGAAACGTGCTTGATAAATGAGAACAAACTAAGAAACCCTCTCCAAAACTGCTGAAATCAGTTTTATGAAATGTAAACTTTATCACTATCAAAATTGGTTTGAAAAAACACTCCTTAACAAAACATTCCTTAAAACAGTCCGTAACATTTTAAATGACATTTATATAAACAATCCTGTATCTCTTCATTTGAATTACAATTACAGAATTACAAGGAAGGTTTACATGTTAGTTCAGTGAGGGTCAGTTTCTCTTTCTAAGCTGCAGGCTTTGCTAAATTCAACCCAACAAATCTGATGTTAACAGTTTTTTGGCTTTCTTTTTCCAGTTTGACTCTGTTCCACTGTATATTTTCCCTGTAGTGACTTGCAATTTTAAAAATGCATGGTGCTTCCTCTTTCAAATCACAAGCCCTTAAAAGAAGCCAAATGAGAATTAGACAGTTAGCATGGTTTTAGGAATCGAGATCATGTCTAACTAACCGGCTTGATTTTTTTGAGGATGCAACATCGACAATGGATAATTGCAAAGCATACGACATGGTTTATTTAGATTTCCAGAAAGCTTTTCACAAAGTCCCGCATAAAAGGTTAATTCTCAAACTGAATGCAGTAGGGATTCAAGGAAATGCATGCACATGGATTAGGGAGTGGTTAATATGTAGAAAATAGAAAGTACTGATTAGAGGAGAAACCTCAAAATGGAGCGAGGTAACCAGTGGTGTACCACAGGGATCAGTATTAGGTCCTCTGCTATTCCTAATCTACATTAATGATTTAGATTCTGGTATAGTAAACAAACTTTTTAAATTTGCAGACGACACAAAAATAGGAGGTGTGGCAAACACTGTTGCAGCAGCAAAGGTAATTCAAAATGATCTAGACAGCATTCAGAACTGGGCAGACACATGGCAAATGACATTTAATAGAGAAAAGTGTAAAGTTCTGCACGCAGGCAATAAAAATGTGCATTATAAATATTATATGGGAGATACTGAAATTGAAGAAGAAATCTATGAAAAAGACTTAGGAGTTTATGTTGACTCAGAAATGTCTGCATCTAGACAATGTGGGGAAGCTATAAAAAAGGCCAACAAGATTTAGAATTATCCAACCAGAATTATCCCGGGTTTAAAAGGCATGTCGTATGCAGACAGGCTAAAAGAATTGAATCTATTCAATAGTCTTGAACAAAGAAGACTACGCGGCGATTTGATTCAAGCATTCAAAATCCTAAAAGGTATAGACAATGTCGAACCAAGGGACTTTTTTGACCTGAAAAAAGAAACAAGGACCAGGGGTCTTAGAACTGACAGGAGAGATGGGTGTTTTCTTTTTTATGAGGTGAGGGTATGACCTCTTGGGGGTGGAAATGAAATGGAATAACTTATTGTCTTGCTGTTAGCTGTTCCCAAGGCTGGAATTATAAGACACCAAAGACCGTTTGATAGATAGGCTTAAGAAAAGTGGACTTTGGCAGTTATTGTCCCTGGAAAACAGTAACCAGCAAGACCACCGTTATTTCAAAATGAATACTTGAGTAGGATAAAATGTGATTAAAATGCTGCAAAATGTTAGATTTGAATGAGGAATGGTTATTGATGTCCACTACCCAAAAATATATACTTTATATAAAGAACAGTCTTTACATTCTACTGGTAACTTCACATATTAAACAGACCATTAATCAAATCATATTTATGTTTTACCTAAACTAAATCTGAAGTGGTCATGTTGTAACATATTTCAATATTGGTTGATTCAATGGTGATTGAGGGGAGAAAGCAGAAACATGTGACATGTATATACTAAAATGAAACTGTTAGCAACAATATCAATAAAATAAAAACACTTTCTTCATTTTTACTTGCAATGCAGTGCTAAAAGAAAAAGAAAATGTATTATACAGTCAGGCCGCTTCATCTGGATGCCTCGGGAGAAGGGAAAATGTCCTGAATAAGCGGCTGTCCCAATTAAACGAGAGGCAGTTGCAGGCCAGGCGGCAGCATGGACGCTGTGGGGGGGGGGGGCATCCACTTATTTAGGGCGGGCTCGCTTTGGAAAAGACAAATCAATGAGCTTGTATTCTCTACTATTTTACTTCACTGTGTTGACAATAAACAAAATAAATAAATAAAATAAATGAACTAGCCACACACTAATTACCACAGCTCTTTCCAGAAAGTTTTTAATTTTTTTTCTTTTAAATTATTATTATTACCGCATTAGCAACAACGGGGTGTCTGAGCAACAGTATTTGAAATGAATACAATCATACAGTGAGCAGGCCCTCTACAGAGATTGCAATAAACAGATTCCCCCACACACTTCATTACTGTAAAGTAACGAATGTACATATAATGCTTACTTTCACCTGACTATTCAATACTGAATATAAAAAGCAGACGCTCTTGTAAACAATCCGACAAGGCGGCACCAGAAGCAACTAGACATTTTTAAATTATTATTATTATTATTATTATTATTTTGCTTTGCTTTGCTTTACTTTAATTTGATTTGTTTAATGATTTCTCATAGATTTTTTATTTAAGCGATAGTGCCCGTCGACGATGGCTCTGTGTGATTGTTGACCGTGACGGGAGTTATGCGTCCCAAGCCGAAGGCGAGGCACTAACGAAAGTCACTCAAGGTCAACTATCACACGGTAGAGCCATCATCGAGAGGGCACTATCTCTATTAGAAAATTATTTTTACCGTTGTTTTCTTTAAAAAACAAAACACCTTAAAACCTAAATTTACCTTGAACTTGTACCTTTCCACTGAGTAAAGACGTTCTAAGAAAATAGTCCCGAACAATTTTTGATAAATAAAGAAAAGGATAACATACATATAAAGAGGAAAACAATTAATTTTTATTTCGAAAATCAATTTAATTTTTTTTATAACTCTTTAGGGTTTTAAATCCCTATTTATAATCTGGACATTGCCTGAGGAATGAACGGAGGAATTATGTGTGTATGAGTATGAGTCTGAACTACCAATACAATCTCTCATTAAATACTGCTCTAAAATGCCTCCAAACTCATCATGTTTCTACCATCAGCCAAAACCTTTCTCTCCTGAATCTATATTCGAATGGAGCAATATTACTGAACTGTCTGCGCCTCGCTTTGTTGTTGTTAAAAGATGCTGTGTCTGTGCTCCAGTCGAGCTGACAGTCTGTGATTGGCTCTCGGTAGTTGCAGGTTCAGGATTGGTTGCTTTCGTCGATGCAAAGTATTGATTGGCTGGTTTTGGTATATAATCAAATTAATTTGTACCAGTTGTGTCTTTGTTTAGTATTTACTGTCCAATAGATGTGAACTACATTTAAAAATACAACAAGTCAAAAAGAAAAAGCCAGCACTTGCGCGGATTGATTTTAAATTTGATTCACAGTTGGTGCTGAGACATTCCAGTGGGCATCTACCGCTAGAACTGGAAGCTGGCTGATGGTACTGAATCGATTTATGATTAAATGTTAAATCCATCATTTTTTTTATTTTTTTTATTCCTAAACAAAATGAATTGCACCTGCGATATTGAGAAACCACAGGAGGCTCCTCCTTCTTCGAGAGTTCAACGTGGTTTATGCAAGTCACAGCCTAATCACGTACTCCCTGCACTGACTGCACTGTGCTACGCAACCTGTCACTCTGAAAAGCGATCTCCGTTCCTCATTTGAAAATACTGAATCCCAATTAAACAAAGTGATGTCCCAATTAAACAATATAAATAACATTGGGAAGAACCGTCACCCGGAGTTGTATCCCATTTAAGCAGCAATCCCGATTATCAGGATCCCGATTAGGTGGCGCTGACTGTAGATTTTCCCGAAAAAAACAAAAAATCCCATTTGATCCCAGTTTTGACAGGGGTGATACAAATGTGCAATAAATAATGTATCCTTCTGCAGTGCATACATGCATCACTCCATTTTTTTTAACTTCCCACATAACTTAAACAGTATTGACCCCCTTGATCACACTGATTTACTTGATTTACTCTGCAGGAATAGCTCATTTTTTCCTCACCATGTCTGTATATGTAAGCAATAAAGCACTTCATTTTATAACAACCACTGGTGTGGGTAGTCAAGAGGCAAAGTCAAGTGCCTTTTACCAGTGGTTTTGTTTGAAAAAAGGTGTAAAGGATTTTATTTGAGACATAACCATAACCAATTGGTAAATTGTTTGCAAATTAACTGTACATTTATTTATTCAACACATGTCCTTCTTTTCAACTCTTGTAGTAATGTAATAACACAATTATCACACTCCTGCCTTCCACTCTGTGGGACAGTATTCCTCATATTCAATCACAGCTATTCCCGATTACATCTGTATACAGTATAAAGCATAAACACGCCTACAGTGCCTTGCATAAGTATTCACCCCCCTTGGACTTTTCCACATTTTATAGTGTTACAACCTGGAATTAAAATTGATTTAATTGGGATTTTTACCATTTGATTTACACAACATACTTAACACTTTGAAGGTGCAAAATATTTTTTATTGTGACACAAAAGTTAATTAAACAAAAAAAAAAGACATTTATTGGTTGCATAAGTATTCACCCCCCTGAGTCAATACTTCATAGAAGCACCTTTGGCAGCAATTACAGCTGAGAGTCTTTTTGGGTAAGTCTCTACCAGCTTTGCACATCTGGATATTGCAATTTTTGCCCATTCTTCTTGGCAAAATTGCTCAAGCTCTGTCAAGTTGGATGGGGACCATTGGTGAACAGTAATTTTCAAGTCTTGCCACAGATTCTCAATCGGATTGAGGTCTGGGCTTTGACTGGGCCATTCTAAGACATTCAGGTTCTTGTTTTTAAACCACTCCAGTGTAGCTTTGTCCCAGGTCTCTTGCAGACTGAAACAGGTTTTCCAGAATTTCCCTGTATTTGGCTCCATCCATCTTGCCCTCAATCCTGACCAGTTTCTCAGTCCCTGCCAATGAAAAGCATCCCCATAACATGATGCTGCCACCACCATGCTTCACCGTGGGGATGGTTGAATACTTATGCAATCAAGACTTTTCAGTTTTTTATTTGTAAATAATTTTGAAAAATATGTAGATTTATTTCCCCACTTTGACATGGACTATTTTGTGTAGATCAGTGACAAAAAATCCTAATTAAATCCATTTTAATGCCAGGTTGCAACACTACAAAATATGGAAAAGTCCAAGGGGGGGTGAATACTTATGCAAGGCACTGTATGTAAATATCCACTCCTCTTCCTTTCTGTGCTAGTGTACACCACCTTACACCTGCAGGCTCCTTTCCTGTCCCTTGGACATCTCAGATTTCAAGGCATCTGATGAAACAAATATAACAGACATGGCTGGATGAAAATGTATTTTTTCAAGTAATAAATAATAAGTAACTTTTCCACATATACATTGTCCTGTCTGGCAGGTGATAATAGGCCTTATATTTATAGGTCATTAACCCTTTGCGGTCCGACATTGCAATTTTCTCTTTCCGGTCCAATGTCGGACCCTGTCCAACATCATCAAGAAGACACAAAAAAACAGGTCTCTAGTCGTTTTTTCTCCAGAAAAAGCCGAGAAAACCATTCAATGGCCGAGTGAGATCGATAGGAGCCGAGAGAAGCCGAAAAAAAGGGGCATATCTCATGAATACTGATAGACCCGACACCACATAGATAACACGGACATAAACAAACAAGATAGCTGCTTCTGCATCCAGCGCTCAGATAATATCACAGACATTTGCAGAGCTTTTTTTAGATGTTATAGTAATAAAATAATGACTTGGATCACATTATTGAGGACTTTGGTGATAAAACGAGTAATCAGGAGATGATTTATCGGTATGCACTACTATCAAGAGGTATGTGAAAAAAACAGCGAATGAGGGGTGAGGCGGGGCTGGAGATGCAGTACTGAGTGTCCTGTTGATATGCACTGCCTTTTAAACCTGTTTTACTGTGGAAAAAATACTTTTAAACAGCACGTCTAAAATAAACTGTGCGTGTGAATATAAATTGGACCTGACGCACCTGAGACGCGATGAATAAATGGACTGCTAAGGGTTAAATTAAACTTATGGGTTTTGTATTCATTTTGTAAACATAAAAAAATGGGCAAATTGCATTTTCATGCAAAGCCTTTTATGTTTGCTTTGAAATATTTTTTTCAATGCTGTGCGTGTGCTCAGTCTCGCATTAATAAGGCACTTTCAGCGGTTGAGACTGTCAAATTCCCTAGACAGGAAATGCAAATATCATCTTCTATAATCCTGATATAAAACCTTAAAGAAGACAGGGCCCCCTGAATTTGAGACTGTCAAAAAAAAATGCGACCTTGCTGAGACTGATGGCAATGAAGAAGTAAAACTAATTTGTGTTCCCTTGGTTCAGAAAATATGAGTGTTATAGGTTCACTTTCCCCATTCTCTCTCAACATCAGTCCTTGATGTATAATTCATATCCTGCATTTTCAAAAGGGAGCCAATTCCATTATTTACAGTTTGCATTTCAAAAAATGCAAAACAAACACATACAGCATATTAAGCCACTTATTTAAAGGATGGCATGGCAAATTAAATACTCCACAATTAAATATCTGCTTTTCCAGTAAAAGGCGCTCCGTCGAATCCAGGCTATGTCATTGCCGACCATGACTGGGGGTTCCTAGGGGGCGGTGCACAATTGGCCGAGCACTGCCCGGGGAGGCAGGGGAATCCACGGTGCACCGCGCACCAGCGACCCCTGTGGCCAATAGGGCGCCTGCAGTTCTGCAGTGGAGCCATCAGATCTGTGTTGTCCTCCGGCACTATAGGTCTGGTGGATTCGCTGTGGATCCGCAGTGTGAAAAATGACAGATTGGCAGGAGCACGTTTCGGAGGACGTGTGTTCCAGCCGCCGTTTCCCGAGTCGCCAGGGGGTTGCAGTGGTGAACCGGGATACAAATAACAATTGGGCATTCCAAATTGGGGAGAAAACCGGGGTAAAAATAAATAAACAAACATCTGCTTCGACATTGTGTCTATCGTATATGTTAAATTATATCTGTATCCATCTGGATAACTGTAGTAACACCCACTGCCTCTTTTTTCATAACATTTTTCTTTCTTCCTCAGTAAATACAAGCAATAATTTGAATACAGCCAACGCTGTCTTTCGAATTGGAGCATCCAGGGCACCATCTCACTGAAAGAGAAATTTAAATACTGTCAGTTTTAGTGTTCCAACAGCTCATACCATAACCAACTGCTGAAAAAGTTAATTGCTATTACTTAGCATTCTATATCTGCTATGAAAGCAAAGAATAAAAAAATATATATATATATATATATATATATATATATATATATATATATATATATATATATATATATATATATAATATTGCCAGGATCTTTCTATATTATCTCCAGAAATCAGAAATACAAAATGTTACAGTAGTCAACCCTGCGGTTATAGAAGCATGATTGAATTACTCGTCAACTGGACAGTCTTCATCTTCTTACAGTACATTTACCATCTGACAAGGAAAATCTTGGAAATTAGAATGCGATACATTCCAGCTTGTATTTATCTTGATAGAACTGCTGGTACTTCTGGACAGTCAGCATCAGACTGTGAGAAGTAGCATGGGTTCTTTGAGTGTGATGCCCTGTGTCAGATGGTTCAGAGGTAGCATCAGCTCATTGAGTGCGATACCCAGTATCAAGCCTGTTAGTAGCCGTAGTAAGGATGTTCAATATTTGACTGTGTATTAATATCATAGTTTGACACAATAACTAGTTACTGTGTGAAACAAAAATACACAAATGGTTGTCTCAGTTTGACCTGTCAAATAGATTACAGATTTCTAGCAGTGAAGCATAAACTCACTGAAGGATATTTGGGTGCCTGGTAAGATTTAACTGCATTTTATGTGTTGGAACCAAAGCGAAAATGTTTATATGGACAGCTGTGTTAAACATGTAGTTTGGCTTTGGAATGCAGTAGAAAGTAAGAAAATGTTTGCATTGATTGGAACATTTCACATTTTAAATAATAGAAAAGTCCAGAATAATCGACAGCAAACGCCTTTTCCCCGACATTTTCCGAGTTGCTATGCCGATAGGATTAATTCTATGAACTGGAAAAGGAGGAGCTAAAAATAGGCCAACTATAAAACCTTTTTAAATTTCTTTTTCGATGAGAAATTGAACTGACTCTGGATCTTGATTAGCAGAATGAAGAGTTTTACTTTGAAATGAAGATGAAGGAATTTCAGTGAGACCGGTTGAAAACCCTTTTTTAATCCGTCAATTAAGTAATTGGTGAAATTGATGTCAGGATGATTTTTTAATTTGGTATGTAATGCCGGAATGTTTATGGGAGTGGAGACCACGAGCATCGGAGAAAGTCACTTGCGATTTAAAGGGCAGATTGAGTTGGCGTGAGCATCTCCACAAGTGCTGCACATGTGAATGAAATTACATTGCCTGTTTGAACAGAAACCGGTGTTGAAGTTATTGCAAATGTGTCTTCCTCCTGAGAATCTGATGAAATTACATTGCCTGTTTGAACAGAAACTGGTGTTGAAGTTATTGCAAATGTGTCTTCCTCCTGAGAATCTGATGAAATTACACTGCCTGTTTGAACAGAAACCGGTGTTGAAGTTATTGCAAATTTGTCTTCCTCTTGCGAATCTAATGAAATTACATTGCCTGTTTGAACAGAAACCGGTGTTGAAGTTATTGCAAATGTGTCTTCCTCCTGAGAATCTGATGAAATTACATTGCCTGTTTGAACAGAAACCGGTGTTGAAGTTATTGCAAATGTGTCTTCCTCCTGAGAATCTGATGAAATTACACTGCCTGTTTGAACAGAAACCGGTGTTGAAGTTATTGCAAATTTGTCTTCCTCTTGCGAATCTAATGAAATTACATTGCCTGTTTGAACAGAAACCGGTGTTGAAGTTATTGCAAATGTGTCTTCTTCCTGAGAATCTGATGAAATTACACTGCCTGTTTGAACAGAAACCGGTGTTGAAGTTATTGCAAATTTGTCTTCCTCTTGCGAATCTAATGAAATTACATTGCCTGTTTGAACAGAAACCGGTGTTGAAGTTATTGCAAATGTGTCTTCCTCCTGAGAATCTGATGAAATTACACTGCCTGTTTGAACAGAAACCGGTGTTGAAGTTATTGCAAATTTGTCTTCCTCTTGCGAATCTGATGAAATTACACTGCCTGTTTGAACAGAAACCAGTGTTGAAGTTATTGCAAATTTGTCTTCCTCTTGCGAATCTGATTTTGCACCCGTACTTGTCTTGTCTTGTGGATTGATCGGGAAGCGCTAAGGAATGTATTGGATTGGGAAAGGTGGATCTGTTTGAATAATTAGAGGTGGTACCAGATGCTGCTTTAGAAGTTGATGCTATAGCAGCCTTAGGGCAGAGGGATGTTGAATGACCTGTGGAAGTGCAGACCCCACATGCGTTAGCTCTGAGACCCCCAAAAATCCTGTTAACCAAATCTGGAACATAAGAACATAAGAAAGTTTACAAACGAGAGGAGTCCATTCAGCCCATCTTGCTTGTTTGGTTGTCAGGTTGAGCCCAATTGATTATATGATTATCAGATGCCAATATTGCTGCTGCTTTTGCCGAGAATGCTTTATGATACTCGAAGAACATAGTCCCTCATAGGTATGTGACAGACAATTCCACTATATAATATTCGTAGGAGTCTAATTCAGCTCTGCGGTTAGGATATACAGAGCATAGTACAAATCTAAATATGGAGACAGCAAGGACGAATTCCCCCAATGTTAGATTTCTGGGTAGTCTGGGGTCTCTGGATTTTAATGTTACTGACAGATCTCCGCAATCCACTACTCTGTGATCTAGGAATTCTGATGTCGCCATTAGTAATGAAAGAAGATTAATGTCCTTGCCTTCAAATTATATGGCGCCAAATTTGCGGGGATATTGAATGATGCCTAGCTGTGGTTGAGGAGGAGGAACCAAAAGCTGAAGCAGTGGCAAGGTTGAAGACGGGAGGATCTTCTGAAGGTACCAATGATAGAGCTGAACCGGAAGTAGCTGTAGCTGCGACTGGTGCAACTGCAGAAATAGAGGAGAAAACTGAAAGAGCTGAAGTTTGCTTCTCTCATTTAATATTAGACATCCTTTTATCTAAATCACTCAGTTTGGTATTGACCGAGGATAATGTGTCGGCAAATGGCTGCATAAAAGTTTTGATCTCTTGAAAAATCAAGGAGTGCTCTTGTTGGATTGATCTGGCTGAAGCAGGTTCCTGCTGTTTTGAAGTGCTGGCTGTCTGGATGAATTGTTCTGATGCAGACTGCCTTCTGTCTGGATGAATTGTTCTGACGCAGACTGCCTTCTGCCTGGATGAATTGTTCTGACGCAGACTGCCTTCTGCCTGGATGAATTGTTCTGACGCAGACTGCCTTCTGCCTGGATGAATTGTTCTGACGCAGACTGCCTTCTGCCTGGATGAATTGTTCTGACGCAGACTGCCTTCTGTCTGGATGAATTGTTCTGACGCAGACTGCCTTCTGCCTGGATGAATTGTTCTGACGCAGACTGCCTTCTGCCTGGATGAATTGTTCTGACGCAGACTGCCTTCTGTCAGGATGAATTGCTCTGACGCAGACTGCCTTCTGTCAGGATGAATTGCTCTGACGCAGACTGCCTTCAGCCTGGATGAATTGTTCTGACGCAGACTGCCTTCTGCCTTGATGAATTGTTCTGACGCAGACTGCCTTCTGTCAGGATGAATTGCTCTGATGCAGACTGCCTTCTGTCAGGATGAATTGCTCTGACACAGACTGCCTTCTGCCTGGATGAATTGTTCTGATGCAGACTGCCTTCTGCCTGGATGAATTGTTCTGATGCAGACTGCCTTCTGCCTGGATGAATTGTTCTGACGCAGACTGCCTTCTGCCTGGATGAATTGTTCTGACGCAGACTGCCTTCTGCCTGGATGAATTGTTCTGACGCAGACTGCCTTCTGCCTGGATGAATTGTTCTGATGCAGACTGCCTTCTGCCTGGATGAATTGCTCTGATGCAGACTGCCTTCTGTCAGGATGAATTGCTCTGATGCAGACTGCCTTCAGCCTGGATGAACTGTTCTGACGCAGACTGCCTTCTGTCAGGATGAATTGTTCTGACGCAGACTGCCTTCTGCCTGGATGAATTGTTCTGACGCAGACTGCCTTCTGCCTGGATGAACTGTTCTGACGCAGACTGCCTTCTGTCAGGATGAATTGCTCTGATGCAGACTGCCTTCTGTCTGTCTGGGGCTGCTGAACGGCTGAGCGCAGCTGAGGAGCTTTTTTAGGAGGAAAGAGAGGTTCTGCAGAGATGGAGTTGCAGTAGAGAATGAATAGAGATTCCTGATCGCTACCTGCTGGGATCGCGTTTCCGTTTTTTAGAAGGGACTTTATCAGTTTATTTAAAGTCCAGTCCTTCCAGTATAATCGCTCTGGAGGTGCGTCCTGAACCCGGAGTCTTTTAGAACGGCGAAGATTAGCTCCTTGGGTAGCTGGTGTACCGTGAGAATCTTGGTTGAGAGGCAGCCGTTCGGATCTCACAGAGCCACTGAACGGAGACAAACATGGAGGGGTGATTTGACCCTGATTTGAAGCTGCAGGAGAATGTTCTGCTACAGACACAAAATCCTGGAAGTCGTCAGAGTCCGAACAGAGTTGATTTGAGTACTCCATTTTAATTGCTCTTTGCTGGTTTAAGAGAAATCAATGGGTCTTGCAGTCCATTTTGGTTTACACCTAAATGAAAAAACACAAGACAACTAGATGAAAGTGACTGAGGTTTAAATAGAATAGATTTAATTGGTGGAAGAAGATGATAGGGCACACAGGCCTAGTACCACCCCCCGAACCACACTAAAGGTTAACATAAAAAGTAATAAGTACAAGTCTGTATGTATTTGTTAATAACCCATACTGAAGCAGCAAAAGTTTTCCAGCTTTAAAATGACGTGATCATTTAAAATAATGTCTGCAAAAGAAACTGGTAATAGGGAACAGGATGAGCTGTTGGAAAGGCTGATTGCACATTGTGGGGAATCTGAATAGAGGTATTGGATAGTAATCTTTGAATTTAAGACCTGACACTTGGATAAAGCACTATATTGGATTGGTCTCCGTTCTATCGCAGAAATGTCCGGTCTTCAAATCGTACTTAGGCTACTACAGTACTTTGCATGCGAAAATATCCTGCGTTTTCCGAACACTTCAATCCGTGCATACAGTTGTATTCTAATTAGATTTTCTATCGTTAATCATGTAAACACAGAAAAGTGACATTTTAAGAAAATCAGTTTTCTTATTCAGTTTTCGGAAAGCACTTTGTCATGTAAACGTGCTGAATGTAGTATTTTTAAGGTAAGTGTTCAACATATCTATTTGCAGTCACAAATTAAATCTGTGCTTGCCTTCACTCATTATGCAGTTGTTGTCTGCATGTTCTGAATGCTGTTCTGCATTTTTGACTGCTGTGCCTGGTAATTTACTCCCTGAGTTCTCACATTTCAGTGGGTAGAAACCTAGAAGGCTGCCTAGAAAAAGCTGTCCGCGAGAGATTTTGCTTTTAAACCTCTGTGGGTTTTTGAACTGTGACCAAATGTTTTTTTTCTGAGACATTCACAGACTTTATGTGATCATGCTAAAGGTTGGAAAATGGCAGTGTTCCAGTTTACAAAGAGTATGAAGCCAGATGATAAGGACCAGTCGGGATTTATGGAGGAGTGGCATGAAAGCTTGGGCCAAAGGGTGGTCACACTTTTATAAGTAGGATGAAAGGTATATGTAAAGCTGAGTATTTAACGGGTTCAGGGATTTCAAATTGGCAATGTATGCAATGTTCCCTAATACAATGCATGTGAAAAGCAAATTGCAAACCTTTACGTTTAAAAAAATAAGCTTTCAGTGACATTTATATATTTAAGTAAAAAGTATTCCAGATCAAGGGGACATGCATATGTTTTTAAATGAGTTCCTAGTCCCAACCTGTAGACAAATGCTACCTCTATGCATACATATTTTTGATTTCGTTAACAGCTTTTATTTGGCCTCTATGTCCAAAGTACAAGCATATCGCTCCAGATCTCACTTGCCTCATCACACTAACATAATAATGACAAATTTTGTAGTCATGCAGTTGTTCTGAGACAACCCACATCTCGGGGGGTTTTAGGCATGAGGCGTATTCAAGCAGCTGAGGCTTAAGTTGTCTAAGTACAACAGAAATAGGTTGGTTTAATTTCCATTTGTCAGTTACACACTGGAGAGAATAGGTAAATATTTTGCTTTATAATTCAGAAATGTAGAAGAATAACCAAAAAAAAGACATAAGAGAAATATTGTTGAAATAAATAGGAAAGACACAAATCTATATCTAAAATAGTCCGGCGATGCAATCCTTATAAATTGGTACATAAGCAATATTGACCAGTTATCATGTTTAAAACAACAGGAGTTTAGTAAACAGCCCACAATTGTTCTGGACGCTTTCAGCTGGCTGCTTAGGTAATCATACAATTTAAAAAAATGAAAAAAACCTGTTTAAATATTTAAATTTGCAGGAGAAGTTCAAAGCAAGAAAATCTAGAATTTCCAATAATCATAGGTTAATTGTAGTTTAGTGTAACAAGGTTACAGGTTGGCTGGAAATTTCACAATACATGGAAATAAATTATTTTTCATTACAGGCCACCTGCACATTCCTATTGCAATAATGTTAATGTTCTTGGTCTGTGATAAGGAACATGCCAGAAAGCTTTTTCTGCACTGGTCTGTATTTAGAATAATTTCATTTAGAGACTGATTTAAGTATCTTGATACATATGAATATAACATATCAGTTTAAGAGCCTTACATTTGCCAGACAGATCCAGTCAGGCATTCTGCCACTTTGATTTTCATCAAGATGATCATACAATGTGTACTCATGCTACCAAGTTTATTTCTTTGACAAGTCACAGCAGACAGACACAGGAGTCAGTGTGTCGTAAAGCACTCAATCACAAAGTTGTAATGCGTCTCCTAAAGGGATATATCTGGATAGCATAAATATAATTGTGTTCTGTTCTGTGTACAATAAAACAGGCTACACTATATCATGTTGTCTCAGAAACTATGGAAAAGGCTTTTTAAGCACAGTAAGTTACATTGTAAAATGGTAAATAAAAAAGGTAAGAAAGAGAAGTAATAAGGAATGTCTTCAGCATTGAAAAGACTTGAAACTAGAGGTGTGACGAGAACCCATTACTCGTACTACTAATCATAATAGTACTCTGAAACCAACTCATATGAAATTGAAATATATTGCAAAATATTTTGAAATAGATTTTGGGCTGGACCAAATCAAACCCTGATCGCTCTTGCGAAAGAGCGTTTATGCAATAATATTGCTAGTTTCATATCGCATTTTCTTTAGCATGAAACCAAAACCAGCCATTTCCGATCTGCGAAATGGGTGGAGAGACATTTCGCAGGAGTAGAAGGGACCGCCTAAAGCAACATGAAAACAGCTGTTGACCAATCCTCAGACGGTATTTGTGACATTTTGAAGGGGCGGAAACAAGGGGGTAACATGCGAAAAGGCAGGTGAAGACAGCCAGGGCAGAAAAAAAAGTCTGTGTTGTACTGTTTCGTTTGAATATCAGTGAATTAATGCGATTACATACAGCTATGACTAGTAGTGATAATAATAAATATACTTTTATTATTATTAATAATAATAATAATAATAATAATAATAATAATAATAATAATAATAATAATCTGCTTTTAATTTTTATTGTGTAAAATATTGAAAAATACAGATGCGAGTTTGAAAGAAAAAACACACACACACGCGTACGCACATGCACACACACACACACACACTTGGCAATTACCTCATTTCCATGACGTCTGCAGCATTGTGCTGCATTGTTCTGTCACTGTTATGAAAGCGTGACACATTGTTTTCATGATTTTTGTAAAAATCCATACCATGTCCTGGCTTGTGTCAGCACCATGCAATGCCAGCATCCTCATAACCGACTGGCACGGTGCTGCCCAGGAACTGCACAAGAAGGGTCTTGACCAAGGGTCTGTCAGTCCAAAAGCATCTGCGGGAGATGGCTCGGGGCAACTGCAACGCCATGCCAGAGTGGAGCGGGACGCCTCGTTTCAAGGCTAGCGCTCACCCTCTGGGGCACCTTTTATTTGTAGTTTTTGCACTGTGTTTTATTTTGTATTTTTGTACAGCTTGCTGTATGTGTCCTCTGTGCGTTACCATCGCTGTTAATGTCACATGACCACCTTAACTTTCTTTTCTGTTTGTATTAATAAATCCTGCACGCCTGTGCCAGCGTTTCAACTCCACCCCCAGTGTCTCTCTGTACTTGGTAAACAGCAGCTATCGACGCACGTGATGTGAGACCCTGTCAAATATGGTGTAGATTCCGCTGCATCCTGCCGAAGCAAGGCTAGATCGCTACGGAGAGACATGGAGCAGCAAACCCCTGAAATTTTTTGTGGGGGACAAGGGCAGACCGCATGTAACCCTCAGGAGCTGCTGAAGGAGATGGATGGAGCCAAGAGATCCCGAACGTCAGTGAGGCTGAGGGAGGTCCGTCCCCGAGAGCTGCAGAAGGAGGAGTTCCGGTCCTGGAAGCTGGCGAGGGAGGAGCCGGAGAGACTGCCTGCCTGGAAGCCAGCGGGAGGAACTACCTGCCGAGCGTCAGCGAAGGAGGACCAGTCGTTCGTGGGAGATCGTCTCAGAAGGAGGCGGGGCAATCCTCCAGAGAGGAGCCCCGTGAAGGGACACTAGGTTTAGGGGGTAAGCGGGGTTGAATGGGCGCCCCCTCATAGAAGCCCAGGGGTGAGAATAATTGTTGGTGAATAGTCGTTGTAAATTCATTATTGGTAAATGTTAGTTGATTATTGTATTGGTATTGGTAATGTGAAATGATTTATTATTGAAGTGATGTTAGTAATAATTTGTAATTATAGGAATGATAAATTATAAGGTTAATTGATAAGAGTAAATGATAATAGTTAAATAGTGTAGTAATGATGATAAATTATAATGATAATGGTGAATGATAATAGTAAATTAGTGATGTGTATGGTGATGGTAATAATAAGGATGATTATGGTTACATTAAAATAATACTTATGGTGATGGAAATAGTGATAAATGATAATGATGGTAAATAATAGTGAATGATGATAAAGTATAGTTATAATTATGTGGTGATTAACATTGGAGCCAGTTAGCTGTCTGGTGGTTGGTTGAGATTGGCTGGGCTCTAATGTTCCCTCCCACCCACCCATATGTCTTTTAAAAGAAAAAAAGTAATAATGACAATAATAACAATAATAACAATAATAATTGGGAGGATATAAAGAGTAACTTTTTTTGTTTGTTTTGTTTAGGCTGGGTGTTTAGACTGTGGGTTTTGTAAGATGTCTGTCTGTGTAAATTGTAATTTAATGATAGTAATATTAAATTGTGGTGATTTATTTATTTATTTATTTATTTATTTATTTATTTATTAGCAGATGCCCTTATCCAGCGCGACTTACAATCGTAAGCAAATACATTTCAAGTGTTACAGTACAAGTAATAATAATACAGTACAAGTAATAATACAATAAGAGCAAGATAAATACAATGACTAGTTCAAACAAGTACAAGTGTGACACAATACAATTCAATAATACAGCAGATAAAAGTGACAGTGATAGTTACATCAAGATATGATTAAATACCAAATACTACACATTAAACACTTGGCAGATTACAGTACTCTGAAGTACAGGATTAAATGCAATAAAATAGGGGGCAGATAAGAGTAAGTAAAGCACATTTAAGGAAGGGTGAAAGTGTCCCAGGGGAGAAACAGAGGAGTTCTACAGGTGCTGTCTGAAGAGGTGAGTCTTAAGGAGGCGCCGGAATGTGGTCAGGGACTGGGCGGTCCTGACATCTGTAGGTAGGTCATTCCACCACTGCAGAGCGAGGGTGGAGAAGGAGCGGGCTCTGGAGGCAGGGGAGCGTAGAGGAGGTAGAGCCAGTCTTCTAGTGCAGGCGGAGCGAGAGGTCGAGTGGGGGTGTAGGGAGAGATGAGGGTCTGGAGGTAGCTGGGTGCAGTCTGGTCAAGGCATCTGTAGGCTAGTACAAGAGTCTTGAACTGGATGCGAGCGGTGATCGGTAGCCAGTGGAGTGAGCGGAGTAGTGGAGTTGCGTGGGAGAAGCGAGGCAGAGAGAACACCAGGCGGGCAGCGAAGTTCTGGATGAGCTGGAGCGGATGGGTGGCGGACAAAGGGAGGCCAGCCAGGAGGGAGTTGCAGTAGTCTAGGAGGGAGAGTACCAAGGCCTGGACCAGGAGCTGGGTGGCGTAGTTGGTGAGGAAGGGTCGGATTCTTCGGATGTTGCTCAGGAAGAATCGGCAAGTGCGTGCCAGAGTGGAGATGTGCTGGGAATAAGAGAGGCAGGGATCCAGGGTGACTCCGAGGTTCTTAGCGGAGGAAGAGGGAGAGAGTGTGATAGATT
The DNA here is from genome assembly GCA_030684275.1 of Acipenser oxyrinchus oxyrinchus. Lineage (NCBI taxonomy): Eukaryota > Metazoa > Chordata > Actinopteri > Acipenseriformes > Acipenseridae > Acipenser > Acipenser oxyrinchus. Next base: position 103,636,794 of record CM060249.1, read on the forward strand.
CCAGAGGAACAGAGATAGAGAGATCAGAGGAGGGGGAGGAGGAGGGAAAGAAAAAATCAGATTTAGAGAGGTTGAGTTTGAGGTGATGCGAGTGCATCCAGGAGGAAATAGCAGACAGACAGGTAGAGATACGGGAGGAGATGGTGGAGTCAGAGGTGGGGAAGGAGAGGAAAATCTGAGCATCATCAGCATAGATTTATGATTTCCATTACATGAGAGTAGATGTTAAAACTTCATGCTGATTTGAACTTGGCTCTCGCCAAGATAAGCACCAACTAAGACGTAGCTTCACAGTAAACTAATGTGATCCATATGTGTCTCCATCCATTTGCGCTTCCTTCCATATGATGATGTAGATATCCTTCTGTCTGGTGTTGATGGCTGAAGTGTAATGCTGGCTCCAGGGATCAGCTTATTTTGCCTCCCTAGTGCATCAGCACACACAACGGCTGCGATGCTGGCTCCGGGATCAACCATAGTGCGGTCTCCCCAGCGCATCAGCATGACAACCGCCTGGATTGAGCTAAGTAGGGTACATCTCTGGGGTCTTCAAGTGGGCACCTTCCATCCTCGGTGTTTCGCTGACTAGCCCACGACACCTCAAGAGGGCTCGACGGTGATTCTGGCGTCCCAGCATCACCCCTCCATCCCCCACTCAACTCAGCCCAGCTTACTTACCTGTATATCAGCCTTTCTTTCTTTCTATTGTGCTTGAGATCCCCAGCCAGAATCTTTCCGTCTCAACCACAGCCAGTTGCTGCTCCTCTCTGCTGCTTCAGATAAGTTCTTCACTGTGCGACGCAACTCTTGGCCATTGAATCCGACATCTCTGAGAAACCGGGTTGTAGAGTGTGCCACAAATCCTCGACATCCCACTTCCACTGGGTAAACCCAGACTCTCCATCCTCGCTGTTCCGCTTCAGTGGCTAGTTGAGCATACCGCAGTTTCTTCCTCTCATACGCCTCATCTACAGCATCCTCCCATGGCACTGTTAACTCCACCAGGTGAACAAGGCGTGCTGATCCAGACCACAAGACAATATCTGGTCGAAGGTTTGTGGTGGCAATCTCAGGTGGAAAAATAAGCCGTTGACCAACATCCGCCAGCATTTTCCAGTCTCTAGCAGCTTCCAGTTGTCCTGGGTGAGGATTGGTTTTAACACCTTTTCTTGGTGGTTGCTCTCCTGGGCAGAGGAATGTTGTCTTTTGTGTGTACTGTTTTGATGGAACAGGTGGCAACTTATTGGTCATGTTACGCTTGTCTTCCAATGCTAAGGCCAAACATCGCAGCACCTGGTCATGGCGCCAAGTAAACCGTCCTTGGCTAAGAGCCACCTTACATCCTGTCAAAATGTGCCTTAATGTTGCAGGTGATGAACACAAAGGACATGAGGGATCCTCTCCTACCCAGAGGTTTAGGTTCTGTGGTGATGGGAGAACATCATATGTTGACCTTATAAGGAAACTGATCCTGCTCTGTTCCATTGACCATAGGTCTTGCCAGCCAATCTTGCGTTGTTCCACACTCTCCCATCTCATCCATTCTCCCTGCTTGCCCTGGGAAATGGCCTTTATACACCTCATCCTCTCCTCCTGCTTTTGCACCTCGTTGACTACAAGCTTCCTCCGTTGTGCTGGGGCTGCCTTGTGCCATGTAGGAGGAGCTGAACTGAGACCAAGACCCCTCTTCCATGCTGAACTTGCCCCATGATATCACCAATTTGAAGGGCAGCCTTTGCATCCTCCACAGCTTTCTTTGCCACCCACTTTCTTCCAGTTTTCAACACAGGTGCTGCCTCCCTTACGCATTTGTCGCGTGACTCTACTAATGTCATTTCCAGTCGGACCTTGGCGCACTTAAACTCCTCGGTTAGAGCGGAGACAGGTAGCTGCAGTATTCCTTTACCATAAAGTCCCACTCTGCTGAGGCAGCGTGGAACTCCCAACCATTTCCTGATGTGTGAACTGATTAAAGCTTCCAGCTTCTCTACTGTTGTCAAAGAAACCTCGTACACAGTCAGTGGCCACAGCAACCTTGGCAGTAGGCCAAACTGAAAGCACCAGAGTTTTAGTTTGCCTGGTAAAGCGCTGCTGTCTATGCTCTTCAACCCTTCCACAGCTTGTTGTCTAACTTCTCCCACACGAACTGTGTCCTTTAGATCCCCGTCGTACCATCTCCCAAGGCTCTTCACTGGCTTCTCAGACACTGTTGGTATTGCCTCACCATTAATGAAGAACGTTTTATCTACTACTTTACCTTTAATTATAGAGATGCTCCTTGATTTAGTGGGCTTGAATTGCATTCGTGCCCATTCAATGTTATTGGTTAAGTTGCCCAATAACCGATTAGTGCAGGCTACTGTTGTAGTCATGGTTGTCATGTCATCCATGTATGCTCGAATTGGTGGTAGTCGTATTCCAGAAGCCAAGCTCTCCTCCCACTACCCATTTTGATGCCCTAATGATTACTTCCATTGCCATGGTAAAAGCCAGTGGAGAAATGGTGCATCCTGCCATTATTCCAACTTCTAGGCATTGCCATGTAGTGCTGAATTCTGAAGTTGAAAAACTAAATTGCAAATCTCCAAAGTAGGCTTTCACTAGATTTGTTATTGTCATTGGTACACTGAAAAATTAAATGCTGCCCAAAGAAGTTCATGTGGCACTGAACCATATGCATTAGCCAAATCCAGGAATGTCACATGGAGCTCCTTCCTCTCCTTTTTAGCTGATTGAATTTGTTGCCAGATCACATTGATGTGTTCTAAGCATCCTGGGAAACCTGGAATGCCCGCTTTTGTATTGAAGTGTCAATGAAGCAGTTCTTTAATAGGTAAGTTGACAATCTCTGAGCAATAATGCTGAAGAAAATCTTGCCTTCTACGTTTAATAGGGAAATAGGGCGAAACTGACTGATGCTGCTAGAATCTTTTCTTTAGGTATAAAGACTCCACCTGCTCGGCGCCATGATCTTGGTACAACCTGTTTTTCCCATGCTACTTTCATCAGTTTCCACAGGATTCGTAGAACTCCTGAAGCACTCTTGTACACTCTGTACGGAACTCCATTAGGCCCTGGAGATGATGAAGCCCTTGCTTTTTTCACAGCTTGCTCTACTTCTTTCCACTTAGGTGCACAGTCCTCCATTTGGTATTCTGGTGGATTGATAGGTGGGATGTCTGAAGGAATTGACATAGGCTCCTGCCTTTTGAATCTGTATGTGTTTCCTCCAAATATCTCTCCAACTCAAACTTAGATGCTTTTAGTGTGCCATTCTTCTCACTGGTGAATAACTTCTTTACAAATTTGAATGGGTCTTTATAAAAGTTAGTTCTCGTGACGCCCTTCTTTTTGTAGCGTTTCAGAGGGCTCAGCTCTGCGCAATGTTGCAAGCTTATCTTTTATGACCCTTTGTAAGAGATTGAGTCCCTCCTTCTGACTTTCTTCTGCTCTTCTCCATTGCTTCCTCAGCTGTCTCCTTTCTCTAACTAAGCGTTCAATCTCCTGCTGCCGTCTAGACTTTCCAGGAATAGTTAGTACTTTTTCCTTCCTTTTTTCAACTCCAAACCTCTCGCTTCTATATGCGTAGATGATGTCCCCAAATTTATCCAGTTTCTTTTCAACTGTTCCACTTAACCTTTCCAATGCAAAGCAGAGATCTGTGTTTACTGTGTCCCATGCAGTTTTCTCACAAGCTCTTGGCCATTTAACTCCAGGCTTGTGCCCGTTGAGGTTCTTTTTCTCTCTTACGCTGGTTTGTCTGCCCGGTTCACAAGGATCATTAGGTTCATCACTAACTGTGTCCATGCAAGTCCTCCTCACATCTATGACAGGGGTGCTGATATCCTGCGAACTGTGGTTTGCTTCCTGTCGCTGGATTTCATTCGACTGACTTGACTGACTTCGTAAGAAGTACTGATCAATGCGAGGCCCTTGTCCCTTCTCCCTCAAGCATTTCATTCTCCCTTGATGAATCTTCAAACCCTGACTGTTGTCGCCTTGCTCCAGCCGCAGACACAAACCTGGAGTTCCATGTCTTTGCTAACTGCAGATCTTGAACTAGTCTTTGTGAAGTACTCTACATACTCATATCCGTTTCCGCTCCTAAGTCCTTAACCGTGTTGTCCAACGTTGAGTCATCTTCCGCCCCGCCTCGCAGACTCTAGGGGTATTTTTCTGTTTAATTTCTTTGAAGCCTTGGTGGTGTCTCCAGCATCCTGTAAACACAGAGCTGGATACTGCCGACAAGGGTAGCTAACCCTGCCAGCCCCAATGGGGTCTCTTTCCTCCAGTCAGCTGTCTCTCCAGGCTGTCACGAGGTCTTTCCCTTGTTGCCAGCTGCACTATTCACAGCAGTCACTGGACGTATCCAGATCTTCATGATTTCCATTACATGAGAGTAGATGTTAAAACTTCATGCTGATTTGAACTTGGCTCTCGCCAAGATAAGCACCAACTAAGACGTAGCTTCACAGTAAACTAATGTGATCCATATGTGTCTCCATCCATGTGATCCTTATGTGTCTCCATAGAAATGGTATGAGAAACCATAGGATGCGATGAGGGGGCCCAGGGAGCGGGTGTAGAGAGAAAACAGGAGAGGACCCAAGACTGACCCTTGGGGGACTCCTGTTAAGAGAAGGTGAGGTGTGGAGGTTGCTTCACGCCAGGTTACCTGGTAAGTGCGGTTGGAGAGGTAGGAGGAGAACCAGGCCAGAGCAGTGCCAGAGATCCCCAGGTCAGCAAGAGATGATAGTAGAATAGAGTGATCAACAGTGTCAAAGGCAGCGGAGAGGTTGAGGAGAATTAGGACAGAGGAGAGAGAGGCAGCTCGGGCAGACTTGGTGTCGTATGAACCCTTAGGGTTCATCCTATGGAGGGAGGTATGTAGCAGGGCGATTGCCCTGCACTTGTGTATTTAGTGTTGGTATAATTTGTATGGGGAAATTGGGTTTGATGTGTCGTTTTGGAGTTGATTTGTTTGATTACAGTATTGTCTACTGACGGGTGCTCAATTGAGACTTGCTGCCTGCTAGGCTTGGTTGAGGGGACGGGCAGCAAGTGATTGGCTGTGCTGGACCTCAATCAGCAGTGTCCGAGTGTCCGTCAGTTCAAAAACATCCGCGGGAGATGGCTCGGGGCGACTGCAACGCCATGCCAGAGGGGAGTGGTGTATACTTGGGAGGAGAGGGTCCGCTCTGCAGGAACGACCACTACGCAACCATGAGACTGCAAGCGCTGCTTGTGAAGGCAATGCCCAGCCAAGGCCGTATGAAGCAGCACGAGCCGTTGTATGAATACCGGCTCATCAGTAGGTTAGTTAGGGGATTGTGATCCCATGTGATGTATAGCGAGGGTTACGTAGTGTAGCCGGTTCCTGGAGCGGGACGCCTCGTTTTAAGGCTAGCGTTCACCCTCTGGGGCACCTTTTATTTGTAGTTTTTGTACTGTGTTTTAATTTACCTTTTGTATAGCTTGCTGTCTGTGTCCTCTGTGCGTTACCATGGCTGGTAACGTCACATGACCACCTTTATTTACTTTCGTTTCTGTTTTGCATTAATAAATCCTGCGCGCCTGTGTCGGCGTTTCAACTCCACCCCCAGTGTCTCTCTGTATTGCTTGAACAGAGGCTACCCACACACGTGACACGAGCAAGACCCTGTCACAGTTCTTTATTAGTATTCTAGTTTGTTTACATTTGTTAACCTTGAGTTTGCTCGAAGTTCAATGTTATGGAGCACTGTGCCTTTAAGAAATGAATAATTTGAACAGAGGTAGGTGACGTCACAGATGAAGGGTGAATATGTCCATGGACTTAAAAAAAAAAGTGTACCGTCCGTAGTTGTAGCTTACTACAAAGATAAGAAATAAAAGAAAATATATCAAAACATTTTACCATCATTGAGAGACACTGCTTCAAGCAAACCTCTCCTTGAGTAGAAAAGAGTTTATTGTTTGTACATATTAAAGAAATAATATGTATTGCTTTATTAAACATTTAACTCAAACAAAAAAAAAGTAGGCTAAAAGAAGAAAACGGTCTTGTGCAACAAACTCAACATATATTATGATAATAGGAATAATATATAATACATATTTGATACTGTAAATTATTAATTTTAAATTGTTCAGTGTCGTGTGCAAGTGTTAGGTATGAGGTCAGAGGCGCATCTTGAGGCATGTACTTTTTTTTTTAGTGTTATTTATTTATTTTTAACTACACGATCGCTTGATTTATTATTTATTTATTTATTACTACACGATCGCTTGATTTATTATTTATTTATTTTTAACTACACGATCGCTTGATTTATTATTTATTTATTTATTACTACACGATCGCTTGATTTATTATTTATTTATTTATTACTACACGATCGCTTGATTTATTATTTATTTATTTTTAACTACACGATCGCTTGATTTATTATTTATTTATTTATTACTACACGATCGCTTGATTTATTATTTATTTATTTTTAACTACACGATCGCTTGATTTATTATTTATTTATTTATTACTACACGATCGCTTGATTTATTATTTATTTATTTTTAACTACACGATCGCTTGATTTATTATTTATTTATTTATTACTACACGATCGCTTGATTTATTATTTATTTATTTTTAACTACACGATCGCTTGATTTATTATTTATTTATTTTTAACTACACGATCGCTTGATTTATTATTTATTTATTACAACACGATCGCTTGATTTATTATTTATTTATTTTTAACTACACGATCGCTTGATTTATTATTTATTTATTTTTAACTACACGATCGCTTGATTTATTATTTATTTATTACTACACGATTGCTTGATTTATTATTTATTTATTTTTAACTACACGATTGCTTGATTTATTATTTATTTATTTATTACTACACGATCGCTTGATTTATTATTTATTTATTTATTACTACACGATCGCTTGATTTATTATTTATTTATTTTTAACTACACGATCGCTTGATTTATTATTTATTTATTTTTAACTACACGATCGCTTGATTTATTATTTATTTATTACTACACGATCGCTTGATTTATTATTTATTTATTTTTAACTACACGATCGCTTGATTTATTATTTATTTATTTTTAACTACACGATCGCTTGATTTATTATTTATTTATTTTTAACTACACGATCGCTTGATTTATTATTTATTTATTACTACACGATCGCTTGATTTATTATTTATTTATTACAACACGATCGCTTGATTTATTATTTATTTATTTTTAACTACACGATCGCTTGATTTATTATTTATTTATTTTTAACTACACGATAGCTTGATTTATTATTTATTTATTTTTAACTACACGATCGCTTGATTTATTATTTATTTATTACTACACGATCGCTTGATTTATTATTTATTTATTTTTAACTACACGAAAGCTTGATTTATTATTTATTTATTTTGAACTATTTGCTTTATTACACGATAGTTTTCAACAAGTTCGAAGTTGACTATAAAATCCGGTCCTGCGAAAGTCTTGCGATGTGATTTATAGCTGGAATTGAGTAGATTTTGTCTGGCGATAGCAAACCACTCCCCCTTCTCAACCCACTTGTAGTCAACAAGCGATAGCTGCTTTTTGAAGGGTGAAAAGGGCTTGTTTTGGTTCCACGAGATTTCACTAGGAATTTTTCTTGTGTTTTATTACCACTTAATGCTTTCAAGGCCCTCGTTCGCTAAGTGCTAACTTTGATTTGCATATTACCAGACTTAACATCTATTTAATATTTATCCCAAAATATATAAATAAGCTGAAACAAATGTTGAAATATATATATTTAAATATATCACACACAGATTTTTATTTATATATATGAGACGTAGTTGTAAGTGACTCTGCAGCTGATGCATAGTTCACACACCCTAGTCTCTGTAAGTCGCCTTGGATAAAGGTGTCTGCTAAATAAACAAATAGTATATATATATATATATATATATATATATATATATATATATATATATAATTTGTATGACTATGGAATATATTTTACACATCATCCTGCCAGACGTAGAGAGGAGCCTTGAAACTGAAAGAGGGTACCTTTTACCTCTTTTTACCCCAATCAGACTCCGTACTTGCTTCTCTTTTGATGAAAAGATCATCTCACAAGTGCAGCTGATTCCAGAACTATTCCCATTGACTCAAATGCATACACATGAGATTGTGTAGTTTTTAGGCTATTGCATTGAATTATGTACCAGTCTTGGCACACATCCCTGCATAAATTAATACCTTAAAAAAATAAAGAAAAAAAAACACATCTGTCTTTCTCCATTAGTTGTAAAGAGAAATATTGACACAGTTCTATAACTGATGAAAAAATATAGGGACAACAAAATGTAACTGTTAAGTTCAATTTAACTCTAAATATATGTATACAATAGATATATTTATAATATGCTGAGAAATATATTGTTAAATATATGTACAGAATCAGCATGTCTCCTGCTATGGGATTGCAAGATTTAAGTTTTTTGCTGGTGGGAGAAGGATAAAAATCCAAGGTGACTGTTTTACAGGGGCTCTCAGGCATATGTGTTATGCACACAGTGCATGTCATTTTGCAAAAAATTATTTGTACATTACATGTATTATTATTTATTTCTTAGCAGACACCCTTATGAGGACGACTTACAATTGTTATAATGACATTATTTTTTACAGATTATTTTTACATACAATTACCCATTTATACAGTTGGGTTTTTACTGGAGCAATCTAGGTAAAGTACCTTGCTCAAGGGTAAGCAGCAGTGTCCCCCCACCTGGGATTGAACCCACGACCCTCCGGTCAAGAGTCCAGAGCCCCAACCACTACTCCACACTGCTGCCCTCTTATTGCTTGTATTTTTTTTTTTTAGCTGAGAACAACCTATCAATACTGAGAAATACAATTGTGTCTTGAGAACATCTGTTAAGTGGTGTTTATTCCAACAGGATTTCATGACAAGATTAAAAAAAAACAACTGCATGTTTATATTGTTTCAAGTAACTGGAATACAGCATTTAAGGGAAAAATTGATTTATAAGAATCTGATAGTGTTTCCTGTTTACTTATGTATGTGCCCACTATTGGTCTGTACATTTTCATTCATGTGATCCTTATATTTTGGGGTGAGTGCTATACAGTACTGTCTATTCGCAGTACACACATTTGATACTTTTACTAATTGTTTATTTTCTATATGCTCTACCTGCTCTTTCTCTGGCTACTTTTATTATTAGTATTATTAATTGTAGTTGTCATAACCTTATTTAAATATCCATTCACTGGACAGGAGCAATTTCTGTGCAGGAACAGATTGGTTTGTGCTTGTGCACTGGTTGTCCTTCAAGCAGGTGAGGCTGTCACTGTCGAACCTCCAAGGTTGGGAACTTTGTTCGCCCCCAGAGGTGAAGTTGCAAGAGGCAGAGGGGTGGATGGAGGAGTAAAACAGGCAGACAGGTGCTTGAAGTGGGGTTTAAATAGCAAGTTCTCTGAAAGGTTGTGGAGAAGCCCCTGCTTCTGGTTCCTAAGCCACCCTCATGGGACTCTACACCTGCTGTCAAACAGAGGGTGCAAACATGGACAGATATTTATGAAATTCTAAATAAAAGGCAGTTGAAAAGTTTTGAAAATAATTAGGTTCAAAAGTGAACCAAGAGACCAAGTGTAGAGCGCCCCATTTAGAACCCAATGGTCATAATAGAGCGAGAGGACTCTGCATGGACGTGCTCGGGTCAGTATGTTCAAATTGAAGTCATTGTTGCATTTTACCCATTATTATCCTCCAAAAAACGTCATTTGAATAAAACATGAAAAATAAACCAAAATATATAATGTTTGTGTACGTCAATCAATTCCATCTTTATAGATATCATGTGAACTGAATTGTTCTGGCAATGTGGATTGACCTATAATCCTTTCTGGAGGACCTGCTGCTGATAGGGTAGATTTTACAAAGCTGAAGAGCACTCAGAAATAGGAAACCATGGGCTGTATCAGTACAACCCATGCCTTCTCATATGTTACATATAAGGTAAGTAAAGGTTGGACTTTAAAACCACAGACAACATATATTTACAAATGAGAACACATACTGTACATGGATCAGGGCACAATTCTGTGTGCAAGATAGTCCAGAATTGGCTAAGCATTTGTTCAGTGAAAGAATGCACTCAAGCAAGAGTTATAAAGAATGACAGACCTATGAGAATTAGATACATTTCACAAATGGAAGTGTTTGGCTTTAAAAACAGATATGGCATAATTATGCAAACGTTTGCAGAGTTTTTTAAACATGTATGTGTACATTAACCACTATTTGCAGTTTTATGCTTGTCATTACAGTTTTCTACTAATTGTCTATTAAAAAAATAACTTTCTGAATGAGGAACAAATAAATAAAGCTGTATCCGAAATGCACTGGCCGCAGGCTCATTGTTGCACTTGATTAGCCCATGTGGAGACATAAGCAGGAAAGCAGCAAATTTGGGCTTCACCTTTTATTCATTACAGTCATTGCATTGTGTTTGATCTGAAGCCGAATGGTAGTACTGGTATTTGTTTAAAGGCATGCAATTGCACACAGTTCAAACCAAGCTTGAAGACAGGAGACGGTTGTTGTTTTCAGACATGTATAGTGTTGTTTATTGGCGAGGTTGCTTTCTTCATCTTAGGTTACATACAAATGTTTTCAATTTGTTAAGGATTTTTTTTACAGTTTTTGCTCCATCTTCCCTGGAGAGAACATGATTACTGGAAATCCTTTTAATAGCTTTATTGATTTTAGGTGAAATATCATGCTAATGTGTCAGAGAAAAATGCAAATGTTGGCTTTGTATTCCTTTCCGAGTTTTCTTTTCTTAGTGTGCATCCATGTTTTTCCTGTTTTAGGGGAAGGAGGTACGACATATTGGTTAGCAATATATATTTACATTATAACATTGGGCAACACTTTATAATTCATACTTAACCCATAGAAAACATATGTTATAATCACAAATAGGTACACATTTTAAAATACCACCAATATACACTGCTGTGCAAAAGTCTTAGACATGTTGAATTTTTCTACTCTGATGCATAATGAGTATCAACAATTTACTCAAAGCCTCCACTAGTGTTTTCTACTATTATAACAACCTTGACTTGCATAAAGAAGGAAAAACATTGGGTGAAATAGCTTGCATCACTCGATTTTCAAGGTGTGGTATCCGAAGCATAATCAACAAGTACAAAGAAACATCATCTGTAATTGACAAACCCAGGACTGGAAGACTGAAAGAGCTGTCTAACAAAGATGAGCAATACTTGAAGATAATATCCTTAAGGAATAGAAAGAAGACGAGCGTTGAATTGACAACAGAAAGCACAACTATCGCTGTCCATCAAATCAACAGTACGAAGATCACTCTTGAAATGAGGACTTAAAGGATGTGTTGCAGTAAGAATACCTCTATTAAGAAAGGGGAACAAGACTAAAAGGCTAAAATATGCACAAGAACACAGAAATTGGACTGGAAAATTGGTCAAAGGTGCTTTGGACTGTTGATGGATGGACAACAACACCTGTGCCTTCTGCCAGTTCTGTTGTAAATAGTAGGAATAGTAGGAATAGTAATAATAGTAGGAAACACTAGTGGAGGCTTTGAGTAAATTGTTGATGCTCATAATGCATCAGAGTAGAAAAATGTAACATGTCTAAGACTTTTGCACAGCAGTGTAAGTATATATAAATATATAGAAAGAGATGACAGTGCCTCTCCAATATTGTACTCCTTATCGTCCACGTCGTCAGCTATAACTATATCCAAATCCACATCATGTAAAACATAGGGATGGATTTGAAAAAGCTTGACTATTCTCATGCAATGTTACTGTCTGCTTGCTGTGTTGCAAGATGATAGAAGTGGAGGGAGGGCGGTTGTTTTGCTCATCTGTAGTTTCTGAATAATAAAAACAAATACATTTATATTTACAGTCATTTCAGAAAACATTTTAATGAATTATGTTAGTAGGAACTGTATTTCTAAATTAATAAATAATAATAATAATAATAATAATAATAATAATAATAATAATAATAAAAAATTGAACATCATTTAGATATTTTATTTAACACTATGTAATAAAAGAACTACAAAATTATATCGCAAAAGTCTGCCGGAAGCCATAATAGTAGTACAGTATTTTAATAGCCATAAAAGTAGTCACATTTTTCAATTGTTTTTCACCGTTTTTCGTTAAGTATATGGAAAACTACAAAGCGGTATGTAATAAATACGTAACACTATTCAGCAGGTTTCATTCAATTTATGAAGCAAAATGAGTTAATTTACCTGATTGAGTAGATTCTGTATGCTGTAAGTCTCCAGTGTCAATACCACAAACTCCCTGGATTGATTTGGGTCAATTAGTGATGCCACCCTTTCTTTTAGTTCTGTAAGTATGGGTATCATATTGACGTCTTCAGGGTCGACCCCTCTTCCTCCTCCAGTGGCAGGGATGCCTCTTCTCTGAGACACTTTTGATGTTGTCGTCCTAACCAGGTCATTCCATCTTTTGCGTACTTCCAGTCCAGCTCTCCTAATATTGATAATGGCGTTGGTTTTATTTGCCAACTCCCATAACTTTTTCCCATTATGTCTGTTTGTTTTACGTTGTCAAGCGGTTCTGATAAGACTATGTATGACACAATGATCTCAAGCTTCTTAAGCAACAATTTGCCCTTTTTGCCTTTACAGCTAGTCTTGTTTGCATTTATGCTTTGACTCATTTTTTCCGCTGTTTTGTGACAGATTTCGATTCTGTTTATAAAGTATTGCTAACACATTTGAACAGGAACAATTTTTTTGGTGGATTGCACCGTGTAACTGTTCATTACTTATTAATTTAAAGCTCCTAAGAACTGCAGAAAATTATGCCCGACATGCAATCCGTCGGTGAGAGAGACAGAGTAGCACTTTAGAAATTAGGAGGCTAAAAGGTGGAACAATTCAGCATTTTGCCGTTTCCACTGAAAATGAAACCCCTTTCGAAAATCGGACCCTATGTATTTAAAGTGTTATAAAATACAAAAACTTAGTTGAGACTGTAGAGTTTTATATTTATATTTTTGTTCTCCAAACCCTGATCATAATACCATATTACATTTTCATTCCTAAAACAACATTGGACGTTTTTGAAGGAAGTATTTTCATAACAATAGATTTTTTTTTATGAATAAGGTCACCTAATGTACCCTGGGATAAAATAAAGGGATTTGTTTGACAATTTGACTTAAATTATTGAACCAACAATATCCAAATTCACCACATAGTGAACAGAAGCAAGGGAAACTTCAACAAGCTGCATAACAATACAAACATTGTGTTGCTGCCACTCGGTTTCATAATTGGTTGCACATGTTCATGTAACAATGTTAATGCACCATCTGAATTTTACAGTTTGTCATTTCATGGTCTATGAAGAACAGACAAAAAAAAAATCAATTGTTGAGTTTTTGTTTGGAACCTGACGCCAGGACTGCCTGTGAACACAAGGGGACTTGCTGTTGTGAATCATCAATGGATTCTTTGGTCCAAGGTGCTCTCTTCAACTCGGACCTGAAATGACTCAGATTTGATCAGGTTAAAAGATTCTTATAATTTGAGCCACCTATTTATGTTTAAGCACAGACCTAAGCTGCATGTGTGCACGCATAGAACCTGAACTGTAGTGCGAGCCTAATAACGTCATCAAATCAACAGAAAGCCTGTCTGTGTGTTTCTGCTTCAAGGTAGTCATTCCATGGAAGTGACGCTGTGTTAGGTATCATTTGTTATTCTAAATTGTTATTAGATATAAATAAATAACAAATGATACATAACACAGCACCGCTTCCAAGTTCTCTATTTTCTATTTGCAGTATAGTCTACATTTTATGTCTGTATAAACATTGTCAATGGCATCATTACATAGTGTAATGAAAGAAAAATATGATATAAAACAAATACAGTTAGTATTATTTACAAAAGAACATATATAACTATATATAATATGAATATGAAGCTAGTAAATATTACAAGGATTGTATTCATGCATTTAGTTTCAAATAAACCCATTTCTAAACTTTATAATATCATAAATGAAATTATTCACATGTATTAGTTGTTTTAATTCTTGTTGAAATCCAAAATAGAAAAATGGGTAATGTTTGCTTGGCCAAAGAAATCCCTCTGTGTTAACTAGACACTCCTCGCTCGCTCTCTTATGTCGCCGCCTGATTCAGACTGACGAAGCCGGTCGGTGCTGAAGAATCTGATCAACTCATCATTTTCAAAGGTGATTGATTGCCTGTCAATCAAGTCATGTAGGTAGACGAAGACAAGTCTGTCTGTTCCTTAAAGAGCTTGACTGTCTCCATGCTAAATGTTGTGTGTTTTGATGATGGATTGCCATGGTTACACAACGTAAAAGGGAAGCATAGTACAAAAGCTAAAACTGGACAGTCAACTGGACAGTCTGGGACAGTTCAGGCTTTTCAACTCACAAAACAATGCATTCTCATATGTTTTACCTGTCAACCCAATGCATTCTGGTACGTTTTACCTGTCTCAGGTGCTATTCTTGCCTTTACGAGAAGCAGGACTACGCTTACCAGAATACATTGGGTTGTGAGTTGAAAAGCCTGAACTGTCCCAAACTGTCTCGCTGAACACAGAGCCATATGGTCACCTTATCTATGGAAGAATGTAGTAAACAATACAATGTATTATTATTGTGGTATGTCGCAGCTTTATAAAGCATGATTATGGGTTATTAAAATATCAGTTTTCTGTTTTGTTTTTTAGATCGGCAGTCTAGAATATAAAAAATATCTCATTTTGTATTTTTAAAGTGTCAGCTATAGTCAGTATTTCCAATTTATGCATCAGTAGTTATATCTGAAATATATCGAGCAACATGTCACAAAAGTGACCTAAGCATGTACAAACTAGTTTGCAGTTGTAGTACACCACAGTGGTTGTCGATGTGATTAAATATGCAAGACAGTCAAAATAGAATATTTATTTGGAAATCCCTGCACCTCTGTCAAATGTCCTCATTATTTTCCACGTTATAAAACATACATATCTGTGGAGGAACCAGAGGTTCTCTCCCTAAATAATTGAATGTCATTAGTATGCTGAAATACCAACTTTTGTATCTATTTTCAGGTTAATGAACACATAGGAGCCGTGAACTGCAACGAGTCTTCTTGTGCATTTTGATTGTGCCATACTGACATGAAGACTCACCCAAGAAATTCTACAAAAATATACATTTAAAAATACTCAAGGTAAGTCTAAATAAATATTCAATCGTAATACATCTGACTTTGAGACTTCTGGGGCCGGTTTTTCAAAACTTTGGCAGTCGGATTTCCATGTTTGATCTGGATTATATTGTGCAATTGGGTTTTTTAAAACATCGAAATGCGATCGGGATTAGTGTGATCCGGATTTCATTTTAGTAATCCAATCAACTTTTAATCATGATTAAATGTTGCAATTATTATTATTATTTGTTTATTTAGCAGACGCCTTTATCCAAGGCGACTTACAGAGACTAGGGTGTGTGAACTATGCATCAGCTGCAGAGTCACTTACAATTACGTCTCACCCAAAAGACGGAGCAAAAGGAGGTGAAGTGACTTGCTCAGGGTCACACAATGAGTCAGTGGCTGAGGTGGGATTTGAACCGGGGACCTCCTGGTTACAAGCCTTTTTTCTTTAACCACTGGGCCACACAGCTGGTTACTCGAGAGCTGTTAATAGGTGTTGCCTCGCAGCTGGGCGACTGATGCCAGTCCTCCATCATTTGATTTTGCACCTGTTTACACAGATGTGCACCCCGCCGTGGAACTTGAGGTTTTGTGTTCTCCATTGGAGTGCTTTTGGCTTTTGTTCCCAAAAAAGCTAATCACTTATCTTTGTGACTGTACAAACAAAAGAGCATGCAGCTACAGGTAAGCCAGCGGCAAACGGGAAGGTGTTTGGTTTGAAATGGCAGTGCTGTGACGAAATACTATCAAAACACAGTACTGGGTACAAGGCAATGAAGCAGGCATCTGCGGCAGCCAGGTCCATCACAATGCCTGCGCAAAGTAGCCCTGTACACACATCTGTGACTATCCCTCCAACACAAGGGAAGCAGAGACCGCAAAAAAGGTGCAGGGTCTGCTATGAAAATGAAAACAAAAGAAAGGACACAAGAAAAATGTGCAGTGGTTGTGAAGGCAACCTTGGGTTCTGTCGGTCAGTGTGTCAGTCTGAAAGAAGGCGAGACTTCTTTGCAAGAACGTATTGACCCGGAAGGTAAACAATGGAGCAGCCGCAGATTGTAAAGGCAGCTGCATTTGTTTACCAAGGGGTAATCAGTTCCTTTGCTTGGTTTAAATGTGAGTAGAACCGAGAAGGACAGTGAAAATAATACAGGGACTGTAATCGTGACTGTTGTGTTTTGTTTGTTTGTAATCGTCTTGTCTTGTCTTGTACATTGTTAGACGGCTAAAACACATTTTGAGAGCTGTCGCCAAGGGCCAGCACTGAACCGGAACATCACTTCACCACTGTCACTTAATCAACTTGTATCATCCACGACAAGCACTACTGCACGCACCCAGGACTGGTGACTGTGTTAGTATATTGTGAGACGGATATTTGTGCTTATTGTTTGGGACTGCAACCCTGTTGTCATTTACTCCGTGCACTACACATTGTTGTGTATTGCCGGGGATTATTATTTGGTCACCAGACCTGGATATAAATAAAAACTGTTCCAAACCGGATTATGAATCTCTGTGCATTTCATTCCTGCACTGCATCACCCCTGCACCTGCACGTGCCACTTACCACTTTGCCACACACACGTTTTGATGTTGTTTGATTTTTACTGTTTACTAATTATTATTGCTATTAGAGTTATTAGCAACGTTTTTGTTTTCATTTTTACATCTGGAGTTGAAGTGGTTAAGAGTAAGCCATGCATCCAGTCGTCATATGCAATGAATACCAAGTAAGCTATTTATTATTTCAGATACACAAAGGAGACAAAATTGTGTTTGCCTTTTGTCAAATCTAATTTCAGCAGTTCTAGCTCTTCATACGCATTGTTCCAAGTAATGCCTTACTGGATTCTACCAAAACCTTCATTTTACAAGGTATGCATTCAAAATGAAATTATGTTTTTTAATACAATAGAACATACCCAGTAGACCTACTTTTTGGTACTGTCAGTGCTTGAATTATGGAGGGGCCGGGCCCCCTCACTGCTTTTAAGGACCCCCTCACTTCTGTCTTATTGAAAGGCATCGGGGAGGCGTTTTTTAGTTCCCTTACTTCTCACCAGGGATATTTCTTGTTTTTATATTTTTTGGTGAAAGTCAGTTTTTGGTAACATAAGCAAGACAGTTATCAACACCACTGAATGAGATTTACCTTTACATGCTTTATATTTAAATATCCAGGCAGGCATTGTAGAAGAGAATGCAGCATACATATCCTCTCAACCAAATTGCTGCCAGTGCACAGTATGAATGACTGGAGATGCTACCATTCAAACTGCTGTTACATATAACACATATTTCACTTTAGCAAGTGCACGGCCAAAACAAGGTGCAGCTAAAAAGGGTGGGTGAATCACCTTCTCATGCTTATTGACTGAAAACAAGTTAGAAAGCCGTACCATATGTTAACGAGACTTCAGCAATGAAGAGGCCATGTGTGAGGTAACCTCATATCACTGTCTACTATAACTAAAGGCTGTTCCAAGCTAGCCTATTAACAACTGATATCTGCTGAAAGTAGCCCTGGCAAGCGTCTTTGACCAAACAGAAAACCAAAAAAGCGTACAGTACAAGGGGTTTAGAGAACTCTTCACTCATACTTACCCATAAAATGATACTGCTTTATAGTTCAGTTATTTTATGAGCAAAGCTATAGAAAAACACTGTAGCTACTACAAAGTTAAAAAAAAAAATGCAGCTGTTTGCAATAAATAAATAACAAATCCCTTTGCAAAGCATGGAAAGATATTTTTCATGCTTTGCACTTCGGTTATTTTCCTGCTTGGTGATCGGATAGCTGATTGCTTTAAGCTTCGACTTTTCTGTCCCTTAGTAATAAGATGCAATTTATTGTACACTGTAGCATCTATCATGGGTACCTAACAAAAACAAAAAAGTCACATTTGTACCCCAAAATGAAATAAATTAGCATAGTTTGGAATTCATGCCAGCGGTCTCCTATAGAATTGCTGCAGGCAACCAACCTCAGCACCAGGCTTGAGCGCTCATGTATAGAGTTGAAGTACAATCTCTTAAACCTAATTCAAAGAGCAGTATTTGTTTCAAAAGAATGAAAACATGAAAAAAATGTTATTCAAAAAGACAAATACCGGGATTGACATCGGTTTACTGCAAGGCTTACAGAACAAAGTTACAGAAAGTTGCAAAAATGCCCAGGTGGATTAGCATCTACTGAGGAGTTTCTTGGACTGCCAGTATACTGGGTCCCAATAACAACAAATATTCTACTGGCGTGATCCTTGCACTCTCCCTGTGGAATTCAGATTCAGGTATTGATTATTATTATAAGAATATTATGTAGTGGGAAATGTGGGCAAGTATGGTTTCCTATTGCAGATTTACTGCCTGTATTTTGAAATTTATTGTACTAAACATTTTGACTGGGCATTTTTTATTCATTAAGGATCAGAATTGCTGAAGCTACCATTCTATAGGAAACCTTGTATATATGATCTATGTAAGTGTATAATAGGTTTATAATAAATCTATATGCAGTCAAAAAATGTTTCGCAAATAATACATTAATAGTACTGTTTAGGTAGGCTGCACTTACAGTTCTTCAACACAACCTAAAAACTTCTTACCAGATGTTGCACATGGTCAAATTGGAATCCTGACAGAAACATTAAATATACCCATCTGTATTTTATTTTATTTTTTTAATTTAGTAGTCGCCAATTAGTTTTTTTTGTAGTTTTCTCCCCATTTTAATAGTGTCACCCCCGCGCTGACTCCGGAGCGGCGAAGACGAGCTCACGCTGTCCTCCGAAGCGTGGGCCGTCAGCCGACCGCTTTTTTTCACACTGCAGACTCACCATGCAGCCAACCAGAGCTACAGCGTCGGAGGACAACGCAGCCCTGGGCAGCTTACAGGCAAGCCTGCAGGCGCCCGGCCAGACTACAGGGGTCGCTGGTGCGCGGTGAGCCGAGTACACCCTGGCTGACCTAACCCTCCCTCCCCCCGGGCAGCGCTTGGCCAAGTGTGTGCCGCCCCCTGGGAGCTCCCATCCTCGGTCAGCAAAGGAATAGCCTGGACTCGAACTGACGAGGTCCAGACTATAGGGCGCATCCTGCACTCTACGCAAGTGCTTTTACTGGATGCGCCACTCGGGAGCCCTTACCCTCCTGTATTTTAATATTAATTAGGCATTTTGAATGAATCTCCCTAAAAGAAAACTACATGTAAACTCACATTGATCGAAAGGTAGTACCAAAATAGCGTGACAAAAAAGTGTGTGTGTGTGTGTGTGTGTATATATATATATATATATATATATATATATATATATATATATATATATATATATATATGGACTGGAGACGAGGGCTGTAGAAGAAAATTATTGACCCAGGGGAAGACTATTGTCACCAACAGGGGGCTATAATGCCCGAAGCAGCAATCAAGAAAATAAGTGAGGCAAGGTTGGATAGTAAATACGACTTTATATATTTTGTTTAAATATAGCTGAAACAGCATACATAAATAAATATTGACATATATTTTGCTTAAATTTAGCTGATACAGCATAAGTAAAA
Source organism: Acipenser oxyrinchus oxyrinchus (assembly GCA_030684275.1). Taxonomy (NCBI): domain Eukaryota; kingdom Metazoa; phylum Chordata; class Actinopteri; order Acipenseriformes; family Acipenseridae; genus Acipenser; species Acipenser oxyrinchus. Next base: position 103,656,682 of record CM060249.1, read on the forward strand.
AAATTATTAAATAACAGAAAATGTTCATACCTTATAGTTAGCAAAGTTTTTTCTCCGTCTGGTTTGCCGACTGCAGCATAATCCAGTTTATATCCCGCCCATCATATTTGTTTACATTGTCGAGTTAAATTTGTTTGAATTTCCGAAAGTCAGAAAACAGTGACAGGGACGTTTTAATCACCATTTTAGTGTTTGGAGCTTAGTAGTATGTTTTGTAATTCATTTTCTGTCAACTCACAGAATCGGTGTTCAGTCATTTTCTCTTGTGATGGGTGCAGTGGAGAGAGGCGTTCCTTTGAAAAGGGGTGGGACTGTGGGAAGAGACTGAGACTATTGACTGGTGGTTTAGGGATGTTAGGGCAATAGTTAAATCTGTTTTTCCTCCAATGATGAGGTTTTAACCAATCACAGGCCAGGATTTCCAATCACTGATTCATATATATATATATATATATATATATATATATATATATATATATATATATAGTTTTGTTACATAAACAGTTGTTTTTCCTTTATACAAAAATAAAACAAAGCAAAAAACAACGCAAACATTGCATTGGATTAAATGCTAATTGAAACTGACCGGCTGTTCACAATAGCTGGCAATATATTCCTTTTTATAGAGAGAATGTGCCAGAATGATATACATCAACTTCCTGGATTGTCAGGTCTGTTTGAAAAGGTTGAGTGAGCAAAAAGCTGACTTCAGGTGACCGGTTTGATGGAAGTAAATTGAAAGATGGACTGTGAGATCCTAGTTTGTTCTTCAGGAGATGTCTGATTTGCATAGCTTTGGGAGTCACGATTACAAGAAACCAAAATTATTTTCTGGGGCCAAATGAATACAGGGATACAAGTATTAATCTAAACGTTTTCACATTGCCTAACAGAATCTAAAAAAACGAATTCCTAAAGGGTGCAAAACTAATTAAGCAACCACTTCATGTTTTCTTAGTATCTTGACAAGAAACTTGACTTCACAGTGTTCATGCATTTGCTGTGAGTCAACCAGAGTGTACCGTAGATCAAAGGAGCATGTGTGCGAGGCAAATGCAAGCATGAGGCACGCGGTAAGCCAGGAGAGGGAAGTAGAAACAGATGATGCAGTATATTCCTAATGGAGAAAGTTACCAGTATGCTAAAACAATAATGCTATAAATAACATGAAGCAATTACATGCTAAATCATATTTTTTTAGGAAGATGGAATAGAGGCAAGTGAGCAGAGGTGGGGAGAGGGGGGTAATACTCAAGCGAAAACAAATAAAGATTAAAATTACAGGAAATGTTTTATTAGAGGCTGGGGACTTGCCCTACCAGCCAGCAGATGAGAGGCCTGTCTGAGAAAAGACCTGTTTGTTGGTTTTGATATGAAACTGGGGAGGGGAGCTGTAACAGGGCTTTTTAAAAACAACTATCATTGTTTGATTAATCTCCATATCCCAATCCATTGTTTCATTATTTGTTTATAGAAGTGTACACTTCATTCTTGATATGTTAAATAAAATCACACATCCCTGTTTAAACTGTAGTGTAACTTACTGCATCCAAATATGGAGTTACTACAATTGCTGTAATTGAAAATGTTTTTAGATATTGTATACCGGTACACATTGGCTGAGATCAGAGTTTTAAATAATGTGTTCGTTACCATACTGTACTTATCTGGGAAAGTTTTGTTCATGATTTTAGCAGTTTAGTAATAATTCAGATCTGTGTTGAGAGAACATCTCATTTGCGGCTTACTGTGCCCTTTCAAAAGTAAAAGAGTCCAGAGCCCTAACCACTACTCCACACTGCTGCCCCTACTGTAGGCTACTGTTTGCATGCAAGGTTGCATTTTTTCATATTGTTTCTTTGAAAAATATTTGCATGCTCAGCTGCAAAGTGAGTTGAAATGCACACCAAGGGGAAATACTATAAAATTAGGTATCATTTAGAAAATATATTTCACCACATGTCCAGTTGGGTTATCACTTCAGCTGCATATGCCCTTCGTTTCAGAAATGAGAATTTTCACAGGGAACTACATTGTCCAGTTCTGCTAATACTGATGTCTGTCGTTTGTAATCTAACCTCATTTAGCAGGTGAGCTGAGTGTTGACTCTGGGTTGAGTGTTTGGCCCCAGCAGGTTGCTTTTCATGATTAATTCCTGCTGACTTTCAGGATTAATCTTGATTCTCAATTAATGTTCAGGAATACTAAAAGTGAATAATTTAAATAAAAAGTGTTTTGATTCAAAGTCTTTTTCAGTTTCTTCATTGTTTATGTCTTCTTCCAAATAATTAATTTATAATTCTATTAGCAAATCATTAACAAAAGTTACAGCTGTGTTAAAAGATTAAGGATAATTTACCAATGAATAAAATGTCAACTTCTGTCACACAATTACGATCAAAGGCTAGCTTACAACAACTTTTAGCAAACCAGAACAGGTCATTATCTTCCCAAAGTGCACTATTTTGTCACACACTAATCTTTTTTTTATGAAGTGTGTGATAAAAAGTAGTAATATTTATTTTAATTCTAACAGTTTTAATAAAGTATATTTAAATCACTATCGTTACAGGGAACAGGCTTACAAAAAAACACTCACTGTATATCTCCAATCTCTTTCATAAAACCCACACACCTGCAGTCTTCCTCCAAAGCAGACCTGTATGATGTTGGCTTTGGTAACCGGTAGGATTTTGTGCTTTAGAGAATGAGCAAAATTATACTTTGTTTTTATTGCACTAGAAAGGCATAGAAACAAAGGTATATGATACAGTTTAATTTGTTTAAACGTCAGTAAATAACTATATACAGTCCTAGAGATAACAGGTTTCTTACAGTATACCCCTCAGGCAAACCTGTTCAATGCCTTGGACTAAACTTGCTAAAACAACATCTCAATAGGCAGTTGCCATGTTACTTGGTCCTTTCCCTGTGATCAGGTGCCATTTGTCTAATTGAACACCCCTTTCCTTGAAGTTTGCACCAGAGCGCCTTTACTCACAGAAATGGTGAGTATAAACTTTGTCTAGAAAGCAAGCAGCAAAACACACCCAATGAGGTTGAATCCAAATTCGAGACATGTAAGGTCAAACGGGACATAAGGAATTATACTGAGGTAAGTGCCTAAAATTACAGCAACGTTTAAAGTGAATATAATCAGTCTACGGCCATAAAACAAATAAATCAATTAAATAAACTCTTACATACAACAAATAATATTCCTAATTTATTCACGCTTATCAGGGTATTGGGGCCCTTCTCTATGGGACCAACTGCAGTTGGAAATAGACCATCTTTGAAATGATCCATTGTGTTTACACTACCTATGAAAGCATCAATGCCAAAAATGGCTTAAAGCCATTGTTTAAAAGTCTAGTAAGACAGAATATATTACACAAATAAAAGGGTAAATAGTCACAATTCTCTACTGAAAAAAAATTATAAACTAATATATTGCATGTTAAACATTTGGTGTGTCATATAGTTTAGGCAGAACAATGTTGTCTACTGAAAATAACTAAGTTTGGCATTAGTAAATCAATACCCTTAATTCATTCTTACAGAGCATTAAGAAATTAACTAAATTATGTTGAAACAGGAAGTATGTAATTTTCTATTTGCCTCTATAAAACCAGCCCTTGAATGCCCCATGGTTTATTTCCTGTTACAGTATTTTTGTAGTTGATTTACGCAAACTAAATGGATCTGAAATAGTTTTATGTAAGACCTTCTCCAGTGTATGTCAGGAAGGACAAGAAAAAACTAGACAGTCTTTGTATATCATGCTTCTGCTTACATGTTATTGGTTAAGGGTACTTCATTTAGATTATAATTAGTGACTCCTCATCACAAAATAAATTAAATACATGAAAAACTAATTAATGTCATTCCCTAATTCCCTAAACTTTAAGTCACTGATTTTAGATTGAATGTAGCAGTTTCAAAAAGATGGTCTGGTAAATGTTTTTAAATTATCCTAGAGGGATAAAATCACTATCTTGATAATTCCTTTGGAGGAATGTAAGGTTGAACACATTAATACAAAGCGTGTGCTCCATATATATATATATATATATATATATATATATATATATATATATATATATATATATATATATATATATATTACCAGTATGTCTGTGTGTGTACATTCTTTTCACCTTGCCTGAAGAGATGATATCTCATTAGAAAGCAATCTTTCAAACGTATAGGGCTTGAGAACTCAGAACAATCAGTGTTATGATGACATTTAGCTATTGGGTATTTTTAGAAATTATGGGACAGCAGCTTTAACTTGCAGAAGCTACAAAGGACAGCAACAGCACAGACCTTTTTTTTTAAATTATTAACACAATGTTATTGCATAACATTTTGATTGGTGCTTAAGTTATGTTTTACAGTTCCTATTTATGCAAAACAGTTCCTATTTGCTGAAAAAAACTTCCTACTGCTGAGTAAATTTATGTTTTTTGGTTTGTTTTTTTTAGCTATTCAAGTTTATTTTTTATACTGCAATTTGAATGTATTATTTTCCGGTCGAGGAAAAGTACATACACACAACAAATATTAATGCTTATGTATAAAACACTTTTGGTAAGGAGATGTTTGAAATCACTGTTTCCTTAGCACTATAATCAAACTCTGCACCTTTATTTTTTCATCCAAACACGCTGCCTACATCTTTTCTCAAGAGTAGTTTAACTTCTCCAGTCTCAGGGCATCAGCTGAACAGAGGCAGTCATGCAGAACATTACTCATTTTAATCAACCTGAACAAAACTGCTCACTGCATTGCAATACATGCTGCAGGCTGCAATTACTGTAATGTGTTTAACTTTTATACCACATGCTAGAAAATCTGAACCTAGGTTTTATATTGGAAGGATATTTCTTTTGCACCAATCTAGACCAATCAAATATTTTAAGGGGTTCAGTCAGAAAACGTGTGATAGACGAGCAATATGTATTAAATCTTAGACAAGACAAATACTACATTATACATATTTTTAATTGCATTCTTTGGGCCTCCTTCACTAAACAGCGGTAACGTGTTTTGCACACAGTAAGCCCCTTTAGTACAAGACTGTTTAAAAATAGAACAGAAAGTGGAGAAACACGTAATGTCATCATGTTTGAATTAGTGGAAGCCTTTGTGCAGTGAACATACCAATACAATGGCTGGTCAATGAAATTTAATTTTTTTTAAAAACAACTTGAAAATGTTGCTGAATTTGTCATTCAAGGTTGTTTTTACAAACTCTAAATTGTCTGCTTGTTACTTTTTAAACGACTCTTGCTAAGAACAATCTTAGCTAGCATATATTACGATACTGTGGTCCAGTGAAAAAATAAAAAATAACCACTAATTAATAAATAATACTAGTATTCCTTATACTAGTTTGCATAAATAATTTGTAAATACGTTTTGTTAGGCTCTACAATGGTCCCCAGCCATAATACAATAACAGGACAACAGAATAATAAATACAGCTGATGCTGTCAATGTGGTGCATCATTGTATACTACTTATGATGCCAGTTTCTGCCTGTGGTCATTTAGAAGTCTATTTCTAAAATATTATCCTATGCAGACGCAATGTGCTTAATTCTGTACAATACTGTATTTCAGTAATTATGAATAAAACTGCAATGAACACCAGCTCAGAAGTTACTTCTAATATTTGCATTTCAAAACATTTTCAGTTGACTGAGCCTGGGCCTTCATAGAGACTGCATAATGAAGCACTGTTTAAGATCTTTTATATAGGGTATAAATGACCACTTTCTGGTCTAGTCTGGGTTTTCAGAAATATCATGTATAGGTATATAGAGTTGTTATTGCAATAACTTTAATAAAGACATTAAGTGGCATATGAAGATCAACATCATTTATGTTGTTGTGTTGTTTTTTAATATAATGATAGTTTCACAAACGTAAAAGAGATGCATAATACATGCCTGTAGATCTTTCTATGAGTTTATTTAAAGAGAAGCGTGTTGGGGGGGGGGGTATACTTTTAAAATAAAAATATGTACGGGTATGTGTGCAAAGAAAATGGGAGATACTCAAGAAAAAAGGGTTGGGGCGAGGCAGGAATGTTGCCCAGGCAAATAACAAATGAATGATACATGATCAGAAATGAAACAACAATACGACTGCAGGACTCATGGTGTTGTTATTCTACATCAAGGTAAGAACCTATATATGATCAAATAAGGGGAAATCCCCTGTGCACATGGTACGCTATGTGTCCATATTAAAATAGTCAGTTTGCACTGTGACAAGGAACATTTATTTGAATGTCATGGATTTACCTTTGAGTTTTATATTTACAGGATGTGTATTTTACTTTCACAGCTTATTTCATAACATATTACTATTTTTAAAAAATGTTGGTGACCTTGACATTTAATTTGACATTTAAACGTGTTTTTGGGTTGGATTTCAGACTTTTTGTGTTTTTGGGATATTCTCTTTGTCTTGCAAGAACTGCCATTTTGTTTGTGTCTCTGTGTTTTTTTTTTCTTTCTTGTTTCTTTGACTTTAAATGCAGTCTTCCTGTCCTTCTTTTAGTTAAACCAATTGTCCTTGATATTTTATTTGAATCAGGTGTATGATTTAATTTTGTACTAGTCATACTGGTACCGGTATACACACAGACAACACATAAGCTATGTACCTGTAAAATAACTAATAACTCTGCTTTTAATGTACTTAGTTAGTTTACTTTATACACACCCCCTATTGTGTGTTTTGCATTAGCTTTTAAGAAGACTTTTTATGGCAACGATATATTCCACAGTTGTATGTGTTTTTTTCTCCACGGTTGTGTACAATATTTAATGGGCCATGTATTTCCTCATCAGTGATAAATCGAATATGCATTTTTGAGGTTGCAAATTCAGCAAACAGACATTAGCCTAATACTGAAAAATAATCTTTTCTTTTCTTGTACACAATCACTTCTCCATCACAATAAATACCTAAAATCCCCAAAAAATAAATAAATAGTATGTCTTGGAGATATGTTGTCTTCTCTGATTGATTTCATCATACTTTGCTGTATGTACTGTACTCAAGCACACCCCGCAATCCAAAAAATAAGTAGTAAATAAATAATACAAAATAAGTATATCTTGAAGATTAGTAAATATGGACTGGAGAGGAGGGCTGTAGTGGAGAATTACTGACCCGAGGGAAGCCGCAGGCTGAGGGCATTGCACCCTGGAGTATAGTCTGCAGCACATATTTAATATATCAGTCAGTCAAAACAATGAGAGGCAAGGTTGGATAGTAAATATGACTTCATATACTGTAAAGCCATAAATATTTGCAAGCCTTTTATTATGCGTTTTTCACAAACATAAACATCTTTGGCACAAATTCGTGCTGTACATATAATGCAGTGATATACTACGACCAGAGCAGCAGGTCGCCAACATTTCTGGAGCAAAATAGGTTTTATGAGTGTGATTCCCAAATACTTTTGGCTTTACAGTATTTTCTTTAAATATAGCTGATACAGCATAAGTAAATAACTAAATAACATAAATAGATAACAGAAAATGTTTTTGAAGTTCATACCACAAGTTCTTTCTTTTCTTTTGTAGTAAGTTTTGTAAGTCATTTTCTGTCAGAAAATCGGCAGTTTTTTCATTCAGCCATTTTCATCTTGTTGTTTAGTGATTTGAACCAATCACATGACTGACAGACTATTGCCCGGTGGTGTAAAGATGTGACGGTAATAGTTAAATCTATTTTTTGCTTCTGTTATGAGGTTTTAACCAATCACAGGCCAGCATTTCCAAGCACTGATTATATATATATATATATATATATATATATATATATATATATATATATATATATATACACACTACCGTTCAAAAGTTTGGGGTCACTTAGAAATTTCCTTGTTTTCCATGAAAACATACATGAAATGAGTTTGAATAGGAAATATAGCAAAATGAATAGGAAATATAGTCATTGACAAGGTTAGAAATAATGATTTTTAATTGAAATAATAATTGTGTCCTTCAAACTTTGCTTTCATCAAAGAATCCTCCATTTGCAGCAATTACAGCCTTGCAGACCTTTGGCATTCTAGTTGTCAATTTGTTGAGGTAATCTGAAAAGATTTCACCCCATGCTTCCTGAAGCACCTCCCACAAGTTGGATTGGCTTGATGGGCACTTCTTACGTACCATACGGTCAAGCTGCTCCCACAACAGCTCAATAGGGTTGAGATCCGGTGACTGTGCTGGCCACTCCATTATCGACAGAATACCAGCTGACTGCTTCTTCCCTAAATAGTTCTTGCATAGTTTGGAGCTGTGCTTTGGGTCATTGTCCTGTTGTAGGAGGAAATTGGCTCCAATCAAGCACTGTCCACAGGGTATGGCATGGCGTTGCAAAATGGAGTGATAGCCTTCCTTCTTCAAGATCCCTTTTACCCTGTACAAATCTCCCACTTTACCACCACCAAAGCACCCCAGACCATCACATTGCCTCCACCATGCTTGACAGATGGCGTCAAGCACTCCTCCAGCATCTTTTCATTTGGTCTGCGTCTCACGAATGTTCTTCTTTGTGATCCGAACACCTCAAACTTAGATTCGTCTGTCCATAACACTTTTTCCAATTTTCCTCTGTCCAGTGTCTGTGTTCTTTTGCCCATCTTAATCTTTTCTTTTTATTGGCCAGTCTGAGATATGGCTTTTCTTTGCAACTCTGCCTAGAAGGCCAGCATCCCGGAGTCGCCTCTTCACTGTTGACGTTGAGTCTGGTGTTTTGCGGGTACTATTTAATGAAGCTGCCAGTTGAGGACCTGTGAGGCGTCTGTTTCTCAAACTAGACACTCTAATGTATTTGTCCTCTTGCTCAGTTGTGCACCGGGGCCTCCCACTCCTCTTTCTATTCTGGTTAGAGCCAGTTTGCGCTGTTCTGTGAAGGGAGTAGTACATAGCGTTGTACGAGATCTTTAGTTTCTTGGCAATTTCTCGCATGGAATAGCCTTCATTTCTCAGAACAAGAATAGACTGACGAGTTTCAGAAGAAAGTTCTTTGCTTCTGGCCATTTTGAGCCTGTAATCGAACCCACAATTGCTGATGCTTCAGATACTCAACTAGTCTAAAGAAGGCCAGTTTTATTGCTTCTTTAATCAGCACAACAGTTTTCAGCTGTGCTAACATAATTGCAAAAGGGTTTTTCTAATGATCACATTAGCCTTTTAAAATGATAAACTTGGATTAATCAAACACAACGTAGACACTAAATCTAAAACAAAATGGCAGGACTGATGGTTGCTGATAATGGGCCTCTGTACGCCTATGTAGATATTCCATTACAAATCAGCCGTTTCCAGCTACAATAGTCATTTACAACATTAACAATGTCTACACTGTATTTCTGATCAATTTGATGTTATTTTAATGGACAAAAAATTTGCTTTTCTTTCGAAAACAAGGACATTTCTAAGTGACCCCAAACTTTTGAACGGTAGTGTATATATACAGTCAACACTCAGATACATTTCGGTCGCATTTTACTATCCTTGTATTAAGAAACAAATCAATTCCAATTTATATATATATATATATATATATATATATATATATATATATATATATATGTAACAAATGAATGCACCAGTTTTCTGATACAAAGCCCACCTCTTCAATGTTACAATTTATTTATTTATACATCACAGCCTGCTTTTAATTTTTTTTAAAATTTAAAAAATATATATATATATTTTTTTTTTAGAATTTAGTCTGAGGCTGTAGCAATGTTATATTTTTTATTTATCCTCGTGCACTGATGTAATCAGATGTGAATGTATAATTATTTTCTTTATTCATTGTAAAAAGCTATTTTAATATAACATTAAATGTGCAATCTTAGATAGGGAAAGTGTGGAGTCTCCCCCAGGAGATATATATATACCGCATGTGTGGGTGACCGCATTGCAAGACTGAGAGACATGGGAGTTGGAGTTGAAACGCCGGCACAGGCATGCAAGATTTATTAAACACAAAACAGAAAGTAAACAAACGGGTCATGTGACGCTACCAACGATGGTAATGCACAGAGGACAGGTACAAGACAGACAGGCAGCAAGTCTCAATCGAGCGCCTGTCTGTAAACAATCATTTGATGAAACATAACAACTCCAAAAAGCACCCCAAAAAATCCTGTTTCCACATATAAATTACACCAACACTAATTCCCCCCTGTGTTATATTTAAGGGAAAACAGTAAAGAAATGAAAAAGGAAAGAATGTACCCCTACATGCTGAATACAGTAATTACATGTCCTTTCTCTTGAAAAAAACATCCCGCGTAGATTGCTCCTCACACCCTTTGCCTGGTTGCAGTTTGTGTGAAGATGACAGACAGGCAACAATTGCATTCGTCAATCATAAGTCGTACTACAATAGGTCATCTTTGAATTAGCGTTATCTTTGAAGTAGTCAACCTTGGTCTTTGTTTTCACTGAGAGAATGACACACTTGACACTGGAGAAAGTTCAGTGTCAGTCAGTACTGAGATTGTTGTATCCGGGTCGATCCTGTACGTGATAGTTCTAATAGGACTAATTTGCAAATCAGTTCTTGCTGTTGGGATCATTAAAAATGGATGTTCGTTATAAGAAAGGTTTGTGATTGTGTGTATATATATATATATATATATATATATATATATATATATATATATATATATATATATATATATAATGTGAATTTACATGATCGTGCAATATTGGTACAAAATGTAATACAAATACAAATAAAACAATAATGGCAAACCGTATGTGCGATTGTTATGTTTCACATTATTTGAAGTGCATTGTGGGTTGTATCAATGTTGCAAATCCTTAATTTAGAATAAAAACTTATGTAGGAATCTAAGCATTTTGATGCGATACATTAATCCCAAAACCTACTACTGTTTACTCAGTGTGGGTGTGGCAAGTTTAATTGAAAATGGAAAAGCACCATGATCTCAGATGAAATGCTATCCTAAATCAAAAGCTCCTTGTGAGCTTGTTGTCAGCAGGAACTCATTTCCACATATAGAACAATGTTGATATTGTCATACCAAGCTAATGCACAATGCCAATTTATTACAAAGAGCAGAAAGCAACAGACAAACAAGAAGCATTAGTATAATGATATTTCGGTACTGGAATGTTGGAGTCCGTTCTGAATGGGAAGTTGAATTCATTCTCGTGCATATTGACATGATCGATTACAAAGAGAAATAGGTATTGAAAATACTAATGCAAAGTAGACACTTTGTGTGATCAGCCATAATTAATATTAGTATATTAGCCTTGTATGTTAATAATGTTGTGGTCGTTGTAATCGTTTGACTAAGAAATCAATGAACTGTATACTATTCATGCATATCTCTAACCAATAGCCTTTCCTTTCTGTAATATTAGATTAGTTGTGCACCCCTTTTTATTCTTAAATAAACTATTGTTTTATATTTCTGACACGTTGTGTGAATGTCGGTTATTGTCAAGGGAATCCGAGTTCTACATGGTCCAGAACTTAAATATGGCACGTCTCATTTCTTACATTTTGATGTCCCTGAGAGGGTGACTTCAGACTCATTTATATTTAAATAAATTGTATACCTAATTCACTACAATTATGATTTCTTTATTTAGCAGACACCTTGTGAACAATGCATCTGCTGCAGATTCACTTACAACAACGTCTCACCCGAAAGACAGAGCACAAGGAGGTTAAGTGACTTGCTCAGGGTCACACAATGAGTCAGTGAGTGAGCCGGGATTTGAACCAGATTCAAGCCCTTTTCTTTAAGCACCGGACCACACAGCCTCCAGAGATGTTGGATTAAGTGGACAGGAATTGCAACATATAGTGAAGGCTATCCGAAGAGGCTGAGAAGTAACAACTGGTTCTGGTTGAAGAGGAAACAGGTACATTTGGGACCTCAAAAGAGAGGTGATGGAGGAAAGCTGTTTTCTTTATGTAGAGAGAGAGGTGCATGATTGACATATGTTGCCAAATATGTTGACAAAACCCACATTTATCATTTTACTAAAATAAAAAACAAATCTTCTTAATAGGTCTTAGGGGTTGTTTTTTTCAGTTATTATTGGTCAAAACCTGAAACTTCAAGCCCTAACTACAGTATGTATACCTAGAGATCCATGTTTGCCGCATTGAGCTAATAAGGAAATTGGATCAGCATTCTAAGGTAACTTCTTGAGCAGATAGTTCCTGGTTGATTTACAGACTCAAGAGAACTGGGCAGCCCAAGGCAAAGTTTTGTTAGCTTTCCTTTGATACTCAGGAGACATATGCACTGCAGCATGCCTACATAAATATGAATATAACATGACTTAAAAAAAAAAAAACTGTGGAAACAAATTGGGTGATTTACATAAACATTTATAAACAATTAACAATTGTAACTCGATTGATAATGACTTTATGTCTTGGCCTAGACTCTCTCGTAAAAGAGACTTTTTTTCTGACTATTAACAGTAAAATTAAATAATGGTTGCTTGTTTCCAGACCATGCTAAAAACAGAAATAAACCATTTTATCTTTTTTTTTTGTTTTTCAACAGACTTATCTAAAAAACTGCCTTGTGTAGAATCAGTGGCATAAATTTTGGTTTCAAAGGTGTGGGAGTGGGGGGCAGTTTCTGTAGCTGGGGCTGCATGAAGATTATTCTATCTGAAATAATAAAATATGTTACAAACAAGTATAACAAAACATTGCATCCCTTGTATTCTAAATAAAAGATCCAAAGACATTCCTGCGCAATCATTCAAAACAAAAAAATGTTGGCACAATGTTGTCATGAGTGATGAGTGTGGCAATTAGCTATATTATTGAGTCTCTTCTGAGTCATGGAATTACAAAGCCATGACTTTAGTCTTTGAAGAGCACTGAAGCTCTGCTCAGATCGGAGGCTGGATCCGGATCAGATCCCTTTAGTACAACCAGACCCGCTCATCATTGCGAGCGCCAGAGAGAGTGGGGCATAATGCAGATTCAATGAAACGCTGAGGTTTCCCCACAATTGAAATACAAAAGATAAATACAGTTGTGCTATTAAAATGAAGCTCGTACTGTGTTTAAGAAAAGGGTGTTTTTAGAAAGTTTTTTTCAGCTTCCATCCACTTAAATAGATGCAGATGTGGCTTGAAACTCAAACCGCAGTGTATCAACGATAATGTAAATAACACTCCAGACAATGAGTTTCAAACTTTAAACTTGTTCCGGTTTATAGGTAAGAACTCCACTTTACTATGATGATTACGATAATGTTCGTTATTGTAATTGTTTATTTATTAGTTTAAAAATATTTAGTAAAATGTGCCAATGTATTTAAACTGTATTTAAAAAGTTATTGATAAATATGACAGAGAGTGAATGAATCCTAGTCAATGATCTCCCTCCTGACCTGTGAGGGCGCTGTGTAACAGGAACAGAGTGCCTCGTACTGGATGGTCTGGCAGTTCATTCCAGGGTCAGTCGGAAGCCAGCCATCCAGGAAGGGGGCGGAGTCACAATGCCTGCAGTCATCACCCTAATGTGGTACGCGATTTATCAGTCATGGATTGGGGGAGAAGTAATTGAACGATGTCATCTGTTCCTTTTGATGTGGTTATGATAAAGACTGAGAAAGGAAACAGCCTGTGAAAAGCGTATCATGAGTGTTTAGTGTTTTGTTTGTTTGTGGGAACTAACTGTCTGTGTTTTTCACTGTTAGACGGCCAACACGAACCGGGAGCTGTCGCTACAGGCTAGCATCAAGCCCGGACTACACTTCACGACTGTCACTATAATTGCCTTGCACCGCACCTGCACTAAGAGAACTCACTTCAGGAGAAGTGAGCATGTCTGTGTTGTGTGTTATTCTTTGTATTATTATTTCAGGACTGAACCCCGTGGTTTATAACTGTTTTGAACCATGAACTGTATGTCTGTCATTGTTGGAGCACATTCATCACCTGTACACCTGCGCACTGCAAACCACTCGATCACAGTAGTGTATTCAGTTTTTATTGATGTCTATATTTATTTGCACAAATGTCATTTTGCTGTTTTAAGTTTACTGTTTCCATTTAAAATTCCATTTAAAGTTAAACTGTGAGCAGACAGACATCTCAGTGTGATAAATTAGTAAATAACAAGCTATGGTGAATTACAAACTTAAACCATGTTCCTGTGTTTTGCATACAGCAGCGTAGTGCACCCTAACCCTAACCCTAACCCTAACCGAAATGAGACAGCAATAGGAGCTTGAGGGGCTGGCACACCTACAATTTATGCAATTCATGGAAGTCAGCACCCCTAGCAGACTGAAAGCCACCAGGGAGATGGAAGATGGTCAAAACAGCTGGGTTCAGGTAGGCAGAAGCAGGGAAAAAAAGAAACTTTGTCAAACACAAACACCATAAATCAAAACATCCAACAAATCTGAGCCACTTCAAAATGTAGATGATCAAAACCAACATCAAGAGAATGAAAGGAACAACATCCAGGACCCTATAAACAGTGCTGGCCAGGCAGCAAAAAGAAGGGAGGTCATGATCGTTGGGGACTCCATATTGAGAAACACAGCAAGTTCAGTTTGCAGTTTGGAGCCCCTTACTACAACAGTGTGCTGCCTTCCAGGAGCCTCTGTCAAGCACATCACTGAGAACGTGGACAGGCTCCTAGAACGAACAGGAGACGACCCGGTAGTAGTCGTCCACATTGGTACAAACAACATTGGAAGAGACAGGCCAAGATCCCTGCAAAACAAATTCAGAGAGCTAGGAAGGGAATTAAAAGACAAGACCAAAACTGTGAGTATTTTCTGGGATACTTCTGGCACCTTGCAAAGGAGCATACTCTGTATTTTTGTTACTCACTTGCTTGAAAGTATGTAAATGTCAAGAAGCAAAATAATGAGGAGTTTTCTTTTCAAAATAAAGTGTTTACTTCAAATCAGATATTTTCTTTCTCAAACAATGAATACAACCTACAAAAACCTAATAACAACATGAACTGTACAAAATTAACAAATTAACTATTTACATCCCTAAACTGCTAAAAACTGAACAAAAAACAAACACAAACTGTACAAAATGAACAAATGAACTATTTATATCCCTAAAGTGCAAAAAACATAAAAAACAAACAAGCACAAACTGTACAAAATGAACTATTACAGATTCATGCACAGTATTTGCACTGCTGACAGGTGAACATGTGTTGATTATTGGATAAAGGTGTCTGCTAAATGTCTACAATAATAATAATAATAATAATAATGAGATTGCAGAGAACTTGGCTGCTCTAAATCAGACTGCCAGACTGAAAACACCTTAGTTCCTTTCATCTTTACTTTGATTGGCAAACAAAGGAACTGAGTGAGTGATTGTTGGGGCAGGCAGACAGCTTATCTTGAAAGGCTAAGAAAACCTACACTGTCTCTAGGTGAGTAACATCACTCCTTGTAATAATGGAAACATAAAAAAGTTTGCTAAACACTCCCATGCAATAATCTAAATCAATGAATATCATTGAGAAAATAATAAAGATGGCCGGGAAGCAACAATTATTTCTTGCAACTTTTATTGTATCATAAAGATCAGGGACCGTATAGAGCAGCACAGCACAGATGAGACTCAGGGACCGTATAGAGCAGCACAGCACAGACGAGACTCAGGGACCGTATAGAGCAGCACAGCACAGACGAGACTCAGGGACCGTATAGAGCAGCACAGCACAGACGAGACTCAGGGACCGTATAGAGCAGCACAGCACAGACGAGACTCAGGGACCGTATAGAGCAGCACAGCACAGACGAGACTCAGGGACCGTATAGAGCAGCACAGCACAGACGAGACTCAGGGACCGTATAGAGCAGCACAGCACAGACGAGACTCAGGGACCGTATAGAGCAGCACAGCACAGACGAGACTCAGGGACCGTATAGAGCAGCACAGCACAGACGAGACTCAGGGACCGTATAGAGCAGCACAGCACAGACGAGACTCAGAGACCGTATAGAACAGCACAGCGCAGATGAGGCATGGTCTTGCTCTTTACTATGCAATAAAAGTTGTTAAAAAATGTTATTTCTATGAGCCCCTTGAGAGTCAAATGGTTGCATTTTCTAATAACATATTTACAGTAAAAAATCCATATTGAAAATTATGCATAATAATAATAATAATAATAATAATAATAATAATAATAATAATAATAATAATAATAAATGTAGTCTGGATCCATTATACTTACAAATCCTGAAAAGGATCCAATCCATCTTCAAATGCTGCTTCAAACATTGAATCAGCGCTCTGCAGCCCAGAAAGTTGATCAATTTTGCCATCACTTTCACGCCTATCCATCTCCAAAACTTCAGAAAGACTCTTCAATGGATTAGCCTACAAACAAAGTCAAGGTATGAATGGGAAGCTTGTGACCTCCCCTACCACGTGATCAGGGAGACTTCACCATCAAACAGATTGTTGTGAGGCCAGAGCAGAGAAACGCACAGCTAGTCGATCAGAGTTGTTTTGATCCGTGAAGTACTCGACACATTGCGAAGGGGATATCTCAGCGGTGAAATGGCGAATTCAGAAAATTCCTTCGCTGTTTAACGGCAGGAAAACAACGGTTTTGATATTGAGTCAGCTTTTTTTGCTCTTTTGCTTTTGTAATAATATTACAGATGATTTATGATATATAATGTGTAATTGCAGTACCATGTTCCGCCAGCGGGACAGGGCGGTGTAAGCTGTTGAAACAAAAAGGGACCCAATCTACTCAGAGAAAGGATCCTTGAGGAGGTTCAGAAGCATTTAAACTGGAAAGGGAGAAAACAAAAAAAACATAAGGGAAACCACATCAAAACAAGGGCAACAACTCAGGTAAGACAGCCATTAAATGTATTTATCTAAATGCTAGAAGTCTCAGAAACAAAATGTTAGAACTTGAAGCTACTGCACTAACAAGTAACTATGATGTGATAGGTGTTACAGAAACTTGTTTATCTGAGAGTGATGAAGACGAATATAATATTAGTGGGTATACACTGTATAGGAAAGACAGGCAGGACAGAAGAGGTGGAGGGGTAGCGCTATACATAAAAAATAGTCTTGAAGCCTAGGTGTTAAATCTGAACGAAGAAAACAACGCCGAATCAATATGGGTCAGAATAATAGACAAAAATTCAAAGGGCATAATAATAGGAGCATGCTATAGATCGCCAAATTCAGACGCTGAGCAAAATAATCTGTTATACAATGACATTAGAAATGCGTGTAGCAAAGGAGAAGCCATACTAATTGGGGGTTTCATCTTCCCCCATATAAAATGGGAAAACCCGGTGGGGAGCATGACGGACGAAAATGAAATGGTGGAAATGACAAATGACTGCTTCCTAACAGGATTTGTCAAGGCACTGACTAGAGGGGAGCCATGCCTTGATTTAGTCTTTTCAAATAACAAAGACAGAATAACTAAAACAGAGGTCAGAGAACCATTGGCAAACTCACAACCACAACATGGTCTCATTTGAAGTGATTTTTAAAACCCAAAAAGTAATGACTAAAGCTAAGGTTTACAATTTTAGAAAAGCAAACTATGAAGGCATGAAACAGAGACTAACAGAAGTAGATTGGACTAAAACATCCACAGAAAAAGGATGGCTGTTTTTTAAAAATGTAGTACTTGAGGCGCAAAACAATTACATCCCAAAAACAGACAAATCTACATTTAAAACAAAATGGCCCAAATGGTTTAATAGATCAATTAAAAAAAAAAAATCAGTGAAAAAAGGCACTTTACAGAGCATTTAAAAGGGACCAAAAACAAAGTACACAGAAAGAGTACTTGGAACTGCAAACACAATTAAAAAAGGAAGTTAGAAAGGCCAAGAGAGAGATAGAAATGAACATTGCTATGGGGGCTAAAACCAATTCCAAAATGTTTTTCCAATATTATAACAGCAAGAGAACATTCAAAGAGGAGGTTAAAAGTCTAGAGGTGCTTTCACACAGAGGAGTTATGATGGTTCAGAACCGTCACTGTAGTGACTTATAGGTCTGTGTGAATTGCTTATACCGCCACAGAACCGTCATATTTTATGCCGTCTCTGAACCACCTCGTGAGACGGTTCAGAGATGGTACTGAACCGTCAGAACTGCCTGTGTGAAAGGCTATACCGCCACTGAAGCGCTGTAGTGGGTGTGGTTTCAAAGTCAACATGTCACGTCACTATAGCGTAGTGCTTAATTTGTGCCTGAGCTTGAGTCATAGTGCCGGTACCTATAATTAAAAATCTCATAAAATGCTTTTTTAAAAAAAAAATCTCAACACAGTTGCATTAAGTCTGCAAGCTCTTGCGCTTGCCAAGTTAAAGAGAGACAGTCCGCTGCCACATTTGTAGCCTACTTTAAATTACTTTATGATTTCAGCTTGAGTGCCTTTAAGTAAGATGACACTGGCTGCAACTCTATTCTCGTTTTTTATACACAAATAAGCTTACTTGATTTGAAAAACGTCATGAACGATACAAGCAACTTCTTACACTACTTGGTTTGATTAAATGAGTAGTATACAACAAAATATGAAAGCTCAACATTAATTTCAACAAAGAACAACAGCAACTTTGTAATGAAAAAAAAATATATTGTAGCCTACTTCAGTAGGAACATTAGCCTCCTATATTATATTAAACCAAAACAGTAAAAATAATAACAATCTGGTTCTCTTGCCTTTTTCAATGAATATAATTTAATTAATAGAGAATACAACATACTAAGTTAACAACTACCTAGCCTAAGTTTAATTAATCGTTTTTATAATCTACCAGCAGCTTCTTTTGCTTACACATCGCTGATAATAGTGCAAATCGTGGGTCAAACCAATGTTCGTGTTGGGGTGTGTTTTTTCGTCAATATCATCCTTCTGGACTTTTTTATTTTTAATGTAGAATACGTGATTGTAAACATCTAACACAAGTACGTACAATACTCTTTCAAATAAACATGTTATGATTTTGAATATACTCTTCTTAGGGTCGATATTATTGTCATTTCTTGCGTCCTGGCACCTCTTTCTCTACAAATTAAGCACTGTGTGCATGTGTTAGGTCTTGATTGACAGGTTTGAAAGTTGTACTCGCGTGATCTCTTTGGCTGTGTGGAAGGGTTATGACGGCATAGATTGCGCAATTTTATGCTGTGTGAGAGGATATGAAGGGGTATTTTACACACTCGTTAAAACGCTTCAGAGACGGCACAGTAGCTGCATTTCTGTGTGAAAATGGTATAAGAGATACAAATGGCATAGATGAAGAAAAAACAATAGCAAATATATTAAATGATTACTTTTCACAAGTTTTTACAAAGGAGAATATGGACAACATGCCTCACATGTCGACTTGTTCCTATCCAGTTTGAAATAACTTTAGCATAACAGAGGCAGAAGTGTTAAAGGGACTAGGAGCTCTTAAAATAAACAAATCCACTGGACCGGATGAGATCCTCCCAATAGTACTCAAAGAAATGAAAGAAGTAATTTACAAACCGCTAACCAAGATCATGCAACAGTCTCTTGACACAGGGGTTGTACCGACAGACTGGAGCATTGCAAACGTAATACCGATCCACAAAAAGGGAGACAAAACCGAACCAGGAAACTACAGACCAAGAAGCCTGACTTCTATTATATGTAAACTTATGGAAACTATAATAGATCCGAAATGGAAAATTACCTATATGGTAACAGAATCCTGGGAGACAGCATGGTTTTAGGAATGGGAGATTGTGTTTAACTAACCTACTTGATTTTTTTGAGGATGCAACATTGACAATGGATAATTGCAAAGCATATGACATGGTTTATTTAGATTTCCAGAAAGCTTTTGACAAAGTCCCGCTTAAAAGATTAATTCTCAAACTGAACGCAGTAGGGATTCAAGGAAATGCATGCACATGGATTAGGGAGTAGTTAACATGTAGAAAATAGAAAGTACTGATTAGAGGAGAAACCTCAAAATGGAGCGAGGTAACCAGTGGAGTACCACAGGGATCAGTATTCATATAAAAGGCATGTCGTATGCAGACAGGCTCAAATAATTTAATCTGTTCAGCTTTGAACAAAGAAGACTACACGGTAATCTGATTCAAGCATTCAAAATTCTAAAAGGTATTGACAGTATTGACCCAGGGGACTTTTTCGACCTAAAAAAAAGAAACAAGGACCAGGGGTCACAAATGGACATTAGATAAAGGGGCATTCAGAACAGAAAATAGGAGGCACTTTTTTACACAGAGAATTGTGAGGGTCTGGAACCAACTCCCCAGTAATGTTGTCGAAGCTGACACCCTGGGATCCTTCAAGAAGCTGCTTGATGAGATTCTGGGATCAATAAGCTACCAACAACAAAAGGAGCAAGATGGGCCGAATGGCCTCCTCTCGTTTGTAAACTTTCTTATGTTCTTCTTATGTTCTTATCTTTGTCCATCCGTTTGCCATTTTTCCCAACGTTACTGTGAGCTTAGGCTGTATACAAATTTGTCAACCAGGGTCTTTAAACTACACGCCATGTATGTTCACTTCTCATTGGTCAGTGTCCCCAGTTAACGTGTGTGCAGCTCCAGGATTGGATCAGCATTACGGATCAGTGGAGCCTGATCCATATCCTCGTAGTAAAACACCATTCAGTGATCCGGGATCTGATTCTATAATTCTTCCCATCGACTTCTATACTGACTAGTGATTATATCAATACATTATCGTGAAATAAAAGTTTTAATACTACTGCAATGTGAGGGAGACATTTCCTCATCATTCAAAAAGTGAGGAGGACATGTCCCCCGTGTAAGTCATGCCTATGTGTAGAATATCCCACCACTTGCAATGCCATTATTATGTAAAGGAAGTCAATGAATGTTGCAAGCAATTCCTGCACGTCAATCATGCATTTTATTAAAACAAGGTTTAAAGCATTGTTTATGATTAGGGATCTATATGCTAAGTCACATACAATTAGGAATCTTCATTTTTTAAATATTTCTCTCCTTACCAATTGCTTAGGTAAAATAAACAGTTTATGTAAACACCAAGCGAAATGTAAGGAACCAAAATATCTTACAGTGATAGATTGTTTTGAACTTAAGCAAAAACTGTTAGTGTTGCTTTGGAATGTGAAGCTCAGACATTGCCAGTATGAATCTTTTCCCTTGTTAAAATACGTAAGCTTTTACAGGACTTTTTTGCTGATTCAGAATGGAATTTCCTCTGTTCTATGTATTGCATTTAAATTGCTTTGTTTAGCTCTTACTCACTCCACTTTGTTGTTGTTGTTGTTTTTAAAAGACTGGACCAGTTCTGTTTTTCTTTTCTTTGTTTTTTTTTTTTTTCTCCAGAAACGAAACTACAGTACAATTAGAAATGACAAAACAAATAAACACTAAACACTCACTTATGTTATTATTCTCCTTCTTGGGTTTGCTCACAATCATTACAAAGGACCAGATCACTTAGCCATGCCCCCTTTTGTACCATCAGTCATGCCCCCTTGGTTAGCGAGTTTCTCCTCCAATCCGTGGTTGCCACGTCCCTTCCCTTTTGGGGCGATGACTTGGTGTACAGTAACTCCGCCCCCTTTATAGATGGCTGACTTCCACCTTTCCCTGGAACGAATTGTCAGACCATCCAGTCCGGGGCACTCGGTTCCCTTTACACAGCGCCCTCACAGGTCGGGAGGGTGAGGTATAATCATATCAAAATCCATATCAAAATAACCAGTGTGCACTGGTCCCAAGTTTTGCAGTGGAAATTCTGTTTTGGGGGGAAGAAATTACCGGTGTACTTTGTGAAGTCCAACCATAGTAAAATTTACATTAAAATGTATTGCTGTATTAAATATTATATATATATATTCCAGTTGGATAGTCCGTAAAGAAACCTAAACTAATAAAAGAAACATTGCAACTCTTGCCAATCAATTTCCCACTTTAGACTACTTCCATAGTATTTTAGAAGTATGTTTGTGATTTTGTCAATAATTTACACCAGTCCTGAGGTAATGAAGACCACATCACTGGCAAATTTTAACCCAGGTGGGAGTGCAGTCACTTCAACATGCATTCAATATATTGTCACAATAAACTTGTTCGAAGCATGCATGGGAGAATGACTCACTAATATCACCAGGAGACATGACAAAGGTTGTCACCAAGTTAAACAAATATGAAGGGACACTGAATCTGGAAGCACAATCAACATCACTGATGGCTTTGGCCTAATTTTTTAAACTTGCATCCAAATAAAGATTGAACAACAAACAGCTTTTTTTAGTTGATCTGAATGGTGCTGAATCATTTTAACACACTATGAAAGCCTTGGTAAAATATTAAAGTGATCTCAATGCTTCCATTGTTTAAGTTTAACACCATCGCTGTTTGCCTGTCAACATACAACTACTAGTAATCATTTAATACAGTGTTATGTAAATCTTTAAAACATTTTTTCATTTGAAAATTTGAAAATTGAAATCCAGAATGGTAAAAGGTATTTTGACAGTTTTTATTATTTAAAACAAATAAATAAATAAATAAGAATCTCGAAAAGAAAGTGATATTATTGTGGTTAGTTACATTTGTAAGATTTTGTGTGCATCGTAGTGCTTGTGTTTAATTTATGACAGTATCAGTATGGAGTACCAGTGCACAGGATATCAGAAAATCATATGAGATGTACTGAACATGTCATTTTCGATTGTTCTTATTTTTATTACATAGGTTCCCTTTTTATAGGCCTATTAAAACGAGTGTAAATTACTGACACAACTCTTCTGTATAGGCTAATATAGACACGGCTCTGCAGTATGACACAGACCAGGGGTGCAGTATGACACAGACCAGGGGTGCAGTATGACACAGACCAGGGGTGCAGTGTGACACAGACCAGGGGTGCAGTATGACACAGACCAGGGGTGCAGTATGACACAGACCAGGGGTGCAGTGTGACACAGACCAGGGGTGCAGTGTGACACAGACCAGGGGTGCAGTGTGACACAGACCAGGGGTGCAGTGTGACACAGACCAGGGGTGCAGTGTGACACAGACCAGGGGTGCAGTGTGACACAGACCAGGGGTGCAGTGTGACACAGACCAGGGGTGCAGTATGACACAGACCAGGGGTGCAGTATGACACAGACCAGGGGTGCAGTGTGACACAGACCAGGGGTGCAGTATGACACAGACCAGGGGTGCAGTGTGACACAGACCAGGGGTGCAGTATGACACAGACCAGGGGTGCAGTATGACACAGACCAGGGGTGCAGTGTGACACAGACCAGGGGTGCAGTATGACACAGACCAGGGGTGCAGTATGACACAGACCAGGGGTGCAGTATGACACAGACCAGGGGTGCAGTATGACACAGACCAGGGGTGCAGTATGACACAGACCAGGGGTGCAGTATGACACAGACCAGGGGTGCAGTATGACACAGACCAGGGGTGCAGTATGACACAGACCAGGGGTGCAGTATGACACAGACCAGGGGTGCAGTGTGACACAGACCAGGGGTGCAGTATGACACAGACCAGGGGTGCAGTATGACACAGACCAGGGGTAGTTGACACAGACCAGGGGTAGTGACACAGACCAGGGGTGCAGTATGACACAGACCAGGGGTGCAGTATGACACAGACCAGGGGTGCAGTATGACACAGACCAGGGGTGCAGTGTGACACAGACCAGGGGTGCAGTATGACACAGACCAGGGGTGCAGTATGACACAGACCAGGGGTGCAGTATGACACAGACCAGGGGTGCAGTATGACACAGACCAGGGGGTAGTATGACACAGACCAGGGGTGCAGTATGACACAGACCAGGGGTGCACTATGACACAGACCAGGGGTGCAGTATGACACAGACCAGGGGTGCAGTATGACACAGACCAGGGGGGCAGTATGACACAGACCAGGGGTGCAGTGTGACACAGACCAGGGGGGTAGTATGACACAGACCAGGGGGGTAGTATGACACAGACCAGGGGGGTAGTATGACACAGACCAGGGGTGCACTATGACACAGACCAGGGGTGCACTATGACACAGACCAGGGGTGCACTATGACACAGACCAGGGGGGTAGTGTGACACAGACCAGGG
This sequence comes from Acipenser oxyrinchus oxyrinchus, assembly GCA_030684275.1. NCBI lineage: Eukaryota > Metazoa > Chordata > Actinopteri > Acipenseriformes > Acipenseridae > Acipenser > Acipenser oxyrinchus. The sequence continues at coordinate 103,680,865 of CM060249.1, forward strand.
GTGCAGTGTGACACAGACCAGGGGGGTAGTATGACACAGACCAGGGGGGTAGTATGACACAGACCAGGGGGGTAGTATGACACAGACCAGGGGATAGACCAGTAGTATGACACAGACCAGGGGTGCACTATGACACAGACCAGGGGTGCACTATGACACAGACCAGGGGGGTAGTATGACACAGACCAGGGGTGCACTATGACACAGACCAGGGGTGCAGTATGACACAGACCAGGGGGTAGTATGACACAGACCAGGGGGGGTAGTATGACACAGACCAGGGGGTAGTATGACACAGACCAGGGGGTAGTATGACACTGACCAGGGGTGCAGTATGACACAGACCAGGGGTGCAGTATGACACAGACCAGGGGGGGTAGTATGACACAGACCAGGGGTGCACTATGACACAGACCAGGGGTCCACTATGACACAGACCAGGGGTGCAGTATGACACAGACCAGGGGGGTAGTATGACACAGACCAGGGGTGCAGGATGACACTGACCAGGGGGGTAGTGGGGCCGGAGCTTATTTTTTTACATACAGTCAAGGTTTTATTTTAGTATTTGTATTTTATTAATACAGACCATTTTCCTTGAAACTAGCTGCAACTCACATTCATCAATGCTGCACAGCCTAATACAAACTACTGTCACTATGTCAGATTTGCACAAACTCTTTTTATTTATATATAAATACTCTAAGCACACTCTTAAACTCAGGGGAGACGTTTAGGAGGACATAAAGATGACTCCTGTAAGTGGATCGTTCGTGCACTGGGCTTGCAACGTATCCAGATGACTTTTAATAATCAAGGAATTCACACAGACTCATTCGTTTCGAAGTTTTAACAAATCAGAGTAGTCTTAGTACCCCTTCGGTTTATTAACTGCTAGTAAAATGGATTGAGTAGTTACAGACTATGTCGAATCCCAGCTGACAGGCAACCTGGGCAGTCCAGTGCCTTAACAGGTATAATATCATTAATACTTCAATACATTTATGATTACATGTTTTGCCCTAAGGCTACGCATGCATGGAGTTAAAAACACCCACCGCTAAGTCCTAAATCATCCAATATGTCAATCTCATAGACTAAAACATAAGTCATATACCTTATAGCAATGCATCAATATAAAAGAGATATCGATTCAAAATATATGCTTACCTTCCAGTACATATGGAAGTGTAGAATATAATATAAAGACAGAACTTGCAAAGACTTCTAAATACGACACCAACAGCAATCAGCTCGATCAGAGATCTTCAGAGCATGGATCACATCAGCTTGTAGTTAGCAAGTTGAGTGACACTTGACTAGGATTTTTTATAGAGTTTTTGCCTCGCTTCTTACGTCAGAAGTTTCAATTAAGTCAACAACATTAATCATCCTTAACAGCTCCTGTCCTTCAAGTCAACAACAAAATACTTTTTTTATTTTTTTAAGTATAAACTGTTCCTCAAAAGTAACCATGTATGTTTCATACAGATGGGAAAAGATGATAAAACGTCACTAGTAGACCTACTGTTGTGTACTGTAGTTTAAAAAAAAAAAGTTTTATTAAAATGGCCTGGAGATATTGTATTGTAATTATATAACTAAAAAAACAAAACAATTGAATTTATTGCAAACATAGAAGGTTGTGGGGGTGTGGTGTGTTTTTTTATTTATTTTTTTTGACCCTCACTATAATGCCACCCTCGCTTATTGCCCGTTTTTGCCCATGGCCTTTACCAGGCGGTATAAAGAGGGTTGACTGTACATTGAAAAAGAAAATGCTGCATTTTTTCCATCTGACCGTAAGTCTTAAAAATGAAGCTATCATTTGCTTTACATGGGATTATAAATAACTTTAGGATTTCTTATGACGAAAAAAGTTAAGTTGCAAAACTATGGTAAATGTATTATTATTATTATTATTATTATTATTATTATTATTATTATTATTATTATTATTATTATTATTCAAATAACTGATTTAACTTTGACACCTAAACATTAGTTAGTGTTTGAATTTTTTATTTAATTAGATGTACAATATAGTAAATGTTAATTGTTTAAAATGTAGGCTACCATTATTGATTTTAGGACAACTCAAGTACCTTTATTTTGCATAAGGTAAAGCAAGTTTGCTTTTTAATGCGTTTCACCAAAATTAGGCCCGTTGTGATTTTACTTTTATATTAGCATGATGCAAAATGTGTGTTTTTCAGGCCATACTACCTCCATCCAATTGCTTGTGTATCCTTTTATCATCTAGTTTAAACAAAGTCCTGCTGAATTCCTTCATATGACAGATTATAAAGCCATAGTTTTATAACAGAATATATTGTTGAGGCTTCGACCAGAGAATTGAACCACCAACAGGTGTCTCTGCTGCTTAGACAAAGAAGAAAACCTGTTTGAGATATAATTGCTTGTTGGTCTGTATTATGTTTCAGTTTCTAAAATTCTTGAAAATCACTTACAGTAAATAACCTTCTTGTTTTTGTTTTCTTTGTGACTACAGTATCTAATTCCCTTATTAAATGTGTTTTCTCTCAGCATTATGTTGATATGCACCAGGTTCCCCCTTAATGAGATGGGAAATGCTTGTTTGATGTATGTTTGCATGCTTGCCAGGTAGTCCATTTTTCAAAACAGTGACCTGACAATGTAGGTTAACACAAGGTGTTTTTCATCTATCACAAAGCATGCTGGTATTATAGTAATAATGAATTTCCAGTGAAGTAGTGATTTTCAATTTGAACACTATGTGGCCTTTCTGCCAAGTCATTAGTGTCACAAGTGACGCATTTTAAATGGGTTTTTGTGTACTGTTGTTTTTTTTATGTTTTACTGGAATCTGCTTAGCTCAACCCCCAGTTGGTTTTATGTGTTTGTGGCGGACTGTGGGTAGAGCATTTTCCCCCCAGCAACTGGAAGTCCCACCTGGTTAGCGCCACAGCCAATGGCGGTCCAGGCAGGACTATATAAGGGGCTGGATTTGAGAGCAGAGGAAAACACGGAAGTCAGGAAGAACCAGCAGGAGTGTGTGCAGGCAGAGCGCACAGCCTTGGGGAAAATATACTGAGGAAGATTTACTGTTTGGAATACTTCAGGAGAATGATTATTTGGCAACAAGAACTTTGTTGGGGGACGGACTAGCACTGGGACCATATTCAGGAATGGGTTTGGAGGTTTTTTTCTTGTTTATTTTTGTTGTGTCGGGACAATATAGGGAGGTTGGCTGTATATTTTTTGACTTGTTTTGTTGTGTCTTTTTTCTCTTTCTGGCTACTGCATACCATCATTGGTGAGTGACAATCATTTTATCATTTAAGCATCTCACAAACACATTTTTTTGGATTTACAACAAATAGCGATTTATTTATTTGGACACTTGTTTCTTTTTGTGTTTTGTTCTCCTTAGTGGAGCAAGGGATGGGTGTAACTGCTTGGGGTCCCAGTGTTTAGTCCAGGACGTTTGGGCCCCCTGCGGATCCTTGATAGGGGGCGAATAGTTTTCCTCGATTTCTGGAAGAGAGGATAGGAGAATTGATTGTCAAGTTCCATGCTAATTGTTTTTCTGTATTGCTTACCTGTACTGGCTGGCCCCATGCACCCCTGTTAGAGTGTGCTTGAGGCCTCCAGTGGTTTACCTACCTTGCCTTTAGGTCTGAAGTCCAGCTACCAGGTCGGGTCCGGTGGCGGCAGTCAGAATCAGGGCGAAGTCCAGGGAGTGTGACGAGAGAGAGAGGAGAGAAATGTGGGGCTAGAGACCGGTCGAAGGGAAGTGACCAGAACCTCTAGGTGGAAGGTGTAGTTTACTTACCTGTGTGTCAGTTCCTGACGGCCCTTTTCTTTGCCCCGCTCTCCTGTCTCAGGTTTTCCGGAGGCAGCTGCCGTTCGGCAGTGGAGAGATCCAGCAGGGGTAGGAGGAAACAGCAGCGGACCGAGCGAAGTCGGGGGGAATCCCCCCCTGGACTATTTCTTTTTCCTTGTTTTGTCGAACAGTAATTGTCCATGTGGATGAACTTTTTTTCTTTTTTCTGAGACCGCGGCCAACAGGAGGGGACTGCCTAGTGTGCAGTGTTTTTTTTTTGTTCTTTTTTTAGGCACTCTGTGGCAGGCTGGCTGAGTCGTCTGACGTCAGGCCAGAGGCAGGAACTGAAAAAACACTGACACCAGACAAGTACTGCAGTTCAAAATAAATGACGCGGTGCATAGTTTCATTTTTAAATAACAAAAATAAATAAAACGTTTTAACAAAAAGACTGTGCTCTCAAAGCAAAATAAAAGGTTTCAACAGAAACAAAATCACGAACACAAAACAACACAGGTCAGGCTGGGCAGTAGCCTTCACTGTTCCTGTATACGTTTCGTTTTGTCTCTTGCTCTCTCCGCTCCTAACACACCCACCCTGAGTGCAGCGAGCTGCAGGCTTTTATGCAGGTGACCATCTCCCGATTTAGCAACAAATTAATCACTTAATTCGGGAGATGGCCACCTTCTGCGGTTTTCTAATTATTCCTGGCATAGGACGAGTACCCACTTTTGCCTCTGCCATAACACATTTTAAAATGAAAACAATAACAAACACACGGCGCTCGCCCTCATTTACACAACGATAATATACAAATAAAACATACACCAAAAAGACACAGCTTTTGCCGTCCTTTAAATACAATAACTAAATCATAATACAAAACAAATACAAAATAACACACTGCACAGGGGTGGAGGGGGAAACCCCGTTCTAAAAATAAATAAATAAATACATTTACACAGCAGGGCTCTCTCACACTCCCTTTGAAATTAACTTATTTTTTTGTATTATTGTGTGGTTTTTACCCTGTTGAGAACAATAACATTTGTTTTACCAGACGCCATTCCATTGTGTGTGTGTGTGTGTGTGTGTGTGTGTGTGTGGGAACCCGGGGAACAAAGAACCTACACGGGTGAACGAAATAACTATTCGGTTACTAAGGGCCTTGCCTTACCAAAAACAAGGTGGCGTAGTCGTCAGCTACATGGGTACACTAGCTAGGTTATCTCAGGTTACCCTACCCGTGACATTAGTACATAGGCAATGGAACTCTGATTGCTTGACATTTCCTTAGCTGTGTATGGCTTGGTCTTTCTTAACCTCTTCACAATTCAATCTAAATGTGCCAAATGGGCCAAAATCAGTGATTGTGTGAAATGATTGTGTGGTGTCTTAGGAGGCCTCGAAAGGTTCTTGGAAAGCCATGTTGCCAGACTCTGAGAGCGGCCATGTCTTGTGGTTTTTCAAAACGGTGGAACTCGGAGAGATTTTTTCCATTATAACTTCACAACACATTGTGATTTTTTGCCATGGAATCAATTTCTTTTTCTTTTTTTCAAAATTCTGCTTGCATTGCCGGAACTGGGAAATGTGTCAAGACCCCATTTTTAATTGACTGAAAGGTATCCATCCATCCAAAATGTTATTTTGTTGGCCTTACAACATGATTCCTCCTGACTTTTAAGCAGTACAATACCAAGCTTTCATTATAATCTTCCATGGAGTTTTTAGTTAATTTTGGTGTAGTGTAATTTTCATTCTCATAAAGTCTACTGTTCTGCTAAACTATATGTGCATTTGTAAATGTTAAACTGTTGTCAGACAATGTTTGAGCCAAACACTGGTAAATTTAAGTTGTAATAGGTCTTCACAGTTCTGTAATGAAGATCTATGTACGACCATCACTTACAGCCGATGTAACAAAGGTGATGACAGCCGTCAACGTAAACATAAAGAGTGATACTCATTTGATGAATAGTCTGACCTACATATGTACAAGCTTCCCTGCTGACAATTGTGTTGTGGTGGGCTAGTCAAAGTTATTACTGCTGTTAATGAGATGTAATGTCTCACCCTCTTACCTTTAGTGTCACATTAATGATGCAAAAAGGCCTCGAGAGGAACAGTCTTTGGTAGAGAAAATATTGCTACAGCATGAACCTGGCTGAACTCAAACCTTTTCATATTAAGTTTCAAGGATGTAATAAAAAATGGAAACAAAACAAGAATAGGAAACCAAACAACATGAATGATATATGTTGGTGAGTGAATTATGTATACACACTGTATATTGCCAGGACCCCCTTGTAAATTAGATGTATATCTCAAGGGTCCTATCCTGGTTAAATACATACATTTGAATAAATATATACTTTGAATGGTCTACATTTAAAGACCAGAGGATTGTGTATTAGTTTCTAGTTATACAAGATGAGACCAATAATTCAATCAATCAATTTAGGAAAAAAACAGTTAGCATGTAGAAAGAAAACACACTAGTACTGTTCACCTTCGCACCTTACATCGGTGATTTGATTACCTTATATCACAGTTCTATCTGTCAGGGGATGTCAGTCATTATAGGTCAAATCATTACAAGGTCAAATACAGTGAGACACCGGGAGACCTCAAAGGTCTAACCCACTAGTCGTAAATATTATACTTAAATTAGAAATGGTAATTAAAATCATCACTGTGACTGTCCTATCACTGCAGGAGTTAGATGAAGTACCACATAAGTAATAGGTTAATTAATAAGATGTGCCTGACATACCACACAAAGATGACAGCTCTGGCAGTTTACAGCGAGTCTTTTAATTTCTACATGTTATGCATGAGCAGCAACAACAGTAGTAATTTCCTTTTTACAAGCAAATTACCTATACATCATGTCACACGTATAAGAGCTTTAATTTGTGGGGTTGAACAGATAGTGCTAGTACATTTCAGAATAGCAGTATGATAGATAATACACACATATACAGTGTAACATGCAGGCTCAGCCAGCTGGATAGAAACCAAAAGAAATGGGTTAAGGCCTTCAGTAATAGAAGACTCAAACCTCTATGTAGTACAAAATGAAGTGCCACAGCTAGCCGAGTTTGTAACCATCTTTACAGAAGAACTAGGTGTTTAAGAATTGTCTTGCAGAAGCCAGCGGTCAGCCTAGGTCCACAACTGAACACAGAGCCCTCTTTTAAGGTGGAAATGAATCTAGGAAAACAGTACTATATGTCTGTTGCATAGGTTGCAAGAAGTCATGTATTTGTCATACTTCATGTGCTCATTAATATTCACATGTCATAATGTCAGATAACACATAAATAAATGTGCATGTTCCTGTATAATATGGTATGGTATGTAAAGGCATTAGAGATTGTCCTTGAGTTTATTTATAAACAAACCAAAGCCGACTCCCCCGGCTCTCCTCCCAAGAGAGCTGACAGCATTTTTATTTTGCTGATTGGCGTTTCTGTTAACATACTTGCCTTTCATGGTTAATATTCTGTATAATTAATTTCATTTCTTGCTATTTGAAGATCTCATATTCAATCACAGTTTGGAGCCTGTCTCTGATGACCACAGTCATAATAGCCTTGTTATTATTCCAATAGTTCTGCAAGCCAGCAGTCATTATTGCAAGTCTGTCCCAGTAAAAACCTAAAATGAAAAGTGGTGTCTTTCTTCTTTTACCATCTTGATGGATAATTTGTGTCTGCTATCAAGCACACTATCTTATGGACATTTTTCATTATTATTATTTTGTATTATTTAAGTCTTCCATTCCATTAACAAAACATGCTATAACTTTAAACTGAGATTGGATCTCATGCATGATATATAAATAATATAACTAGATGAAGTCATGAATTCACCCCTTTGTTTAATCTTCTATTAATTCAACAGATTTAAATTCTTCTTATTACAGGGCTTTCACTGTACACTTATCCTTATTTTCTCGCATCAATACCCTTGAATTAAAATATGACTACACATTGTGGTATAAATCAAACATGAAAGATTTCATGAGTGAAACATTTCTGTGCTAGATATCTTAATAGCTGCTCCTCACAGGTTATCTAAACGCTAATTATTAATATATCAACGGATAGTTTTTAACTCGTTTGTCATCTGTATGTGCCATGAGTGGTTTACTTTAGCAAAGAAGTGTTTTAGCTTTTCAGATTTGACTTTTCTGATTAATCCAATTATCTTTTCTTTTGTGGGAGTGAAACGATTACATTGGATGGTTGTGTTTCCTGCAGCAAAGTCATTTTCTGCATGACCAGCAATAATGTAATGCGGGAGATTTTAATACGTGGCAATAATTTTCAAAATTAAACTTTAAACGTAATGCAGATAGCAATAGCATACCAGAGATGTCCATGACATGAATTTTTAGGACTTCAAACTGTTAACCATCTGCCCATCTCCCTTGTTCATATAGCAAAAGCACTGTTGATTACTGAATAAAGGAACACATTGTGCAGTGGAGTTAAAATACCAGTAGTGCTAATATTATTAAGGATGCAAAAACAGTAAATAATCTCCCACAATAAAGGGGACCTTAAACCTCCTTTTGTGACAATATTAGGCCACGCTCAATTTACAAGGCTGACTAAGGCAAGATAGTTTTAGTCCACTGTTTAAGCTATGGAAAGGTGGTACACATAAACTTAATTGTATGCAGATTCATATAAGACCATACCCAGCTAAAAAAGGGTCGCTAAAGGCAGACAGCCCAAGTCTCCTGGAACTTCTGGGAGTCTCCCTGATCTGCATAACACCCTCCCTACACCCAAAAACCTCACAGAAATACAAGGCTAAATGCATTCTCCCTATCTCTTTAAAACTGTACTGTATTTACAAACATTAAACAGTTGAAGCATTAAAGCCAAACTTGCCAGCATTTCCTAAACAAGGTATATTAATTAACAGTTCTGAGTGTTATTTGTTCAGTAATCCATCAACGGTATACCGTCCTGTCTCCCTCCTACCCTTCCTTTCCAAAACCCTCGAGCTGCCTCTCTCTCCTCTGTCTTAATTCTCCTCGACCTCTCTGCTGCCTTTGACACTGTCGATCACTCTATTCTACTATCCTCTCTCGCTGACCTGGGAATCTCTGGCGCTGCTCTGGCCTGGTTCTCCTCCTACCTCTCCAACTGCACTTACCAGCAAACCTGGCATGGAGCAACCTCCACACCTCACCCTCTCTCAACAGGAGTCCCCCAAGGGACAGTCTTGGGTCCTCTCCTGTTCTCTCTCTACACCCGCTCCCTGGGCCCCCTCATCGCACCCTATGGTTTCTCATACCATTTCTATGCTGATGATGCTGAGATTTTCCTCTCCTTCCCCACCTCTGACTCCACCATCCCCGCCTGTATCTCTACCTGTTTGTCTGCTATCTCCTCCTGGATGCACTCGCATCACCGCAAACTCAACCTCTCTAAATCTGACTTCCTTTTCTTTCCCTCCTCCTCCTCACCTCCTCTGATCTCTCTATCTCCATTCCTCTGGAGTCTACCACACTCTCTCCCTCCTCCTCAGCAAAGAACCTCAGAGTCACCCTGGATCCCTGCCTTTCTTATTCCCAGCACATCTCCACTCTGACACGCACTTGCCGATTCTTCCTGAGCAACATACGAAGAATCCGACCCTTCCACACCAACTACACCACCTAGCTCCTGGTCCAGGCCCTGGTACTTTCCCGCCTAGACTACTGCAATTCCCTCCTGGCTGGCCTCCCTGCAGCCGCCACCGGTCCGCTCCAGCTCACCCACACCTCCGCTGCTCACCTGATGTTCTCTTTGCCTCGCTTCTCCCACGCAACTCCACTGCTCCGCTCACTCCACTGGCTCCCGATCATCGCTCACATCCAGTTCAAGACTCTTGTACTCGCCTACAAATGCCTTGACCAGACTGCACCCAGCTACCTCCAGACCCTCATCTCTCCCTACACCCCCACTCGACCTCTCTGCTCCTCCTGCACAAGAAGACTGGCTGTACCTCCTCTACGCTCCCCTGCCTCCAGAGCCCGCTCCTTCTCCACCCTCACCCAGCAGTGGTGGAATGACCTTCCAACAGATGTCCCTGACCACCTTCCGGCGCCTCCTCAAGACAGCACCTGTAGAACTCCTCTTTTCCCTCTGGACACTTTATCACTCTTCCTTAATGCACTTTACTTGCTCTTATCTGCTCCCTATTTTACTGCATTTAATCCTGTACTTTAGAGTACTGTAATCTGTCACAAGTGTTATTTATTCTGTAGTATTTTGTATTTAATTATATCCTGATGTAACTATCACTGACACTGTTATCTGTAATAGCATATCGCAACCACTACGGTTTTGAAGGCAGGTTGTAAAATGGCATTAAAGGACAAAACTGGAACTCAAACTGATGATGAACCCCATTGTTAATAAAATAAATAAATGCTTTCTTGCTGGATTACACCTGTGTAATTTTTCTGTAACAGAACAAGCCCTGTTATGCTGGTGCACAGTGCAATTTGGATTTCTCAATTGGCCACAGTGGGATAAACGATTGCAGGAGACATGAGTGGAGGTAAGTTCTTGATTTTCCCTGCTGGTTGAATTGACACTTTCCTTGATTAGCTCTGGTTTAAGTTATTGTTTGAACGAGTGTATGTCTGATGGGATCTACTTTATCTTTTAATCTTGCCTCGTGTTGTTTGTTTAATTTCAATAGTGCAGTGTTAATGGTTGGTTTTGATTGATACCTTTCTTGAAGTTGTGATTGTTATGTATGTAACAAACTAATAAATCATAGTGTGCTTGATTTTTTTTTTTGTTTTTAAGATGTATGCTCGTGGGCGTTTTTGGAAAATAATCTCAGATCTGTAATAGAAATCCTAGATAATCACTTCTGAAGGAACTTACTCAGCAGAAGGAAAAAAGTACTCGACATTTGGCAGTGTCTACCAATGTGTGTGTGTGTGTGTATTATATATAGAGCTTGAAGTTTTCGGTTTTAACCAATAATAACCAAAACACACCCAAATACCTACTTAGAAGATTTGTTTTTTTATTTTTTAAACCGATTAAACATGGGTTTTTTGCAACGTATTTTAAATAATGTCAATTATTCACAACTCTTTCTACATAAAGAAAACGGCTTTCAGAAGTCAGGCAGTGTGCAAAGACATTGCAATTGACCAATCATCAATTTTGTGCACTATATAATACGCGTCATTTGCTTAGCAAAGGGCTTAACAACCACAAACCCAAACAAACCAGTGATGAACCAATTCAGTGAAGAACCAAAAAAGTTATTGTAAATAGAAAACTGCTGTAGAGTTATGCATATTAAAGTTTGTCTTGTGTACAAGGTCTGCAGCATTATTATTATTATTATTATTATTATTATTATTATTATTATTATTATTATTATTATTATTATTATTAAAGCTACATAAATATCAAACCTTAATCAGAGTACCATGATGAATGTTTAATCGCAGGAAATAATGTAAATAAGTTCTTGTATGCTGAGATTAATTACTACAGTACACTACAGTCATACGATAGGTTGGCAGAAAAAGAAACATGAACTGTACGTGATAGATACGTTGGAGATCATGAGTGTAAAATAAAATCTGTTACTTCTCACAATTCTCAGATTCAAAATGCATCCGTAGTTCTACATTGCCAGAATCCTAATGTGGACATCCTCACTTCAACACAGTAAGTTAATGTTTGAATGTGTATTTGTGATCGTGTATTCAATGTGCTATAGAAACTGCAAATTGATGTGTTAGTTAGTTGCACATGTTCCCCTTTTCCTTATCAAGAATATTAGTGAACCCAAAAAAGTAATTTTTGACCAATAGTTCTTACTGGGGGAAATGATTTACTGAAACTGGAAGTCACATTTTGTTTAATATTTCTAATATGGGGAGGGGTGGGGAGGGGGGATTGCAATTTCATAAAATAAATTCGATTTTATTTAATTCAATCTGCAAAATCCACAAGAAGTATAGTATTTCCCAACTATTCCAACTGCACAGCACACATACACTTTTTGAATCATTTGCTTCAAGCATTGGGCAACCAGCCAGCATTTCTTAAAGACCTCTCTGTTAAAATGATGTTCTAACTAGCTGACATATGTTTCTTATCATAAACTGCTTTATTTAATTAATATCATGAATGAGGATGCAGACCTCCCTCGTTATAAAATCAGCTCAAAGGTTGGAATACATTCCCTTATTTCCCTTATCATATTTCCGATAAGAATTTAAACCTCACCCTTTAAAATATCAAACTAAGGAAATAAAATCTCTCAGCATACAACAATCTGGATTGAAATGATTCCCCTCATATACCATCACTTTATTTATTTATTTATTTTTGAATCTGGTAAAATAAATATCTAATAATTACAGGGCTGTGCAGATACTCTGATTTTCAAGTAATTTGCTTTAACATGCACATGCCCACTGCAGGTTGTATTATTATTATTATTATTATTATTATTATTATTATTATTATTATTATTAGTCCTATTTAATGCCCAGTGGGTGGACTATGCCCCAAAGGCGGCCGGAGAAAAAATTCAGTTTAGGACCCTGTGGCAGAGCAGGGCTCTGCCCTTGGAAATACTGGCAGGGATGGAGTTAAATTCTCCTCCCTGCCCAGGTTGATTGCGTCAGGTGGGAGCAATCAATCAATCAATTATTCAATTACCATCCAGCCACCTGGCATAAAAGGAGGCCTCAGCCTCCCACAGAGGAGAGTTCTAGAAGGAGAGGAAGCAAGTGTGTTTTTCTGTGTGTGCGGTTCTTTTTCCAGTGAAGGCAATGCCCAGCCTGGAAGCCTTATTCTTGTAAGTTTTGTTTTGTGCTCATTGTCGTTTAAAACCTTTTTTTGTTTGGCCCTCGAGCAGGTTTATTTTGTATTTTTGTATATTAAAAGCTTTATTTTGAACTTTTCACACTGTCTCTGAGTCTCAACCTCTGTCATCCTGTCACAGACCCCTAAACAAAAAAGGGTGCCAACAAGGACTGGACATTAACTAATTTAACGAAAAAAACGGTTCAAAAGACTGTAAATAAAATGTTCAAAACAAAAGGGGTGGTGGTACAGAGCACGCCCCCTAGAGCTCATTGGTCGGCAAAAGATGTCATGTCGCCAGCGGACTCCGTGTGGGCGTGCTCTAAATTAACCCTGGACTGGACTAGGGCCCTGAACATGGCCCCACAGTCAAAGAGACCCTCCCCGGTGATCTTACGCTTCCTGGTCTTGTAAATGGCCAGTTTACCAAGAGCCAGAAGCAGATTCACGAGGAGGTCCCTCTTCCTGCTGGAGCCATGAACAGGGTGCCCGAAAATGAGGAGGGTGGGAGAAAAATGCAGCCAGGACTGCAGCAGGAGGTTCTTCAAAAGGATGAAGAACGGCTGCAGCCTGGCGCATGAAAAATAAATATGAGCCACCGACTTGGACTGACCGCAGAAAGGGCATGCGGTGTCCGAGTCGGTAAAGTGACGCAGGATCTCTCCTGACGCGAGAGCTCCGTGCAGCACCCTCAATCCCAAGTACCCAGCTCCCCTAGGGACCAGCGGGGAGTACAGGGCCTCCCACTGGGACTCTCCCTCCGGGGTCGGAGGGGCTCCCGCCAAGCAGTGTCTCGGCGGGAGACGAGGGCGAGGAACTCCTCGACGTGGATCAGAGCAGTAGTCGTATTAGTATTATTTAATTTAAATTCATATACCTGTAATTATAGCCCTATTATATGGTACATTATGCTTTCATTGCTGCAACCTGGAGAGCATGGCGATCCTAAATGCTTTTAGGGCAAACATGAAAAAAAGCCTACACATGGACACACCCATTGAACTGAGACTGTGGTGTGCTATTTGCTTGACATAATATATATTAGAGGTCGACATGGGTAAAATATCCGGATACCCAGGTCTTTTTCAGGTAATGAAAAAAAAAAAAATATATATATATATATATATATATATATATATATATATATATATATATATATATATATATATCACATATATTAATGTTTTAAGGGCATGATACATATTTAAATACTACATAGTACACATACATTTAGTCCCTTCAGATCTGTAGAATTGTGTAATCTTTTTCAGTACTGGAATCATCGAAATAATAAGATTTCCATTGCATCTTAAAACTTCATGCTGATATTGGAGTCAGCTCTCGCCAAGATAAGGACCAACTAAGGTTTAGCTTATTTTACTGTAAACTAATGTGATGATCCATCTGCGTTTCCTTCCGTCTGATGATGTCGATATCCTTCTGCCTGGTGTTGATGGCTGAAGTCTAAAGTGTAACTTTCTGTATATAGATAATTACTGTATATTTGTGAGATAAAATATTGTAATTGTTTTCAACCACTAGATTCCATCATAATATAGTCGCCTACTTTACTAAAATTAATCTAATACTAGAAATTTGCAAGAAAGTTACAATCATCTTGAAGAGCTTTTGTGGTTATTTAATTATTTTCAAATTTAACTTTTCTGTGCAGCATGTCTGACAATACTACTACTATGACTAATAATAATAATAATAATAATAATAATAATAATAATAATAATAATAATAATAATAATGTATTTCAGAAAATATCCAGCAGTTGAGAATCATAAGCACTGTTGTGTTGATCAGTTAATCATCCTTGTTGCTATTCCAAGCACCAACTACTACCCACTTACCTGGTCATATCGGCATGTGGCACTTGCAATTCAACAAAGAACATACCTTAATTAAGGATTACACTATCCATACACTATACAGGGTGGACATGATAACTTCATTCTGTATCCAAGTTTCACCAAACACTTTTTTATGATTCTATCCTTGCCTCTTCTATACACTTTCAGATTCCATTTGAGTGTAATATTTCAATTACTGTATGCTTATTGCATAATTATGAGGACCCAGTGTATAGCTATGGCCAAATGTTTAGCACCACCCTATAGAATTAACTAATTGTTTCAATCCTAAGATTCTAGGTGATGCAAGACTTTTGGCCATAGCTGTATGTGCCAGCACTGGTTTTCATGTAAGGTATTGGCTGCAGATAATGGAATACATGATTCCAGTTCCACCTTGATTCTGTATAACCTCTCAAATGACATTGCTTTACACATGCAATAGCCAAAGTCTAAATTGATGTTGTTTGATGTGTATTATATGCACAGACATTTCTATTATCTAGTTAAATGCATATTTATTTCACCTGGTGGGAATGCAACAAGACTCATGTTTTAATATTTCAGCTAGCTGTAGGATTGTATGTAAAGTGTGTATGGCTGCATAAGGCTGAAATGAACTCTATCAGTATGAAAAAAGATTAATGAGACATTTGACACATTATAAATGAATGACTTTATATTTTTTTCATTGCTGAGCACAAGATGAATTGATGTAATTTTCATTCTGAGACACAAATTAAATTCATCAGTGATTTCAAAAAATAAAATAAAACAGGATAAACATTGTTCATATACAGTTTTAGTTGGAGGCAAACTGTAACATACAAATGACTAGAAATAAGGGCCTGTCATGAACACCGGTGCATAAACTGAAGAAACTCACACAGATTGTTAAGAGATGTTTTCACACGTCCAATTCTTTAATGATTTAAACAATGTCAGTATTTAGATCTGCCACCGTTGAGATCAGCTGATGAGTGTCCAGATGACACACTGCTGTACTCTCAATAAAGTCCCATTAAAAGTGTCCAGTAGAAATCAGCCATCTCACTTTCATTAAAAGTGTCCAGGATAAATCAAGCATCTCACTTTCATTAAAAGTGTCCAGGATAAATCAAGCATCTCACTTTCATTAAAAGTGCCCAGTAGAAATCAGCCATCTCACTTCCACTCCTCTGGTTTTCAGCTCTGGACATATCAATGGTATTATTCGTTTACAAGCCATTCGGTCTGATGTGACATTCCCTGTAGACTTTAGTCACAAAAACTCCCATTTCTAGTTGGTGTTGATTTTCGGGTTTTTGTGTAATATTTTGGGGTTTTAAATATGACATTTTCTATTGATTGATTAATCACCCGTTTGGTAGTAATATGAATTGTATTGAAAGACAATTACAAGTACTACAAAGTATTAACATTATTCTATTTACTGCAAATGCTTCATAATGCCAGCTAATGTTTAATATACTTGTAATTACTCATATGTAATTTGACAGTGTGAGAAGCAAAACTGCAGCGATGCAACAAAATTAATACAACCTATACTTTTGATAAGTATGTTTGACACCACAGATGACATGACAGGTGATATGGGAGTGACACCAGGGCGACGCGAAATAAATAGGATTGAATCCATTTTTCTGCGATTTGTCGTGCGACTAGGAAATTGAGCAATCGGAGAAGAGCTTCAATGCATGTGGTCCAGCAGGGTGAAACAGTATCCAGAATGACAGAGGAAAAAATACTAAAGGTCATCTCAATTATAAAGATACAGATTTAAAAGACAATATGTGGGAGTCCATTTCGAAGGAACTGGATAATCCTGATATGTATGATGTATTGGGGATGTTGACAGTGTGTGTTTATATGATGCTAACTTCACTGCGGAGGTGGCATTCCGTGCGTACAGACGGGATGTTCACAGTGTGTGTTTATATGATGCTGATTTCACTGCGGAGGTGGCATTCCGTGCGTACAGACGGGATGTTCACAGTGTGTGTTTATATGATGCTGACTTCACTGCGGAGGTGGCATTCCGTGCGTACAGACGGGGATGTTGACAGTGTGTGTTTATATGATGCTGACTTCACTGCGGAGGTGGCATTCCGTGCGTACAGACGGGATGTTCACAGTGTGTGTTTATATGATGCTGACTTCACTGCGGAGGTGGCATTCCGTGCGTACAGACGGGATGTTCACAGTGTGTGTTTATATGATGCTGACTTCACTGCGGAGGTGGCATTCCGTGCGTGCAGACGGGATGTTCACAGTGTGTGTTTATATGATGCTGACTTCACTGCGGAGGTGGCATTCCGTGCGTACAGACGGGATGTGGACAGTGTGTGTTTATATGATCTTTTTTGTTTTTTATTTGGGGTACAGGGGACAGGTTTGTTATAGCCGAAGGTTCGTTATAATGAAGGGTGTTATAGCGAGGGTGTACTGTAGTTGTAAAGCTCTGGCATTGTCTGGTGTGTATGGTCATGTCGCTGCGAAAGTATCTTGTCGCCCAATGGAAAACCGCATCATGTCTGGTATGTGGCAGCCTTAAAATGAAATGACAAACTTGTAGTACTTCCGTCAAAGAAAAGCAGTGATAGTGCAAGTTGCAGTATTTTTCTTCATTCTGAGATATTGTGACATATTGAGTATACTTTCCAGTTGCCCTTTTGCCAAGGCCTTTAGAAGTACTAAAGATAAATTATATATTACCAAGAAACTCAACTCTGCTGATTCTCTATGGGGACTTTGTTATTCTGTGTGCAAAGGATTATGGGATAGATAGCTTGGGAGGTTTTTCTATTGAGTCAATGGAGTGGTGTCAGATAGAGCTGCTTTGAGCTCATTTTATTAATGTTTAAAAATATAAGAAACTTGTGAAGTCTGTTTTACTTTTGACCAAAACATAACGTGTTAGTGATGACATACAGTAATTGATATGAAAAATGCATATTTCTGAATACAGTACCAGAGATGATGCATGTGCAGAGATTATAAAATGTGTATTTATCAGCATCAGTTTTTGTATATTTTTAGTTTTTTTTACAATTTATTTGAATTTCACTTTGATCGCTTAACTTCTCTGTAAATATAAAAAGCAACAAATTAATAAAACAAAGACCATTATTAATTGCCATTTTGCAATAATTATAAGATAAATAAGAGAATTGTGAATTTCCAGAATCAATCAAGTTAATTATTTCATGTACCGGTATTCCACATAATATTGAATTATGATAATATTAAAAATAGCGATTGCAGTAACTTAAGTAAATTTGCATTAGTGCAGCCAAATATAATGCTTATTACTGCAATAAAGTATTTAACTACATGTAAATATGATACTGCAATTGGCTCTTATTAGGACTGAAGTCATTGTATTTTGTATCTTGCTCTTAATTGTACTGTAATTCATGATATAGATTGTTTGTATACAACTGTAAGTTGCCCTGGGTAAGGGTGTCTGCTAATAATTATAATCATTAATAATAACCTGTGCGGATGTTCAGAAAAGTACATTTTTCTTATCAATTACATTATGTCATCATTCACCATGTTAATAGTTCTTTCATGGACCCTGATCAACAGTGAAACAGACTTCAAAAGTTTTTTTGAATTTTTTAAACACTGAGAAAATAAACCCAATCCTATCCCTCTCCATAGCCTTGGAGCTCTCTTTATATCCCATGATCCCTTGCGCGAAAATAAAAGCAGAGTTGAGTATCTTTGGAAGTACCTGCTGTCATTTTTCAAGATTTCTTTTGCGTGTGTTTGATAAGGCACTTAGGTAGACAAGATTAATCTCTCTATTTTTTTGATCGAACAAAGCCTAATTTATTTTTGGTTGATTTCAATACAGATATGCAAGTATGGTACAAAGTGTTTCTGTTTTTTATGGAATAAATCACATGGTGAGGAAAACAAAGCTATATTATTTATGCAAAGTGATGCTGAATAAAGCAAAATTACCATCACTGCAATTACAGATTTTAAGGTATTTTCCATGATGGCCAGTGAAACAACAACTTGCTGTCTGGTGTCAAATCAAATGAACCAAACAAAATACCGTATTCCTTCGAAATTAAGATGCACTTTTTTAACCATTTTTTGCTTCTCAAAAATAGCCTGTGCCTTAAATTCGAGTACAGTATAGTGATGCGTGCATTAACCCTTTGCGGTCCATTTATTCAGCGCATCTCAGGCGCATCAGGTCCAATTTATTTTCACACGCGTAGTTTATTTTAGACACACTGTTTCAATTTTTTTTCACAGTAAAACAGGTTTAAAAGGCACTGCATATCAACAGGACACTTAGTACTCCAGCCCAGCCCCACCCCTTGTTCGCTGTATTTTTCACATACCTCTTCATAGTCGTGCATACTGATAAATCCTCTACTGATCACTCATTTTATCACTAAACTCCACAACAATGCGATCCTCAATAAGTCATTATTTTATTATTATAACATCTCAAAAAGCTCTGCAAATGTCCGTGATATTCTTTGAGCACTGGATGCAGAAGCAGCTATCTTGTTTGTTTATGTCTGTGTTATCTCTGTGGTGCCCGGGGCTAAGTGTATTTCTCAGATACGCCCCCTTTTTTTCGGTTTACGTCTTTTTGATGATGTCGGACCAGGTCCGACATTGGACCGGAAAGGGACAATTTTAATGTAAGACCTGGTCCGACGTAGGGCCACAAAGGGTTAAAATTGCCAACAAAAGACTTGGCTACCCGAGTACACAAACAGCAACGTGACACTGCTGAGAAAAAACAAACCAAGCTTCCTGAGGAATACCAAGAGAAACATTTACAATTTCAGCATTTCTAACAAACCAGCTTGGACAGATCGGAAATGCTGATCAGACCCCCGTATTTTTCGACATGCCAAGCAATACCACAGTTCAATGCTGTTGTGGTTTTGCTGGGTTACATGTTGCCTGATGCCATGGAGTGTTGTGTCGTGCTTGCTGTTGCCAGGATGTGTGATGCTGTAAGTGAGTGATGGTGTGTGTACGACAGAGACACCATCTTAAGTACTATACAGTGCGCAGCACGATAAACGAGCTCCGTGGTTAATCTACAACAACACTGGTTTGTGTCAGTTTTGTAAGATACAACTTTGTGAATGCATATTTATTTGATGTTTTATTTTTTCCTCAAATTGAGGGTGGTAAATTTGGGCTGCGTCTTAAATTCGAGGGCGTCTTAAATTCAAAGGAATACGGTAAATGTTCACTTAATTTCAAAATCCACAAGTTTTCTTTTTCCTGAAGCAAAGAAAATACCTTTTTTTATTTTACTTTAGATGTGTTCTTATATGGCATCAGCATTCAAACCCACATCTGTTTAGATTTTGATTTTGTAAAACTGTAACAGCCACCATTACTTTGTTTATACCAGGTCACCGATTACTCTCTCCAGTTATCTCTTTGAATTACCATTACCAAACCCTTCATTTCATTTTCCAGCACCACCACACGCCCTTATTCAATTTCAGTCAATATTGAGAGGGAATCATTTTACCGTGTTCCCACTGCTTAGGGTCACCTGTATTTATGTAAGGAATGGGACTCTTTATTAATTAACAAGCTGTTTTCATTGATTTATCAAAGGCAGCTGAAACAGATAATCACTTGATTGTATTTCAAAAACAGGATGGAACCATACAACAGTTCAGTGATTTCGATCTTAAATAATGTCACACTTGGTTTCATTTAACAATATCATATTGACTGTCTGTCTGCAGGGTGACTCCCAGGGTTGCAGACTTGACTCTATCCCAAATATTTGGTAATATTCCACCAACTAACTAATTTAACATGCACGAGCAGGAAATGAGACAGCAACAGGAGCTTGAGGAGCTGGCACATCCACAATTCATGCAATTCATGGAAGTCTGCACACCTAGCAGACTGAAAGCCACCATGGAGATAGAAGAGGGTCACAACAGCTGGGTTCAGGTAGGCAGAAGCAGGGGAAAAAAGAAACTTCATCAAACACAACCACCAGAAATCAAAACATCCAACAAATTTGAGTCTTCAAAATTTAGATGATCAAAACTAACATCAAGAGAACAAAAGGAACAACATCCAGGACCCTATAAACAGTGCTGGCCAGGCAGCAAAAAGAAGGGAGGTCATGATTGTTGGGGACTCCATATTGAGAAACACAGCAAGTTCAGTTTGCAGTTTCGAGCCCCTTACTACAACAGTGTGCTGCCTTCAAGGAGCCTCTGTCATGCACATCACCTGAGCAGCCTGAGCAACCTGTGGCATAGACGCCCACTTATGTCTGCAAAGCTCAGGCTTTTCCCTACGGTTCAGTCACCTCTAACTCAAATGGGTCGGACGGGACAAGCACAAAATGCTGCAAGAAAAGAGCTGGATCTCCGGTACCGAGCCCCACTCCAGTCGCCAGCACGGGCCCCCCGGATTCCCGAACCCAAAGGCACCAACTAGGGGGTAAAGATTCGGTCCCGGTGCCTGGAAGGTTGTATTCCTCTGCCGCTCCCAAAGTGGATCCCAAGGTGTTCTTGTGGGCACGTTATAATGAAATGAAGCAGCTTGTGCACGGTACGTGACTTATTTTTGTTTTGTTCATATTTATTTTATTTACTTTCTTAAATTCCGTTTTTTTATAAATTAATTTTATTAATTGCATGATGCTAGTAGTAGTAAACACTATCACATAGCGGTTTTTTTTTTCCTCGCTCTTTGTTCACGCACAGGTAATAACATTTAGAAAGTATTAAGTACTCTTGAAATGTATTTGTTTACGACTGTAAGTCACCCTGGATAAGGGTGTCTGCTAAGAAATAAATAATAACGTGGACAGGCTCCTAGAATGAACAGGAGATGACCCGGTAGTAGTCGTCCACATCGCTAGAAACAACATTGGAAGAGACAGGCCAAGATCCCTGCAAAACAAATTCAGAGAGCTAGGAAGGAAATTAAAAGACAAGACCAAAACTGTGGTATTTTCTGGGATACTGCCGGCACCTTGCAAAGGAGCATACGGACAGCTGGAAATAAATAATCAAAATGCATGGCTGAAATCGCGGTGCACACAGGAAGGTTTTACCTTTCTTGAACATTGGAGCACATTCTACAACAAGGACTATATAGGCGGAACGGACTGCACTTAAACAGAAAGGGAACCAAAGTACTCGGAGAAAGAATCCTTGAGGAGGTTCAGAAACATTTAAACTAGAAAGGAAGGGGGGAGAAAACAAAAAAACAGAAGGGAGACCACATCAAAACAAGGGCAACACCTCAGGTAAGACAGCCATTAAGTGTATTTATCAAAATGCTAGAAGTCTCAGAAACAAAATGTTAAGGGGGCTAAAACCAATTGCAAAATGTTTTTCCAATATTATAACAGCAAAAGAACATTCAAAGATGAGGTTAAATGTCTAAGAGATACAAATGGCAAAATCATAGATGAAGAAAAAAAAATAACAAATATATTAAATCATTACTTTTCACAAGTTTTTACAAAGGAGGATACGGACAACATGCCCCACATGTCGACCTGTTCCTATCCAGTTTAAAATAACTTTAGCATAACAGAGGCAGAAGTGTTAAAGGGACTAGGAGCTCTTAAAATAAACAAATCCCCTGATTTGATCCTCCCAATAGTACTCAAAGAAATGAAAGAAGTTATTTACAAACCGCTAACCAACATCATGCAACAGTCTCTTGACACAGGGGTTGTACCGACAGACTGGAAAATTGCAAAAGTAATACCGATCCACTAAAAGGGAGACAAAACCGAACCAGGTAACTACAGACCAAAAAGCCTGACTTCTATTATATGTAAACTTATGGAAACTATAATAAGATCCAAAATGGAAAATTACCTATATGGTAACAGTATCCTGGGAGATAGTCAGCATGGTTTTAGGAAAGGGAGATCGCGTCTAACTAACCTGCTTGATATTTTTGAGGATGCAACATCGACAATGGATAACTGTAAAGCATATGACATCGTTTATTTAGATTTCCAGAAAGCATTTGACAAAGTCCCACATTCAAGATTAATTCTCAAACTGAACGCAGTAGGGATTCAAGGAAATGCATGCACATGGATTAGGGAGTGGTTAACATGTAGAAAACAGAAAGTACTGATTAGAGGAGAAACCTCAAAATGGAGCAAGGTAACCAGTGGTGTACCACAGGGATCATTATTAGGTCCTCTGCTATTCCTAATCTACATTAATGATTTAGATTCTGGTATAGTAAGCAAACTTGTTAAATTTGCAGATGACACAAAAACAGGAGGAGTGGCAAACACTGTTGCAGCAGCAAAGGTTATTCAAAATGATCTACACAGCATTGAGAACTGGGCAGACACATGGCAAATGACATTTAATAGAGAAAAGTGTAAGGTACTGCACGCAGGCAATAAAAATGCGCATTATAAATATCATATGGGAGATACTGAAATTGAAGAAAGAATCTATGAAAAAGACCTAGGAGTTTATGCTGACTCAGAAATGTCTTCATCAAGACAATGTGGGGAAGCTATAAAAAAGGCCAAAAAGATGCTCAGATATATTGTGAAAAGTGTTGAATTTAAATCAAGGGAAGTAATGTTAAAACTTTACAATGCATTAGTAAGACCTCATCTAGAATATTGTGTTCAGTTCTGTTCACCTCGTTACAAAAAGGATATTGCTGCTCTAGAAAGAGTGCAAAGAAGAGCAACCAGAATTATCCCGGGTTTAAAAGGCATGTCGTATGCAGACAGGCTAAAAAAATTGAATCTATTCAGTCTTGAACAAAGAAGACTACGCGGTGATCTGATTCAAACATTCAAAATCCTAAAAGGTATAGACGATGTCAACCCAGGGGACTTTTTTGCCCTGAAAAAAGAAACAAGGACCAGGGGTCACAAATGGAGATTAAATAAAGGGGCATTCAGAACAGAAAATAGGAGGCACTTTTTTACACAGAGAATTGTGAGTTTCTGGAACCAACTCCCCAGTAATGTTGTTGAAACTGACACCCTGGGATCCTTCAAGAAGCTGCTTGATGAGATTCTGGGATCAATAAGCTACTAACAACCAAACGAGCAAGATGGGCTGAATGGCCTCCTCTCGTTTGTAAACTTTCTTATGTTCTTATGTTTTTGAAGCATACCGAAAACATGGTAATCTAAAAATACATTGAAACTAGCAAAATAAATAAATTCAATTTGCCATTATTAAGTTGTCATTCATTGCCTCTTACCATATTCCAGTTTTGAAGACATTCTATTGTATCTTGAAGAAACAAACCCTGTACTGTACTTAAATGCTGGCTTATTATAACTGGACTACATTCTTTCAAACACATGAAACATTATTTTTGAGCCGTTGTTTGTTCTCGAGACCACTGTACCCTACCGCTAATGACCAATACAGTGAACGTTTTGATGGTGAGTGAGATTCCCGCTGATACTCTAAAGGTAACACGATTTCTTCAACAATATCAAGTGTTGAAACATGAACTTTTGCCCTAGATTCTTCTATGGCCCTAACCTTAACCCTAATGTTAAGGTGTGTGTGTGTGTTAGAATTAAGAACTGATTTAAATCTTAAGCTCAGTATTTGAATGCTCATCTGGCCCGCCACTGAAAAGCCTGGCCCACCTTTCTATACCTATGCCCAATCGCTGACGTATGTACATAGCTAATACATGTATTGTAATCTAAATGTAACATGTAAGCAATTGTATATTTGTGAGACATTCACTTATAATTGAATTTTAAAAAAAGATTGTCACTACATAAGAAAACACTTGTTATGATTGAAGAAAAAGAAAATAAACTACAAGGATTCAGATTTTCATCTTGGTTCACGAAAGAAAAGAGATTAGAAAAACTATTGCATTTCCTTATAATAAGCTCAGAACCCTTGCAACAATAAACTGTGTTTGCTGTAAAGGTGTGCAATAATGCTCGGTTATCTGGTCATTTGAATGTGCCAATTACTGTTTAAGAAAATACAGTTAACAAATACTTTGAAAGTTAAACATGATTGCATATCCTTCAAAGCTCCATTATGTGACCTTGATGACTGCTTGGGACTTTTTGTTGGCTGGTCTTCAGATTGATTAAGCCTAATTTGTGTCCAATTTATTCAACATGTATGCTGTGGGGTAGAAATATTGACAGAGATCACAAAGTGGTTTAAATAAACTTTGCATGAAGTACTGTGCATGAATTTCAAACACAGAAAAGTAAAATATTATAATGAAATAATAATACAAAATGGGAGCAGCTTTGAGTATTTTTTTCAGTAAAAATTGAATTCTGTAGTCGCTTTTACCATAATTGAGGCATTTGTGTTATGCAGCCTAACTGATAATGCAATTTTATGATGAAACGGATGAATGTAGTTCCCTTTTATAAAATGATGTAATGTTTATTCATGGCATACTAATAATTAGGCCATGTTTATTATACAAAGGGATTTCTCTGGTAAAAAATGCATATGTTTTATTTTCTGTTAGCTGGAAGAAGGGGAGAATTTAATGTTCCAAAAAAGTCGTTATCGAGGATATAAGGAGGCAGATTACGACATCTTTATTGTCCCCAAATTAGACAAAAACTAGCATTAAATTAGTAAATCTGAAAAGACAGAATGAATAAGGTTTTAAGATACAAAAAACAGATTTGTCAAGTTTGTATAACTGTGACCTAGAGCTCATATACATGGTGTGGATATCAAACTGCTTGCATTCCCTGGTTTATTTTGACATTGACCAACATGTGGAATCACATGATTGGTAGATGTCCAGTTATTTAGCTTTTCTGTTTGAAAAGTCACTACACACCCTGGATAAGGGCGTCTGCTAAGAAGTAAATAATAATAATAATAATAATAATAATAATAATAATAATAATAATAATAATAAGTAGACGGAAAAGGAAGAAGAAGAAGGAGGAGAATAACAATTTTACCTTAGTTTGACGATTTATGTCTCATTGTGTATAAGAGGTATGTATGTTTTTTTCACATTTGATGTAAGAAAGTTTCAGGCTTTTGATACTGGTACAGATGGTAATTCTAAGTGATTTCGTTTTGCCGCTGCAACATGGTAAAAACAGCTAAACTCTTTGGTAAATGGTCAGTATAAATAGGGATTCTGATTTTTTAATTTAATTTTCATTGACTTGGCCACTTTCCCAGTTGAGCAAAGTCCCTCTTTCCAGACTTGTATCTCACATTGAGTCTTTCTGAATACTTGAAACCCACCCCAACTACTGAGTGGCAGCAAATTCCTGGAGGATTGTAACAAACTTGCGAGATTTAAAACAAGATGTTCTTGCTCGCGACATTTGATCCTATATTACATTAGGCAGTATTTACACGCTAGTGGAATTTAAAACAGAATTGCGAAATGTAAAAATAATGCTTAAATACACACGAAAAAAATAGAATCTGCCCGTTACCAAAATAATTTCTGAAGTGTGCAAGTACTGTCGAGTTACTATACATATTGTGACAGAAAAAAAAGTAACCGAAAATAATCATTTCATACAGTATATAAAAAGCAAAAGCCCAGAAAAAATACATTTAACTCGAAAATATCTAAAAAATAAGCACTGAAAAATGAAATTAATAAAAAACAAAAAACAGAAACCTTATTTATAAAACATAGGGAATGTTAATTTATTATTTAAATAAAAAAATTAGTACTTTCAAAATGTATTATGCAATAATATATATTTTTTTTTTATTGGCAGAAGTATTTTTCAGAAATTGTTTAATTTATATAAAACTTCTATTTTAATACATGTAATCTAAAAAATACTTTAAAAAATCTTAAAGTAAATAGGACCTATTATCACAATGATTTTGTGTTCAGTTTTATTTGTAATTATAGGAAATCGTCTACTTTAGTGGCATGTGCCTTATAGCAAACTTTTAGAATGAGGTAATTTGGCAGGTTTGACTTCCAGCATATGCCTGACTTGCAATTGAAAAGGAACAAAGGCGCTAGCTTGCAATTACTCTTGATAATAAAAAGTAGAATTCATTCTCCTCAGGCAACAATAACTGTTTTTGAATTGAGAGATGCTATAAAAAAAACAACATATCTAGAAGCCTCAAGATATATAGCTTCATTGTTGAAGTTCTGATCCTATCTATAAGATCACTTCCAGACAACTGTTATTAATCTGAGTTGTTGCTTTCATGAATAAAAATAATTGTATCACAGATGACCCAGGTCCTGTCTCAAAAGTTGCTGAACAGTGAAGAAATTTATTGAGAAAGCTGTAAAACAGATTTTTATAAAACAAAATGGCTCAGTGCCTCATTTCATAAAGCCTTAAAAAATCAAAATTGTAATTATAAGTAGGCCATTTAAAAGTGAATGTTGGTTTAAAGAGCTGTCTTAATAAACTATCTACTTTTTGTCCTACAATTCAACCTTGACCATAATGCCAACACAGTTTTATACAGTGTTAAACCAGACAGGCACATTTGCTGTTTCCTTTATGTTTAGTCATTTTAGACATGTTTGGAAATGCATGACAAGCACTACATATCCTCCTACAAACATTATTGTGTTGCTGTCTAAATCATGATTGCTTCCAGTAAGTACAATCAATCAATATTCATTTTATATTGATTGATATAAATCAGTACATTTCATGTAATTTAATACCATGATTGCCATTATGTAAATGGTTCCTTTTGCCCTGCACAATGGGAAATTCGTTTTTTTTGTAAGCTGTATGGGGAAATGTTTTTTTTGTTTTTTTTATGTGCTTTTTGGAGTTGTTGTGTGTGATTAAATTATTGTTTACAGACGTGCGCTCAGTTAAGACATGCTGCCTGCTAGGTTTGGTTGAGAGGAAGGGCAGCGAGTGATTGGCTGTGTCGGTCCTCAGTCAGCAGATGGGCGGGTCTCGACTGTGTGTCCGTCAGCATAAAAACATCAGGTGGGGATTGCTCTGGGTGACTGCAGCACCATCAACACCATGCTACAGAGCGGAGCTGCGTATAATCTAGAGGAGAGAGTCCGCTCTGCAGGAACGACAGCTACACAACCCTGAAGCTGCAAGCGGTGCTTGTGAAGGCAATGCCCAGCGAAGGCCGTATGAAGCAGCAGGAGTCGTTGTATGAATACCGGCTCATCAGTAGGTTAGTTAGGGGATTGTGATCCCATGTGATGTATAGCGAGGGTTACGTGGTGTAGCAGGTTCCTGGAGCGGGAGACCTCGTTCAGTAAGGCTACTGAACGAGGTGTCAGTAGCCCTGTGTGGCACTTTTTATTTGTAGTTTTTGTACTGTGTTTTAATTTAGCTTTTGTATAGCTTGCTGTCTGTGTCCTCTGTGCGTTACCATCGCTGGTAATGTCACATGACCCCTTTGTTTATTTACTTTTATATTAATAAATCCTGCTTGCCTGTGGGGCGTTTCAATTCCACCTCTCATGTCTCTCTGTATTGCATATCAGCGGTTACCCACACATGTGACACGAGCACCCTGTCACGCACATACAACACATTGATCAGGTACATGTGAAATAAGTAGGGGTGTGCAAGAAAACCCATTACTCATAATCGTACTCGAAAAACCGATGCTTGTACAAATACTTGTACTCTGGTGGTGTCATAATAAGCCCTAATGTATCATTTAATTCTTGTTAAGCACACAGCTCATGGAAAAAAAAACAATGCATACAACTCGTGGAACACATCTTTGCCATAAAAAAAATCTCAAAAGTTAATGCTTTTCAACAAAACAGCTTGTGTGTGCAAAGTAAATTAACAGTAGAACCGCTGCGGTTATACTCATACCTATAACCACCAGAGGCAGTCATTATGACGGTTACATTATAAACAACATCAACATTAAAATGAAAGACAAACTATCGGATAAACTCAAACGTTTTATTCAAGCACATCATATCATACATCTGCACAGCCGAAACTCTGTATTTAAATGAACAATTAAACATAAAATGGTTTATTTTCTAACTTACCACATATAAAGCACTACTTAAAAAAATGAAAAACTGTAATAACATTAACTATTGTGTAAACATGCATATGTACATCCAAAACTGTAAAACCTAAATAATTTTTTAAATTTAAAACGAAAGTAAATTGCATGTGTCAGTCAGTGCAGCACAGAATCCAGGTTGAGCTGCAACAGCCTGCAGTTTTCTGATCAAAATGTTTCTGCTGAAGCGCTGTGGCTAGCTTCAAGATGAAATCTCTACTACTGATATTTTCCCTGGTGCATTCCTTATAGAAAACGAATATTGTAGGTTATATTCAAAATAAAAACATGTATTGCAAAAGGCAGTCAAACTGCTTCAGTGGTTCTTGGCAGGCGGGATTGTAAGTTCTTTGTTTTTGTGATCCTACCTTTCAAACACCATCAGGGAATTTAATACATGTATTTAGGAAAAGTCATAAACAGACAACCTCATAACTTTCAGACACGCAGAGTATATTTAAATTTGAAAACCTCAAACCGTTAAAATGACTGCCGTGGTGGTTCTAGTGTTAATAGCAGAGTTATTAGTAAGGTGGTCAAACATATTTTTCAATTTTATTGAAAAAAAAAGTTAAAATAAATTTTTGTGATCAGTTTTCATATAACTTAGACATATCTGAAATGAAAAAGTACCAAAATACTTTTTAAATGTGTAAAAAACACCTTTTTGTCACCAAATGTGGTTTCTTCATTTTTCTGGCAGGCTTTTTCAAAGTGAATGTATGTAGAAATTTGCTGACACACTGAAAGCAGCTCTCCTCCAAAATTGTAAGGGGTCATCTAAAATGATCATCAAATACAGCAAGCGTACACAAGATCCCCAAAAAATGCATACATAAAAATATACGAAGTACAAGAAGTTTGATAACATAGAAACTCAAGTTGTGCAGCAAAATTGCTATGCAGATTCTTTACGCATTAAATTTAAATATCATACGTAATTCATGCATAATGCAATGCATAAAACACCCAGTACGCAGCTTATCTAAAGTGCTGTCTGGAGGTGACAAATAGACTTGCTTTCAGGTTGCTTCTCCATTCTGATTCAGGGATATAACCCTCTGGGCATTAAGAGCTATCAAGGAGTAATGGAAATGATTATTGTATCGAAAACCAAAAAGATGTGTTGAAGAAACTCTTCACTTTATTATTTATTTATTTAGCAGACACCTTTCTCCAAGGTGACTTACAGAGACTAGGGTGTGTGAACTATGCATCAGCTGCAGAGTCACTGACAATTACGTCTCACTCGAAAGACGGAGCACAAGGAGGTTAAGTGACTTGCTCAGGGTCACACAATGAGTCAGTGGCTGAGGTGGGATTTGAACCAGGGACCTCCTGGTTACAAGCCTGTTTCTTTAACCACTGGACCACACAGCCTCCTATTCCTACACCAGCCTCATTCACTGTGCACATAATTATTTCTCTCCATGAATATGTTACTGATGTTAGCGCCTGCCATATTTACAAAAAGGGTATTATATATTGTTTTATGCCTTCCTATTACAACATTATGCTTTTTTCCCAAAACATTCCTAGACTAATAACACACAATTAGACATATTATGCAAATGACCTCTGTTAATAGTGGGATGTAAAATGCTTGCATGTAGTTATAGTTTTATATAATGCAAGTCTTTTCCATTGCATCATTTCATTAATTACAATTAAATTACTATTTTCTGTAGGAACTTGTTAGAAAATTGCAGACATTTGCATCATAATATGTAACGCTGCATTTGAATGCTTCTCCTGAAAATTGTGCATGGGTAAGTTCCTAAAATGCATCCATTAATGTTTTCTGAATGTATGTTCTGTTTAATGCTATTGAATTCAAAATAGATTGCCATTGCAGAGCCATGAACATACAGAGGCCCATGGTCAATCACACAATCCAAACCTATCTGTGTATTTGTGTTATTTAAATATACATAAATCAAAAATGTACAATGATACAAATATACATATATGGCAAAATATTCATATATGGCATACCCATAATGCAGATTAACTTAAACAAATGTTTAAATTAAAGGTGGATTACATGTATTAGTAATTGCCTTTTTGTTAAGGACTTTTAAAGCCCATTTTGATCATTTAAATCAAGTTTACAGTTTTGATACCCCTTTCAAAAGTATAATGGAGGTCTTATCACTGTTTGCACCATTTAAAGTAAGAGAATGTATATCTCCCAATAAATACCAACAAAATGAATGTGTTGCGCTATCCCTTTAGTATTTGCCAAATTTGACAGCATATATTTTAAAATATCATTACCAAAATAAATGGGGTTTTTGAAAGGCTACTACTTTTGGGATGCATTAGCAATCTTGATGTCTGGTAGCCTACATTCAGGACTGAAACTCAGAATCAAAATACTGCAGGGTCAGTACAAGGCACTCTTTGTTTTACATTGTTTGAGTTATGGTGTAAAAGTGTTAACACCACCCACTGGTATTATGAACATCTGAGTGGCATTCTACATCCGACTGAAAAGGTGGTTTAAACAACTCCACCATTATAAAATGCAACAAAGTAATACAATACTACCACTGAAAGCATTTTGTGAAAAAAATATAATAATCTTAATCACTATAAGTTCTTAAGCTACTTTACTTACTTGGACATCTGTTCAATAATAATAATAAAGTGGGTGTACTTTCAGTTTTTGATAAGAGTCACTGATTGCTCCTGTCCAGTGGAATACTGCAGCCTGCCATTTTGCATTCTGTGCTTGGGTTTTCTTACTATTAGTCATAGTAGTAATCGTACTACTACTCTTAAGTCATAGTAGTATTTTCATTATTAATTAGACACAATGTAATATTAATCGGGAAGGTTATCAACACTAGATGTGCTACAGAATGTCAGATTTAAAGCAAGCTATAGCTTGAGGCTATTAGGTTTGAGGCTATTAGGTTTTTTGTTTTTAATTCGGAAGCATTGATTTAAAAAAATAATAATAATAATTAGTTATGCAACAGCAGATCCCCAACACAAAGCACTTGAAAGATATTTCATTACCCTAAAATAAGTAGTAGGCAGAATTCATATATAACTGACAAAATAAAATACTTGCACATTGTACATTAGCTGTGAGGGTAGTCATAGAGCAACATGATAAGGTAAATGGTTTACCTTTGGCACAAAAAGAAACACAAAATATGCTTTGGATTTACAAACAATCTGATCTACAATGACAGTCTGTCAGGCAATGAAATGGTTCACAAAGCAGCCAAGAAATTAGAGTCTAGATCTACTGACAAAGAAAATAAAAACATGGCATGGGGTACAATTTGATCAGGATATTTTCCTATATGAAGTTCTTTATTTTACTGCTGTCACACCATAGTTGTAAGCTCCAATAAAGTGAATCACAGACTGTTGAAGACAGACGGTTCCAGCCCAGGATCAGAATATTCCATTTACTAGCATTGTATCTCTTTGCAGGTGGAGCAGGTTATAATGATAGCATTTCTTGCACATGGGTTATGATGTAGGTAGGTAAGCCCTCTGTGGCAGAACTGATCAGCTAGTTTCTTCTACATTCGCACACAGGTACCTTGATAAAAGTTCCAGCATGCCGCTATGACTTTGGGAGCACCACTGGAATGTTCAGTGACTGGTGCTGAATTGGCAAGCAAAAGCATTTATTTTCTGGCCACTGTCCAGGGTGGTGAACATGCCTCCAGGGCTATTTAAACCTTGTGTACACATTATAAAATCTATAATGGCAATACCAAACTTTTATCATGCCTCAAAAGATTTGAAAATAAGGGATTACACTGTGGGTGGGTGGGTGTCATATATATATATATATATATATATATATATATATATATATATATATATATATATATATATATATATATATATATATATATATATATATATATATATATATATATATATATATATATATATATATACACTGTACATTTGCACCATACATATTGAAAATAAAACTATCCAGTGCGCAAATAATTATTATAAATAATTAACCCTATTAGATTTGGAACTAAAATGTCTTCATATTCTCATGAAAAACATTTAATTTCAAAGTTAATTATTAAACAATTTTTACTGCTGTTTTGTTTATTTAAGAAAAAAGGGTGTTTATTACAGGAACTGAATATTAATATTCAATGTTAAGCCCGAACATTTTTTACAAGTTACAACTCATTACAACAACCCCCTCATGATTGACACGTCTGCTGCATGTAGTTCATGATAAAACATCAAGATGAAGTAGAATTTGTAGTAAATAAATCAATAAATAATGAACAAAAGCTTTGGCCAAACTAGGGCCACATACATGCCCCCACATTTTTGTCATTAGTAATTTTTGTCATGTGGCAAGAAAACATTGTTTTAGGGGTTCCGTTTTAGCAAGTTGCCTTCTATTTGTTATAGTAGGATCAAACTATTGAACACATTTATTTTTTTTCTTACTGTAACAGGAGATTTGAAACAAAAATAGTTATCTTGAGGCACTTTATAAGAATAGCAGAGAGAGTCCTTGCCTTCCTTTCTAGTCTTTCTTCATCTATCTCTTAGAAGTAGACATAACTGTAAATATTAATTGGAAGGCTGGCTTATTTCCTTTGAATCTTCTGTACCACATTTCTCTGTTCTCTTTGAAGAGCAAACCACAATTACTTGATAATAAATAAACCCCCAAACTTAAACAGTAAGTTTACACAAAAAAGACCCCCTACTCCTGTAAAAAAAACCTTAAAGTTTGTCTGTTTTTTCCAAATGAGACTCATGTTCTTCAAATATTCCTGCCAGGGTTTTAAATCGAGGCCCCCACTCCCGGAAGTAATCGTAATCCTCATCAGCGTCAGTAGCCAGTGACTCAATGGAGCTCAAGGACTCTGCTACAGAGCCATCACCTTCATAGGCATATGTTGCAAGTGAGTCGTATGGGGGTGCATTGGA
The DNA here is from genome assembly GCA_030684275.1 of Acipenser oxyrinchus oxyrinchus. NCBI lineage: Eukaryota > Metazoa > Chordata > Actinopteri > Acipenseriformes > Acipenseridae > Acipenser > Acipenser oxyrinchus. The sequence goes on from CM060249.1 coordinate 103,714,331, forward strand.
ATTAATATCATTCTCCTGCAGCCGCTGGTGAATGAAATCTCTGATGTCTGCATTTTCTTGGGAAATAGGTGGCTTGGGACAGGTCTCAGCCTCTGGCTTCACATCCCTCCGAAACGTGTTGTCTGTAATCACTTTGGGGTTCCTCAGGGTGCCCATGTCAAAAGCATGGGTATCTTCTTCTCCACCACCTTCATCATCATACTGTATGACATTGTCACGGATGTCTTCCTTAGAGGTCATCAACGTTTCTTTCCTCTTTTGTCTCCTGAGCCCAACATAGAGAACCACGATCACTGCAAGAAGTACAAAAAAAAACAAAAAACCACCCGAGTCAAATATGTTGCAAATCCATTTTTATATGGTAGGGTTTTTTCTCTTTCTTTTTTTTTAATAAAAGCTCTGCATACTGACCTATTGTATCCTGTTTTAAAATAACTATTAACTAAGTAACAAAACAGCTATAATGAAAATATCTAGAATCTCAGGGGGTTTGTCTGACTATAACAAAATGAATGTTATTCTATTAAAAAAAAAACATTGATAGTATTACTAAAGCAATTAGGCACAATGGAAGGGGATAACAGTGAGATAATCCAAGGAACCTACAAGTGTTCTTGTGTTACAGTTATCAAAAACAAATTAAAAAGCAAAGAGTGGATTCATGGTACGTATTTGTGAAGGGTTTCATGTAAGTGCTTTAATCGTTAGTTTTATCAGAGCATGGTAACAATTAATTAATCAATTAATCACATATTTTATATGGAGTATGGTAATACTCTGCCACAAAACATTGAGTAAAATAATAATTTGACATAAAAATGATTCTAAGTACTAGGACAGACATTAATTTATTATAATTAATTTTACTCAGAAAAACACACATTTTTATTAAGGCTCACTTGGGCAATTTTTCCCTTATTTAACACACATATTTTAATGTTTGCAAATGCACTGCCTTCATTTGAGTGGTACTTGTTTATAACAATCCTTGAAGTCTCTATGAACCTGCCTAACCTGGACCTGTGTAACACATCCCAATCCAGAAAGGGCTGATGAGAACAAAAGGGAAAGATAACTAACCCAAGAGTATAATGATGCATACAAGGATTGCTATCAGTGCCCCCGTACTGAGCCCCACTGGTAAGAAAATTGCTTCAACATTGCAAGATAATAGGGTGCCATCAGTATCACATCCACAGACTCGAATGTTCAGAGTAGTTGTACTGCTCTGGACTGGATACCCACTGTCTTCAATTACAACAGGCAGGAAATAGATCTCCTGCATTCTACGACTATAGCCATTCCGCTTGGTTAGAATCCCAGCTGTGTTATCTAAAACAAAATAGAACAAAGCAGTGTTAATACAGGCTGAACCAGTCGCATCTACCACAGTGCTGATAAGAAGACCGTGATGAAAAAAGCTTGTGAAGATACACTATCATGTGAAACAACATAGTGGCATCATGACATTCTACAGTACAATTTCAAAATAATGCTATGGATCAAAACTAAACCCACATACCAAATTAGAAGATCATAGCTGTGCTTCACATCCTTATCCATTAAGTAATTATATGTTATTTAGGGGGTGTCTTTATTATTCATATAAGTGGATTGTTGTTTGTGCACAAGAAGTTATGGTTTCAACTTAATTTCTATATTAAACTGTCCAATAGGTAATGGTGGGGGTAGAGTGATGTCCATTGGATCATAAGAACTTTGTGACATTGTTTCTTTAAATATTTAAACAGTCTTTCAATAGGATTAGCATTTTAAACGATAAAAGGGGGTCAACACGTACACATTTCCCCTGTGTACAATCAGAGTTATAATGTCATTTTTCAGCAGACCTGGAGGCGCTGTGTGAGAATGCTGTCCGCTCGGCGGGGGATATTGGCTCCCTGTGGCCAACATCCTAGAAGTTATTTCAGCCCGTGGGCCTCCTGTTCCCATTCAATTCCCATGGTGGTGGATTATCCAAACCCCGTTGTTACTATCTATTGTATGTACAGTATGTTGTATATCTGTTGCTGCATTATATAAAAGGCTTAGCCTTATTAATAATACAAATAATAATCCTGAACAACAATCTATGGGTGTAGAGCTGCATCAGTTAAGCCGCTTGGCGCCCATCTCTCTCTCTCTCGGTGTGTATGCTGAGAGTGCGTGAGTGGTGGAAGTGTTTTCACTTATTTATTTTTACAGTATTTTTTTGGTTTAAAAGTATTATTTACTCTAGGTGTTTTTTTGTTAATTTCAGGGACAATGTATGGCCAGTCGAGGGGGTAAGCCGCCCCAAACCTTAATTTTGATAAACTAACAAAGAGGTACAGGCTAAAATAAAAGCTATTGCACACGAGTTTGTGTCTGTGAAATCCTGTGCAATTGGAAAAGTTGTTGGATGTGAGAATGAGAAATGTGCTTCAAGAATGAGTAAAGCAATCACAGTTTTTCCCAAGTCGAGAAGACTTAGTAAATATAACAGTTGAACAAGGTTTGGTGGTGAGACACTCTCTTGAATGCTACTCAAAACTCTTTCGTAAGTATGATCAATCCAGAGGTAACAGACCGTAGTTTATCTTTTCAAAATACTTGTAGCTACAAGAATTACACCAGGACATTATTTATTAAAGTGGTTCATAATATGGAATACTTTGAACTTAAATAAAATACTTAATAGTTGCAATACGCTTGCTTCAAATTCCAAATGTCTAACCCTTCAATCTGTTCCCAATAGAGCCAGCAGTTGTTGGAATACATACTTTGTCAAACTGAGGTTTTAACTTAGGGGAAGGTGAAGGTTATTATTTTTTTCTGAAACAAACACAATAAGGGGAGGCCTGGAGGAGTATTTTTGCCTAAAGTGAGTAACATCTAAACATGTCTATAAGAGACTGCGTATGTGTCAAGCAGTATACTGAATGTGCTCCTCCAGTGAGGAAAGGTTAGCCAATCCCGTCACTATTAATTTGTTCCACTCATATTAACAAAGATTTTCTTGACATGAGTTGCCAAGACTTTAGAATCAAGGTGAATGGTTAAAGCACACCTTGCATGACCTTTACTGCTGTCGTTTGTTACTTATCAGACTTAAGATGTGTGTTAAACGATTGGTAATTTCAAAATGTTAAAACTTAAATGCAACAGCATCATTAGCAAAATGAATTACAAACAAACTTAACCTGCTATCCACAATGTTGATACAATTATTATTGCCTTTTATACTGCAAGTCTCCCATTCTTGGGTTTGAAAGCAACACTAAGTATCCAAAAGAGTTATAGGATTTTAATATTTGCAATCAGTATGAGGGAAGCTAATATCATCATTATTGTGATCCAGGTTTAGACAGGATATGTAAATCCACCTTGTAGCAATGCACATCTCGTAGCAATGAGTGACATCAAATAGCATATCCGAAGGTCAACGCAGGCTGGTTAGCAGATAAAAAGAGGTGTGATTGTGTTTGAACATACAACACACTAATGATGCAGTTCAATGATCAGAGACAGGACAAAATGATTCCCCATAGAAAGTAATTAAAAGTTATGCGATAACAGTCTTCATGCTGATTCAAAATATTTTTGTAAAGTTAAACATCAATGTTTATTTCAAACCCCAGAGTTTGAGACCTGCACAGAGAATTATTGTATTAGATTTGTGTACTAAAATCCTAGTAGCACAATACACACTATTAGTTTCATCAGGATTTCAGTAAACTTTTTATTTAAGATGGTAAGGTGTACACTGCTGGAAAAAGATTGTTGTGATATATAAGAGATGTGGAAACAAGTGCAGATTAAAGCATACTTACTTCCGTAATCGTAGACTGTAAAATTGTGTTTCGTAGTGGCCTCTGGGGGTAATTTAAAATAGAATTTCTGACCAGCAGGGGGCAGATCTCTGTCTTTCGCACTGACGGTTTGAATTAGCTGTATAAGGAAATAAAGTTGAGGTTATGTCTGTTCAATGTATAAAAAAGGAAAAGTGCATGTGGGCACTGTACTGCACAAAGCTATTGAGTTAATGGCATCATTGTTGCATCAGCCAACCTCACTGAGCAATGTCCAAGGCTGTTAAGTGTAGCCTTGAAACTGCAGTAACTTCTGGATTTTAAAGTAAAAAACAAACAAAAAAAACCCACTATCTTACTCGACTTTTGTCTTTAATTTAATGACCATATACTGAATGTCTGCTATATATTTGTATTGGTATTTTGCAAATGTAAGGTTATTGTTCTCTTTAGGCCTACAATGTATTGAAATAATTTTATAAACCATTAACTGACAGCTAGGCAGCAGTTGTGTTTTATAAACTATAACAATTTATTTATATATATATATATATATATTGTAACACAGCAGGTTGTATGAGACAGCAGGGAGGGGGTTAAAACCTCCCTGAAGGAAAAAAAAAAATGCACCTTTTGTTTTGTTTAATTGTTTTTCTTTTTAGTTAATTATTTGTTAATTGTTCTATTGTTTAATTTAGTTTTGTTAATTGTTTTTGTGTATTATCCCTGCACCGGGGTGATTAAAAATTAGAACCGGGCAGGGTATTTAAGACGTGCAGCCAGTCTGCACGGGACGGTGCTGAGTAGAAGGAGGTAGAGGAGGTGCTCTGCTTCCGAGCAGTCGTGGGAGTAAGTACTGTGTTAAGCCAGCGTGGGTTTTGTGTGTGTGTGGCAGGTAAACGGCTTAGCCGTCCTGCGCATTAGTAAGGGAAAATCCTGTGTAGTTAGCGCTCCAAGAGGAGTTAGGTTTTTGTTTTGGATTTGTTTGTTTTGTGTTTATTAAAAATATAGCGCAACTGCGCTTGAAAATCCATTTCTGCTGTGTGCTGGGTCGTAATTTTAAAGGGGCACGAACCCGTGAGTGGCGTGATCTTTTACAATATATATATATATATTCATACACACACTGTATATCTTTTTCTACATTTACATTTTTTTTGTTTTGGCAGATGGATGTGTACATTGTCATCTACTTGAAATCCAGGGCTTATAGGTGCAATGGATTTTCACTTCAGATATATGACTATTCTTTATAAAAAACTAAATTAAAAACAGTTATGGTTTAAGATCGAAGCCACACATGTCATTACGAAAATATAATTAAGTGAACTTCAATGGTGCAGCTTGAAGTCACAAAAGGCAGGAAATGCCATACCACCCATAGCTATTACGCATTTAGCAGAGATACTGAGATGTGATGGGCAGGTAGCATTCAATGATAAGGGAGGCAGTGAATATTATTTTAAAACCTTAGCAATAACACCTTAAACAGGATCAGAAACCCTGCATACACAACATCTAGCACATAATATATGCTGTTGAAGTGGCCTGAAATCCATGAGCTGCATTGAGCCGATATCCAAGTATGATGAAAAACAACGTTATAATTTGCATTGTACACAGGGGAGAGTTTAAAGAGACAATGTCACAAATTGTTTATGTTGCAAAGCACAGCACTCTACCCCCAAACATTGCCAAGATATTAATGGTTGAAAATTGGACTTAAGCAAAGTTGAAACTAGAACTATGGTGGCACTATCATGCTGCAATAATAGTTTTATAAAAGCTTATCATTATAATTGTTTTCACATTTGGTTTTGAATACTCTGCATTTCCTGAACTAGCATTATTAATGCAGTGGATTTCTTACTTTTTCACTTGGAATGTGGGATCTGGGTTGGCCTCATTTGGCCTCATCCCTGATTTGTGCATAATTACTGCTGTGCAGGGTTGCAGTTTGATATATAAATATATCAGGAACCCATTGCAGGAAAATAAAACAAAAAAAAAAGAAAAACTTAACTAGAAAGGGAGGAGATAAGATGCAACTTTTTCTGTCTATAGTCTGTAGTGCTGCTGTAATTAGAGCCATTTGTAGTTACAGTGTTTTATATTATTAGTTTTATTTTATATATTAGGGTTTGAATATTTGTTAAAGTCTGTTTCCATGAGTTGGAGCTGTACGATTAAAACTCAACAACAATGCTGAAAAATTACAACAAATGTGTGCAATATGAGAAAGATTTAGCTTCAGTGCCTAAAGCAGACATTCTTCTTCCAACATCACGTGTGGCTGGAGGCACAGCTCGCTGCAGGTCTTTCATTAGTGCCCTAGTTGTGGCACCAAATCCAACTCTGATTATGCAATCCAGTCTAATATGCCTACATCTGTAAATGTGCCAACAGCTACTTTCACAGGTGGCTGTCATAGCTTACAGGGCCATCATGAGCCACTTTACATTTGTAAAATACTCCAGACCGACATGTAACAGCAGTTAGCGTTTTGTTGCAATTCTAAAGAGAAGGTTTTTTTTTCTTTTGTTTTCATACTAGACCGTTTTACACTGCACTGATGGTAAGTTGCAGCATTATTAAAAACAAAAAAATATTATGAGCAAAACCCGGTAATCCCACTTGAAATATCTGATGGAAGGATGTAAAGCACTGGAGCTTTGTATTCAAGCTTCATATCTATCTCATAATCCCCTTCACACTAGGTTTATTGTGGGCTGTCATGAACATTATTTAATAAAAAATCTATATTTCAGGAGTGTCCATGGAATGATTCTGATTGTGGCAGACACCAGTTGTTCAATGACCTTTTCCAGTGTCACACTGTTTGTTCGGTAAATAAATATATTTATTAAAGGTTGCACACATCTTATACTCTATAAGCAGTAAACAAAGCCATGGTTATCATTTCATTTCAGCTTTTGTAAAGATGTACAGTTCTGTAAAATAATAATGTATTGGGGTTTATGTATATATTATATCTACATATTTTTAAATGTATTTATAAAACAAAACATCGGAAAAATGGTTGATACCTGGTTTGTCTTAGAATTTTCACATACAAAAGTGTCATACGGTATTGACAATTCTGGAGGAAACTCATTAACATCCAACACATGGACGATGACTGCAACTTTGCTGGAAAGCACAGGATTATCTGCATTAAAAAACAAAAACATATAAACAGTTAATAAACAGTGATGAAAAAGCAATTCTCTGAGCAGACTTTTTCTTTAATGTATGTGTTTTAAATACATTTATATACATATCCTGCCCCCAAATCAGATGTGAGACCATTTCAGGGGGTGGCCCAGAAATGACAAATCTTCCCTAGATGTCCTGTACATGAAACGACCTTAACAAATATACATGGGTGACTGTAAATGAACATGCAATTGCCAATTGTACTCATACATTAAAAGAAAGCTGTTTGAGGTGATTCATCCTGTTTCTGATGACTTCTTGGGTTGACAAGCATGTGCACTCACACAATGAATAATGCATCAAATAATCAATTCAAAAATATAATGCATCAATAGATAAAATAAAATATAGAAATATGCAAGTCATTAATCATCACTAATAGTAAAGTGATGTCCTCTTGAGCAACTATTGATTTTTTTTTTAATGTTCCAGAAGTGTATCTCATGAAAGAGAGATGTGGAGAAAAAAGAAATGAAGCTGAAAGTGAATTACAGTTTGCCCTTTGTTATACAGTGAATGAGCAACACCTAGTGGTTTACTGGTGTGCTGCAGCTCTGAAAGGGTGCATTACTCAGCAGTATGTATGGAGCTCTTGAGTTCCAGGTATAATTAAGAGAGTTAACATTTTCACAATGTTAAAACAAATAAACTTCAATTTGAACAGGCCTGAAAACTGCTGTTTAACTACGGTATGCCAAACACAGCACAGCTGCAATTTCCTCAAGGAACGGTAAAAGACTACTTGAAATATATTGTGTAACCATACCCAAAGCTTACATATCTGTTTGGTTGATGCTTGCTATACTGTTAAGGACGTATAGACATCAAAAGAAAATGTTTTCATATTTCCAATTGTGAAAATGTGTTCTGAGGGAAAAGAAAATGTTAAACAGGAATTTGTATCAGCCCGGAAGCAGTTGATTTTTTATAAGCTACTGGAGTCTGAATCAACTCCACTACAGCACTGTATAATAACTAGTGGCTTTATAACATTGCTGTATATTGCTAAACTGCTTTGATCGATTCTCAAAGTTATTTAATAGTGAGGACAGTTTATGTAAGTCATGGCAGTTTTAGATCCCTGTTATGTTATTTTTTATTTGATTAAGATGATGCAATTCTGTTAATAAATAGAGCTGTTCTCTGTATGCATGCTGGATTCTCAGGTAAGGAGGCGTATGGTTAAACACTTCAAGCTGAACTGTTGTACATACCATGGTCATATGGTTAACATAAACCTACCCCAATGACATGACATTTTTAAATATCTATTAAATCAGAAGTTTGCAAAGGGGGGGTCAACGGCCACACTGCAAAATTATTACTTAATCACACGCTCAAAACACTGCCACATGAATACATTGCACAGGTTTATTTATTTATTCATTTTTTTACATTTTCCTTCGGACATGTACAATGCTGAAGACCAAGTATGAATACGTGTATTTAGTATTCTGAAAAACATACAGAAAGAGGGAACTACTACATCAGTATTTCCAAGGTGGAAAATCGCACTATTTAACCACTGGTACTATCATTTGTTTATCTAGATGAAAGGAGTAAGCTTAAGAAAGTAAAACCTTAAGAAAGTTAAACGTGTGGTCCAATTATTTTCCACCTTAGATTCATATTCTGACCTGGAGATAAAATCTTCCCTTCCTGTGTTATAACTGATGTGAACTAATTATTAACACTTCAAAATAAAATTTTAAAAAATATGCAAGGAGTTTCTATGCCTGTAAGGTCAGGGCAAGCTTGGTTTGCTCATTTTGACATCATTATCATTGCACGGCATTGTCTGCAATCTGCTCGAGCTAATTTATCGCACCTGTCTTAATTGAGTGTATTTATCAAAGTATCACACTCAAGACATAAGAATACACCATCGTTAATATGTTCATTAGCCATGATTTTAGAGCATAAGAATTTACGAACGAGAGGAAGCCATTCGACTCATCAGCGCTCGCTCAGGTCAGCTTATTGAGCCATTGAGTCAAGTGTGGTCTTCAAAGATCCCAATGATCCAGCATCAACAACGTGGCTTGATAACCCATTTCATACACTCACCGCTCTTTGTGTAAAACCTATGTGATGCTAATATGACCTGTAATCTGTAATAATAGGCATGTCCCTGCATTAAACTGTACTTTGTTGATTAAATGCTTTAAAATATTCAATATATTAAAATACATTATATTTATGTCTGCCCTGTCAAGTCAGCACATTAAGTGCCATACCACCACACTAATAATAATACATGTTACAAACCCCAAATACTATTACAGGCAGTGCTGGGACAAATCAGATTTTTTTGACATGTATTCGGATACAAAAATCAGATGTTCGTATTCACTAGAAATGTCAAAACCTTGTCATACCTTGCCCTTATTTACCACCTCACCAGAAGTTGCATGACAGTTTAAAAAATGGCAAATGAAAAAGAGCTTTAGAGCGAGTCAGAATCTCATGGGACAAAAAAAGCCTGCCACGTCATTCTGAAATGCCTCGCTTAAACAGTGCCAGACTTGCTGGAAATGTTGTGTATTGATTTTTATGTGGAATGTAATAAACGAGAACCAAAACAGTGAGTTTTTTCCCCCCCTTAATTTTACAATGCCATTTCCACGTTTGTTTTATTTAAATTAAATTACAGTTTTCGTTTGTTTGTTCTGCTACAAAAAGGCACAAGTAAACCTCATGTTATTACTTGCCTATGGCCACTGTTTACTGTGGAGAAACGGCAATGACAAGGAATTAAAACAAAAGTAAAAAATAAATAAAATGCGGTGTCATCTTTATGTACTATTTTGGGAATAAACAAATAAACAAAACAACATTTAACTTGTTATTTGGCATCCTTTGTTTTGTAGTTAATTCACTGGTGTAAAGTACGGCCTACACAACGTAGTCTTTACTCCTGTGATATTTTTCTACTTTAACATGTTACATATTGTAAGGTATTGCTGTAAAATAAAGACACACGTACAGGGCCACGGCCACGCCCCCTGACGCTGTTGCTAAGCTATCTCTGCCTGCATTCTGAGCAATATAATGACTTTTATTACCTTTTGAAAATGAATGAATATCTGAACGAATATTTAAATTATGAGCGAATATTCTAACATAAAAACTCCATGTTCATCCCAGCACTAATTACAGGTGATAAATTGCAGGCAAATAATAGCTGAGCCAAACAAGAAAAGGGTGTTGATAATTCGAAACTGGCTTAAATGAGCACAGGCGCTCTAATAATGCCTACAAAACACCCACACTTTGATACATTAGGTCCATAGTAACATAGTTGCCGTAATTAAACTACTAGTAGTCATTTGTAATAATTGAGTTTATACAATTTATATTAAAGACTAAGTGTGGTGTGATGAGTTTTGTAATTAAGTGATAAAAAGGGTATATTTGATTGATTTTAAAAACTGTACCAGCTGAAAGCTTACAGCTGCAGTTTAGAAAGCAAGCTTACAGCTGCAGTTTAGAAAGCAATCGGGCAGCAGTGTGGAGTAGTGGTTAGGGGCTCTGGACTCTTGACCGGAGGGTCGTGGGTTCAATCCCAGGTGGGGGACATTGCTGCTGTACCCTTGAGCAAGGTACTTTACCTAGATTGCTCGAGTAAAAACCCAACTGTATAAATGGGTAATTGTATGTAAAATAATGTGTAAAAAATAATGTGATATCTTGTAACAATTGTAAGTTGCCCTGGATAAGGGTGTCTGCTAAGAAATCAATAATAATAATAATATTGTGTCCCAGGGAAAAGCCAGACACAATTGACACCTGTGCCTGACCTTGACAAACCATTAAATCTATTCTGAGTTGCTCTAACAGTATTTACATGTTAACTGATTTTTAAGTTCGAAAGAATTATGTAAAGTTTATCATTTCGGTGCCAAAACAAGGTGTTCAGGATTTCTTTGACAGAAACAGCACTCTATAGATGAGAGTCTGCAGTATTTCCATGCTCGCTGATTGTCCCTTTCAGATGGAGCTCAGGTAAGAAGTCAAATTCATTGAAATTAAAACTGCAACTGCGTAATGCATGCGAGCAGTGAACATTGAACAAAAAGTGAGTCGGATAATAATAGTAAAATTGTAGTGACATGTTTCAGAAAAACACTGACATACAGTAGGAATAATACTAGGTCAGTTACAATATGTGGCCTAAAGATGGCCCTAAAAACAAGTATAAATGTGGCATAACTCATCCATACACTCAAGAACGATCTTGACTTGAGATGAACTGGTTTATTAAAGAACACATCTGTATTTTAGATAAATTACTCTGTCAGTGCAAAGTCTGGTGTCCCAAGCAACAAAAATTGCCTTCACATACCAATCAATAGACACTGTAATCACAAGGCATTTATTTTTTGCATTCTGCCTACAATATATAGAAAGTTCCTACTAATGCAATCAATAATGTTTTATATTCCAAGACAATACAATACTGTTGATTTGAAATCGGCCATTTAATACAATGATTTGAATGTATAATATGTGGTTGTTGACAAAAAAGGAACATGTAATTCCCCATAAATCAGTATTGATTATTTGTCATACTTACTAACTTTAGTTGCAACAATGGATATATTGTGCTGTGCCATGTTCTCTCGGTCCAAGAGTTCCTTTGTAGTGATGGTTCCTTCCACTGGATCAATTTCAAAATAACCGTCCAACTCACTTTTCCAATCAATAGAATACCTGAGGAATCACAAGATTTAGTTTTTATGAATATATACAAAACCTGAAATACATTTTTTATAAAACAGACCACAGAAATGGCATTGTTTATATTAGTGGTAGTTTGCTTATTTTTATTGTGAGTACAGTATGCATGTCCTTTTTTTTCTTCACAATTTAAAGCTGCAGTGTCCCACAATCTTGCTAGACTAGAATATCATTCCTGATGGTTTACTAAATGATTTCATAGTGTAGTCTCATGTGCATACTCTTTATCAGACAGCAGACCTTGTTACATAGGAGCTTTATTTATACAGTATCACCCACATATAGAGCCTGGTTTTGGCAAACATATTTTCCATGTGTTTTTTTTTTCACTTAGTTGTGTGCAATGTTTAAAAGGGTGGGTATTGGTAAAATCAGACCAAAGCTACTGTAGATCAACCTTAGCATTATCAGAGGTAAGTCTGGTCAGCTATAGAATCATAATTTCCCTAACCTTTACCAGGTTGTGGGGCCCCACAAAGACAGCAAGCAAATTAAAAGTGAAACAACTATATTACAACTACGATATGTTGTGTTTTGTATAAACTAATGCCGTCCGCCTGTAAAACATTTTTTAATCCTTAAAGTGATATTGTGCACCACAGGATACACTCTCTCAGTCATATGTCTTTGTTTGAATACAAACTAGGCATTGGATCTCACAAGAAAAGGAGAAGCCATACTAATGAGGCATTTCAACTTTCCCCATATAAAATGGGAAAACCGGGTGGGGAGCACGACTGACGAAATTGAAATGGTGGAAATGACAAATGACTGCTTCCTAAAGCAATTTGTCAAGGCACCGACTAGAGGGGAGGCATGCCTTGATTTAGTCTTTTCAAATAACGAAGACAGAATAACTAAAAAAGAGGTCAGAGAGCCACTGGCAAACTCAGACCAGAACATGATCTCATTTGAAGTGTTTTTTAAATCCAAAAGTAATGAGTACTTAGAACTGCAAACACAAGTCAAAAAGGAAGTTAGAAAAGCCAAGAAAGAGATAGAAATCAATATTGCTAAGGGGGCTAAATCCAATTCCAAAATGTTTTTCCAATATTATAACAGCAAGAGAACATTCAAAGAGGAGGTTAAATGTCTAAGAGACACAAATGGCAAAATCATAGATGAAGAAAAAAAATAGCAAATATATTGATTACTTTTCACAGGTTTTTACAAAGGAGGACAAGGACAACATGCCCCACATGTCAACCTGTTCCTATCCAGTTTTAAATAACTTTAGCATAACAGAGGCAGAAGTGTTAAAGGGACTAGGAGCTCTTAAAATAAACAAATCCCCTGGGCCGGATGAGATCCTCCCAATAGTACTCAAAGAAATGAAAGAAGTTATTTACAAACCGCTAACCAAGATCATGCAACAGTCTCTTGACACAGGGGTTGTACCGACAGACTGGAAAATTGCAAATGTAATACCGATCCACAAAAAGGGAGACAAAACCAAACCAGGTAACTACAGACCAATAAGCCTGACTTGTATTATATGTAAACTTATGGAAACTATAATAAGATCCAACATGGAAAATTACCTATATGGTAACAATATCCTGGGAGACAGTCAGCATGGTTTTAGGAAAGGGAGATTGTATCTAACTAACCTGCTTGACTTTTTTGAGGATGCAACATCAACAATGGATAATTGCAAAGTATATGACATGGTTTATTTAGATTTCCAGAAAGCTTTTGACAAAGTCCCGCATAAAAGATTAATTCTCAAACTGAACGCAGTAGGGATTCAAAGAAAGGCATGCACATGGATTAGAGAGTGGTTAACATGTAGAAAATAGAAAGTACTGATTAGAGGAGAAACCTCAAAATGGAGCGAGGTAACCAGTGGTGTACCACAGGGATCAATATTAGGTCCTCTGCTATTCCTAATCTATATTAATGACTTAGATTCTGGTATAGTAAGCAAACTTGTTAAATTTGCAGATGACACAAAAATAGGAGGAGTGGCAAACACTGTTGCAGCAGCAAAGGTCATTCAAAATGATCTAGACAGCATTCAGAACTGGGCATACACATGGCAAATGACATTTAATAGAGAAAAGTGTAAGGTACTGCACGCAGGCAATAAAAATGTGCATTATAAATATCATATGGGAGATACTGAAATTGAAGAAGGAATCTATGAAAAAGACCTGGGAATTTATGTCTTCATCTAGACAATGTGGGGGAGCTATAAAAAAGGCCAACAAGATGCTCGGATATATTGTGAGAAGTGTTGAATTTAAATCAAGGGAAGAAATGTTAAAATTTTACAATGCATTAGTAAAACCTCACCTAGAATATTGTGTTCAGTTCTGGTCACCTCGTTACAAAAAGGATATTGCTGCTCTAGAAAGAGTGTAAAGAAGAGTAACCAGAATTATCCCAGGTTTAAAAGGCCTGTTGTATGCAGACAGGCTAAAAGAATTGAATCTATTCAGTCTTGAACAAAGAAGACTACGCGGTGATCTGATTCAAACATTCAAAATCCTAAAAGGTATAGACCCAGGGGACTTTTTTGACCTGAAAAAAGAAACAAGGACCAGGGGTCAGAAATGGAGATTAGATAAAGGGACATTCAGAACAGAAAATAGGAGGCACTTTTTTACACAGTGAATTGTGAGTTTCTGGAACCAACTCCCCAGTAATGTTGTTGAAGCAGACACCCAGCGCATTTATGTGCAGGGATGTCCAGCTACCCGACCAGGACCCACGGACTCCTCTGCCTGCAGACCGCACCCCAACCCGAGTTGGATGCGTCTGTCATCACCACCTGATGGTTGTGAATTACTCCCATCCTTACAGCTCCAGCACAGGGCTTCCCAGCATATGCAGGACATGGTCAGTCGACGGTGTTTGTCGCGTTTGACATGTAGCCGGAAAGCATTAAGCCACGCCTGAATTGGGCGCATATGAAGTAACCCCAACTGGAGAGCTGATGAAGCTGTGGCCATCAGACCCAGTAACTTCTGACACAACAGAGAGGGTCGCTCACGGATGTAACCGTGATCCTTCTAAAGGGAGGAGGCCCTGTGCGTAACCGGTGCGTAACAGGTATCGAATTGAAAGGGAACAGTGTATTGCCCTGCATTGCAGCAAAGCTTGTGTTTGTGGCACCTTTCTTTTTGTTTTCAACTGTTATATATTTAAGTATCTATTTAGAAAAAAAAGACTCCTAGGCTACCAAATGAACACATAGAACTTCACTGTATCAATTATAAACAAAATATCATATCATGAAATACATTAACGTTTGATTAGTTTGATGTTTCTTCAGAAGTTTTTTTTATATAGTTTAGTAAATCATGCATACAGGTATGTTATGATATATTCCGAAGACAATAATGAGTTCAAATTAAGAATTTACCTTACTGGACTGCTACCAGCATCCAGGTCTTGAGCGGTCACTGCCCCTATAATAATGCCAACAGGGGTATCTTCATACACGTCCATCGTGTAAGAAGGTTTGGTGAATACTGGAGGCTCATCCACATCCAAAATATTAATCTTGACAGTAGCTGTGTCTTTATATGGTCCGAAGGCATGAAACCGATGGTCTAGATGAGCATTTGAGGCTTCCACTTTGAAAGTATATGCCTTTTTTGTTTCGAAGTCTAATGGCTGGAAGACAAGATACATAAATAGGAACCATCATTCCCCCCCACATATACACCAACAGTCATATCTATATGTAAACTCCTGTTCCATTTGGAATTAATGAGATTAAAGCCACATTTGCAACTTGCTGTCTAATAATAATCAAGAACATTTTCAGAGAACATCCTGTATACTGGGTTGTCTATTATCTTTCACAGTGTCTGTAAACAATAATTGTTACATTTTGGAATCATCACAGAAGGAATAACCATCACTGTCTAGTACTTTTTCTATATTGGGGCTCATCTATTACGTTCTATTCAAAGATTTGAAAAACCAATGTCCATTGAATTAATAATCCACGGGTGTTTTCTTGAATTTCAGAATTCATCTTGGAGACATAGGTGGGCTCTGCCTAGCTAAGAAAAGAAGATAGATTTTAAGAGAGAGCATTAAAACAAACTGGGCTTTGATTCTAAATCAAATCTGTCCAAAAAAATGTAACAGCTGTGACAGTAATATCAGCAGGCATCAATAGCCTATGAGCATGACCTCCGTTTTAGAGGAATTAAACTGCAGTTTTGATGCCCCAAAAGCAAACCGAGAGTATTGGCACAGCATGAGTATCACAACTATTATTATTTTATTTGTATGTAGTCAGTTTAGCAACAAACAATACACTGCAATGTTGAATCTGTCTACCAGTATTGGAGTGTTACATTGTGTAGATAAAAGATAACGTGTTTGCCCAAGCTGATAACCAAGCTCTAAAGCCTAAGTATGCTATTTTCAAAATAGTTTGTATAAAAATACATCGTTCTGGTAGGTCACTGTGGTCTCCTGTAAACCGCCTTTGCATGTTTCTCTGGGCATCTTTTTCCTGTGAAGTATGAATTGATGCTTTGCAACTGCTGGAAAAAAAGCCAACAAGGTCACTACTGTCGTTGGGAGACCTATGTAATACTGATCCACAAAAAGGGAGACAAAACCCAACCAGGTAACTACAGACCAATAAGCCTGACTTATATTATATGTAAACTTATGGAAACTATAATAAGATTACCTAGATGGTAACAGTATCCTGGGAGACAGTCAGCATGGTTTTAGGAACGGGAGATCGTGTCTAACTAACCTGCTTGATTTTTTTGAGGATGCAACATCGACAATGGATATCTGGTATAGTAAGCAAACTTGTAAGGTACTGCAAGCAGGCAATAAAAATGTGCATTATAAATATCATATGGGAGATACTGAAATTGAAGAAGGAATCTATGAAAAAGATCTAGGAGTTTATGTTGAATCAGAAATGTCTTCATCAAGACAAGGTGGGGAAGCTATAAAAAAGGCCAACAAGATGCTCTTATATATTGTAAAAAATGTTGAATTTAAATCAAGGGAAGTAATGTTAAAACTTTACAATGCATTGGTAAGACCTCATCTAGAATATTGTGTTCAGTTCTGGTCACCTTGTTACAAAAGGATATTGCTGCTCTAGAAAGAGTGCAAAGAGGAGCGACCAGAATTATCCTGGGTTTAAAAGGCATGTCGTATGCAGACAGGCTAAAATAATTTAATCTATTCAGTCTTGAACAAAGAAGACTACGCGGTGATCTGATTCAAGCATTCAATATTCTTAACTGTATTGACAATGTTGACCCAAGGGACTTTTTCGACCTGAAAAAAGAAACAAGGACCAGGGGTGACAAATGGAGATTAGATAAAGGGGCATTCAGAACAGAAAATAGGAGGCACTTTTTAACACAGAGAATTAATTGTGAGGGTCTGGAACCAACTCCCCAGTAATGTTGTTGAAGCTGACACCCTGGGATCCTTCAAGAAGCTGCTTGATGAGATTCTGTGATCAATAAGCTACTAACAACCAAACGAGCAAGATGGGCCGAATGGCCTCCTCTCGTTTGTAAACTTTCTTATGTTCTTATATTATTTACTGTATATGCCTGGCTTTCATTCATACTGTATATCAGTGTACTGCTAAATGTCTTTTGACTTGTATCAGGCTAACTCCAAAGCATTGTATGAGGGGAAACAAAAAATGTTATACAAGTAATTCAGAAAGTAAGGAGACAATGTGATAGTCAAATCATCCACAAACCAGCCACAATACAGATATACTATACGGTAGGCTACTTCTTTTAAATAATCCCCATTTATAGTACTGCACGGTCCTGGTGTGACACAAGGTTGCATATGCCTGTAGAGACAAGGTCAAGGCTATAGCGCAGAAGGGTCTTTGATAGATGCACAGCCATTGTTTTCTCTACAGGCATCTACAACCTTGTGTCACGCTTGGTAAGACAGTTAGGATGGAGAGGGATTATGTAGAGGCTGCTTAATGTCGCCCACTTCAGTCTCAGGTATGTTTTCTCTCAACCTAAATGACTATCTACATAGACCAGAAAATATTACTCATAATCGACGGTTGTCTCGTTGTTTGATGGTTGAGCAGCAAAAATCCTAAACAGAAGGTACAGTTCAGAACCGAAAATAAATAAAGGAGTACATGACAGTATATATTTATATAGTTTAAACACATGTTGTATGCACATTTATATGTATGGAATAGTGTTGTATTATTACAATATCACCAGTTTGTATTTATTAAAGTTGTTTTGGTTTCAGTTTAATTTGCAGGTCAGACAGTATCAAACATACTGTACATTGTTTGGGGATGTATATTTATTTATTTTTCTTTTGATTTTACCTCTGTTCTTATACAAAATATTATTGTCCCAAATTCTGTTACAGTATATGAACCATATTTTCCTTTCAATCCTAACAATTATGAAATGTTTACATTTCCAAAGCAACACAACACAACCTTGGAAATGTGCTTTAAGAAAGCCTGCTGCTTTATGATGTCATCAGTCTGTAAAGAAAGCCTGCTGCTTTGTGATGTCATCAGTCTGTAAAGAAAGCCTGCTGCTTTGTGATGTCATTAGTCTGTAAAGAAAGCCTGCTGCTTTGCGATGTCATTTGTCTGTAAAGAAAGCCTGCTTCTTTGTGATGTCATTAGTCTGTAAAGAAAGCCTGCTGCTTTGTGATGTCATTAGTCTGTAAAGAAAGCCTGCTGCTTTGTGATGTCATCAGTCTGTAAAGAAAGCCTGCTGCTTTGTGATGTCATCAGTCTGTAAAGAAAGCCTGCTGCTTTGTGATGTCATTAGTCTGTAAAGAAAACCTGCTGCTTTGTGATGTCATCAGTCTGTAAAGAAAGCCTGCTGCTTTGTGATGTCATTAGTTTGTAAAGAAAGCCTGCTGCTTTGTGATGTCATCAGTCTGTGTGTGCTTCTTTCAAATCTGCAAGAGGCAAAACTGCTTTGGAGACATAATTTCCTCTGAAAAAAAAAAAGATTTACAAAAAACAATATGTGCCATTAAAATCTCAGTTTGTTTTTCTTCATATGTCTAAGCAAAGTTGCGTAGCCAAGATGCAAGTAAAATGCTGCAGAAATAAGCTCTAGGCAAGCTTCAATTAATACATTTTAATGAAAGGTGCGTCATTAAATATCAATTGACATAGAAGATTCTAGAAATGTGATTATTAAAGTAATTTGTGAGCCAAAAAGTCATTATTGACAGTCATCGTTTATAAGAGTTCTTTAAAACACACTAATACGATGCATTTAAAATCCCTATCTCCAGGCAGAGAGTTTTTTCAGGTTTTTTTTTTTCTGAATGTAAAATATATATCGCTCCATGTAAAGATTCCCTTGTTGTCTTAGATCTTTTTGCCCGTGCATTTGTAAGTTTTTATAAAGACTTTAAAAATGTAAAACCTGCCTAAAGCTTGGAAGCAGAAACAGGGTGATCAATTTTTTATGAAGCCTGTTCCGTTTATTGGTAGTCGATAAAATATCACCAAAATATTTCCACGTTTTTCCACGTTTTGGTATAATTTTGTTATGATGGCCTATACTCACATAGTTTAATATCAGACTGCCTGTCTCATCTGTGATCATTTTACATTTCATTGAACCAGAAAGTATTTAATTTACACCATATATGTAGGTTTGCCCTAAAGTTGCTACCCAAGAAATCAATCAAATGCTGTGTGAAATATATCAATAAAAAATGAATTTTGTCTAAATTAGTTTGTGCTGGGCTAAGCGATTTTAATAATACATGTCTGTATAAGCGAGATTTTTTTTCTGTTTTTGAAAGTATTTGTCCCGTTTGGCTAAAGAAAGAAGAGCCTTCAAAGCAAACAAAATGTGCACAATATATATATGTTTTATAAAATAAACAAATTGACCCCAAAAAAAAAAGCATCCTGCTGAATATAAAGGGATAAAGGGATTCCATTAAAAATGATTTTATTTACATGTACACAGTTACCCTACATCAGTGGTTCTCAATCCTGGTCTTGGTTTTTGTTCCAACTAAGCTCCTAAACTAAGCTTACTTAGTTGAACCCTAATTTAACTAACCAGATTTCAGCGATTTCAAGTTAAGTACAAAATTGTATAACAAACTTGAAATCTCTAACTTTTTAAGATACCAAATTTGAAAAGTAAAATTAAGCAAATTGTTAGTTCAATTGTGGGTTCAATTAAGTAATTGAGAGTTCGGTTGGAACAAAAACCAGCAGGGCATGGGTCCCCCAAGACCAGGATTGAGAACCACTGATGTAGGGTAACTGTGTACATGTAAATAAAAGCTCCTGTCTGAGTGACAAAACCAGGGCATGACCAGGATTGAGAACCACTGATGTAGGGTAACTGTGTACATGTAAATAAAAGCTCCTGTCTGAGTGACAAAACCAGGGCATGACCAGAATTGAGAACCACTGATGTAGGGTAACTGTGTACATGTAAATAAAACCTCCTGTCTGAGTGACAAAACCAGGGCATGACCAGGATTGAGAACCACTGATGTAGGGTAACTGTGTACATGTAAATAAAAGCTCCTATCTGAGTGACAAAACCAGGGCATGACCAGGATTGAGAACCACTGATGTAGGGTAACTGTGTACATGTAAATAAAAGCTCCTGTCTGAGTGACAAAACCAGGGCATGACCAGGATTGAGAACCACTGATGTAGGGTAACTGTGTACATGTAAATAAAAGCTCCTGTCTGAGTGACAAAACCAGGGCATGACCAGGATTGAGAACCACTGCCCTACATTATTGACATTAACGCTGCCACTAACACACACAGTCATCAGCACAAACATTACAGCAGGCTCCACAAGGCCTTTTTATTGTCATGAGAGGTATCTGAAGGGTCGGCCTTGTACTGTCTGGATCTAGTGTCATTGGTAGAACGGTGCTTTTGGAGCCACAAGCTGAGGTACTTTTTTGGTTCAAATAGTGCAGTGGGTGGGTCCATTCAAATTAATCATCATCAAACTGGCAATATTTGACACTAACAGCTGCTCTCATATCGCATGCAATGTTATTCATGAGGCTAAAACCTCTTTCACACTCTGCAGTGCTACATGGAAAAGTCTGCACACAGAGCAAAAGTGGTTTCAAGTCCTCAGGTTCACTGTTGGGTTTTTTTTAGATAGTCTCACATTCCATTAATGGCTTATTCTGTACTCAAACTGAAGCATCTGAACAGTCTTCTCAGTTGTTCCTCACCATGAGACCTGCCAAGATGTCACCTCTGTATGAAAGGCACTTTTCCATATTGTTAATGAGACTCTGAAGAAGCTCCCCAACATTAATACATTTCAGCTTTGGATTTGGCTTCAGAGTAATTGATCTGAATTCTACCACGTCTTTGGCTTTCAAAGCCTCCACATATTTTTCTCCTGGGGAGTCCTTGAAGGAGGCTAACACTCTAATAGTCTGTTTCACTAAATGTTCAGTCCTGGGAAGCATCATAGAATGAGCCTGAAGCTCCTGAGACAAATTAGCTAGCTCATAGAGCACATCATTCATCAGGGCAAGGTCACCGAGGAATTCAGGATTTGCTAAGCGGTCTGCTAAACCTCTATATATTTGCCTTTCCTTGCCATTTCTTAGATCATCAGAAGCAGCATTTTCAAAATGCTTACAAAGGGCCCCAAATGACACCCATACTGCTCGTACTGTCCTAAAACTGCTAGCCACCCAGCGTACATCCAAGATTCGTCCAATGCGTAAGATTTGGGATCCTACTTCTGCTGCTGCTTCATTGAGCTCACGTTCATTTTTGTTTGACTGGCTGTAAATATTATGGAGCTTTTCCATAAAGGCTTTGAAATGGTTGACACTGTTGATCTTATCAATAGCATCTGCCACTGCTAATTCAAGTCTATGGTTCATACAATGCCAAATAAAAAAAGTTTTGGGTATTTTGAACACACTCTTGTCACCACACCAGAGTTCCTGCCTAGCATAACACTAGCCCCATCAGAAACAAATGAAACCCAGCTTTCTTGAAGTTAACTGTCAGTGAATCCAGCATTCCTTAAGCATTCAAGGAGTGCTGAGGCAATACTCTTAGCTCTCTGATTTTCAAGTTCCACAAGGTCAAGGAACAAGAAAATAGGGCTTTCACTTTCAATAGAAGCTTTAAGAGTGACGATCATCGCAGCTTTCCTGCTGAGAGTACTTGCCTCATCAATTACCACAGCCAACTTACCACAGCCAACTTACCACAGCCAACTTACTCGAAGAAGACAAGAGAGTCTTGACTGGTTTTCTGCATCTCTTTTGCAATATGATTGACAATGCCTGTTGAACTGTATCATGAATGCAACATTTCCCCCATGTTTATTCCATTAAGTTCCTGTAACTCAATTAGACTTCCATGGTTGCTGAATGGACAGTTGTTCTTTGCTAGGTAATATGCAGTTCTAAATACAGCCTCGCTTGAATGATCAGTAACTTCTGAAATTGCCTCAGTGATATTTCCTAGAGTATTTGCCTTTCTCTGATTTCTGATTTTCTGTGCTACACCATGAGCTTTGGAATCCACATGCTTCTTAATTTAAATCCTGAGGGATGACAATTTAACATCTCTACTTTCATGGCAAGATGCTTTAATCTGAGAGTTGCACAATTCATTTGAAAGAAATGATCCTTGTTCTCTGAAGATTCCAGTTGCTTTGCAGCACTACAGTCCAGACAACCTGCAATTAGTTAAGGATAACAGGGTACAGGTCTTATAATATTTAGCAAACATGTACGGATATGGTGGACAACTTTGTTCATTTTAAACAAACAAAATGCCAAATTACTTCGAATTGATCAGCCTTGTCCTAAATTAAGCAATATATATATATATATATATATATATATATATATATATATATATATATATATATATATATATATATATATATATATATATATATATAAACAGAATCGCACCCACTCAGGTTCTTTGCCCCTTTAAAACATAGACCCAGGACACAGGAAATTGAAGTTTAAGTCACTGACGCGCTATTTTTAATAAACAAACACAAAAACAAAATAAACAAAACAAACACTTAGCTCTTTCTTGAGCACTAAACTAAAGCACACAACAGGAACCTAAACTATATAACAGGACAGCTAAGCTGTTTACCTGTTCAAACAAAAACAAAACAACACACACTGTTTTCACGCAGATCATTCCAAAAGGCTTTACACTACCTTTTCCTTTATGCTTACGGCTGTACACACACACCAGCACATTCGGGCTTCTACACACATCAGTCGCTCTGAGCAGACTGACTGCTCTCTTTTAATACCCTGCACCTGGCTCTAATTTACAGTAAGAGCCAGGTGCAGGTGATAATTAACAATAAAACCAATTAACAAAAACAATTAAACTAAACCAAAATGTGCCTACGCACATGTTTTCTGCAGGGAGGAATTAACCCCCTCCCTGCTGTCTTATATATATATATATATATATATATACTAAATGCCTTATTTCACTGTATATTATATATATATATATATATATATATATATATATATATATATATATATATATATATATATATATATATATATTAAATACAGTGAAATAAGGTAATTTAGTAGGCTCACCTATTTTTGAGTTTTAATATTACATTTTAAATAATATATTTTAAAATAATAAAATTTCCAATATGGGGCCGTATTCATAAAACTTGAACGCCATGTTAAATTTACCAGCCTTTTTAAAAAGATGAAAACAATAAAAAGAAACATTTAATTTGCTTTTGTTAACTCTTAGATAATTACTATGAATGATCTATGCGATGGAAAGTGCAGAATATCAAGTAATTATGAAAAAAAATAATAATGTAGCACATTTTAAATCCTTAATACACGTCAAGGGGCAGCAGATCTAATAAAACAATATGTACTCAGCTCTTGTCTTGTAAATTCACAGTATTAACGAGTACTCACCAAGCTTTTTGTCTTTGCAGTCCAGCCAGGGGTGCTTCTCCTTGAATTCTTCCCATTTTTTTTCAGTCCAAATACCTGGCCAATTTTTATGTGTTGTCTCTGTGGTCTGATGATCGCTTTGAACTTGAACTACCAGTATGTCAGACTGACCGCTACCACCCCTGCGCTGACTTGGGAGGGGTGAAGACGAACACACACTGTCCTCCGAAGCGTGTGCCGTTAGCTGCCCGCTTTTTTTACACACTGCAGACTCACCATGCAGCCACCTAGAGCTACAGCGTCGGAGGACAAAACAGCCCTGGGCATCTTACAGGCAAGCCCGCAGGCGCCCAGCCAGACCACAGGGGCCACTGGTGCGCGGTGAGCTGAGGACACCCTGGCTGACCTAACCCTCCCTCCCCCTGGGTGGCGCTCGGTCAATTGTGCGCCGCCTCCTGGAAGCTCCTGTCCTCGGTCGGCTGTGGAATAGCCTGGACTCTTTCCGGCGACGTCCAGACTATAGGGCACATCCTGCACTCCACGCGAGTGCTTTTACTGGATGTGCCACTCGGGATCCCAAGACGCTTCATTTTAAAACTCTTCAAAAGTGAAAATAAATAAAACAAAACAGAACTTGCAGTTGTAATTGTTTTAGTGTAGCGTGCAGCGTATTCAGATTAGCCAACCAGAGCCCTCTCCACACAGTCTCGAGTGCAGCAACATCATATATGTGTCGCTGCTCCCAGCAAAAGTATACGTTTCCCCTTATATGAGAAGTGGGCAAACGCTATATCGCCCTGTGACAAAGACGACCAGAGTGGGTGACGTCAGACCAGAGCCAGGAAATAAACAACAGAGAGGTGGAGTTTGGTGGAGCTGAGCGAATGCTTTCGCTCAGCATTTAATAAATAAACAGACAGCCAGAAAATAAACGGTTGTAACAAACACAAAAAACACAGGACACGGCACATTCGCCAATACAAAAGAGACAAACAAAACGAACTATACAGACAAACACGGTGAGCAGATACTTTCACTAATACTTTTACAAATATCACCTCCGTCTCCTATCCCGTTCTCCACTCACCGAACACACCACTCCGAGTGAGTGAAAACATGCTGTTTTTATGCAGTTGTACCGAGACTCGATTGCTAGTCAGTCATTCAATTGGAATCTCGGTACAACTGCACGTGAATTAATTAAGTGCACTCCCGTGACCACACATTACATTTTAACCAGCACGTGAAGTGATTTGTGCCCTCCTCGTGCCTAAATACAAATCTACATTTTTAAATACACGTGAAACACAGACCCGCTTATATCCCGTGTACCAATGCCTATACACCAACATTTACACACAACACGTAACATACAATATACACGGGGGCACTTTGCCACATATACCCCCTTGTGCAAAGCACACATGGCCTCAATGGCCACCTCCCCCCTCAGTCTTAAAGTCCCGGAAGAGGGAGAAGCAAGGTGTTTCTGGGGGGTGGCCATGGTGGAATGTCCTCCACTCCCCACTTCTTCGTGGCTATCAGCTCCCTCTTCCGGGGCTCCCGCCACACACTATCCTGCTGCGAAAGTGCGGCTGGGGAAGCTGGTCTCCTGACCTCCTCCCCCTTCTTCATGGCCGTCATTTCCCCTCCGTGGGGCTCCGACCACACGATCTCCGGCAGCGAAACTGCTGCGAGGGGAGATGGTCTCCTGACCTCCCCCCCCTCCTTCGTGGCCACCAGCTCCCCTCCGTGGGGCTCTGGCCACCGTGTTTCCTGCCACGGAAATGCGGCTGGGGGAGCTGGTCTCCTGACCTCCCCCCCTTTCTTCATGGCCGGTAGCTCCCCTTCATGGGGTTCTGGCCACGGTGTAGCAACCCCAGGCGAAGCAGGACCCTCGACGACCCCAGGCGAAGCAGGATCCCTGGCGACCCCAGGCGACGGCAGCAGCAGCGGACCCTCGGGAGGCGACGGCAGCAGCAGCGGACCCTCGGGAGGCGACGGCAGCAGCAGCGGACCCTCGGGAGGCGAACTAGGGAGGGGAGCCCCTGGCCATAGAGGCGGCAGCGGGAGCTCCACTTCTCCCTCGTACCCTGTACTCTGTGTGGAGCAAAAGGCAGCCCCAGGCGATGCGGAGCAAAAGGCAGCCCCAGGCGATGAAGAGCAACAGGCAGCCCCAGGCGATGAAGAGCGACAGGCAGCCCCAGGCGATGCGGAGCGGCTGGCAACCCCAGGCGATGCGGAACGGCTGGCAACCCCAGGCGATGCGGAACGGCTGGCAACCCCAGGCGATGCGGAGCGGCTGGCAACCCCAGGCGATGCGGAGCGGCTGGCAACCCCAGGCGATGCGGAGCGGCTGGCAACCCCAGGCGATGCAAGGCAAGCATCCTTGGGCGAAGCGAGGCTGGCATCCTTGGGCGAAGCGAGGCAGGCATCCTTGGGCGAAGCAAGGCAGGCATCCTTGGGCGAAGCGAGGCAGGCATCCTTGGGCGAAGCGAGGCAGGCATCCTTGGACGAAACGAGGCAGGCATCCTTGGGCGCAGCGGGGCAGGCATCCTTGGGCGAAGTGAGGCAGGGAGTCAGGACAAGCTGGGGTGCGGGTTTTGGCCCTCTTCTCGGCCACTGCGGCCGGGTGGTTCTTCCCCATGCTTTCCTCAGCAGCCTATGCAAGGGCTGCTGAGGACCGCCAGCATCTAGTCCTGGTTTCTCTGGTGAAGGGAGAGGCAGCTCCTGCTCCTCTCCTCGTGACGGTGGGGGAAGTGATACCAGCAGGCATTCATCCTCTGCTGGTTGGGGAAGTGTTACCAGCAGGCATTCATCCTCTGCTGGTGGGGGAAGTGATACCAGCAGGCATTCCTCCTCTGCTGGTGGGGTTGGCGGAGGCAGAGGCAGCTCCTGCTGCTCTGCTCCTGCCGATGGAGGTGGCGGAGGCAGAGGCAGCTCCTGCTGCTCTTCTCCTGCTAGTGAAGGTGGCGGAGGCAGAGGCAGCTCCTGCTGCTCTGCTCCTGCCGATGGAGGTGGCGGAGGCAGAGGCAGCTCCTGCTGTTCTGCTCCTGCCAGTGGAGGTGAGAGCGGCGTGTAGTCTCCTGGTGGCAGAGGTGGGAGCGGCGTGTAGTCTATCCTTGTTTCCGGGGACTGGTGCGGCCCTCCCTCTCTTGCAGGGGACTGGTGCGGCTCCGCCTCGGAAGGGGAGACCAGCAGGCATTCACCCTCTGCTGGTGGACAGGGACCCAGCAGGCATTCACCCTCTGTTGGTGGACAGGGACCCAGCAGGCATTCACCCTCTGCTGGTGGACAGGGACCCAGCAGGCATTCACCCTCTGCTGGTGGACAGGGACCCAGCAGGCATTCACCCTCTGCTGGTGGAGAGGGACCCAGCAGGCATTCACCCTCTGCTGGTGGAGGTGGGAGCTGCAAGCAGTCCTCCCATGGCAATGGAGGTGGAACCAGCAGGAATTCACCCTCTGCTAGTGGAGACTGGGGCTGTGGACGCTCTACCTTCCCCTTTTTGGGCCATGGACGCACCGACTCCTCCCTCTTGGGCTGTGGACGCACCGACTCCTATATCGCCCTGTGACAAAGACGACCAGAGTGGGTGACGTCAGACCAGAGCCAGGAAATAAACAACAGAGAGGTGGAGTTTGGTGGAGCTGAGCGAATGCTTTCGCTCAGCATTTAATAAATAAACAGACAGCCAGAAAATAAACGGTTGTAACAAACACAAAAAACACAGGACACGGCACATTCGCCAAAACAAAAGAGACAAACAAAACGAACTATACAGACAAACACGGTGAGCAGATACTTTCACTAATACTTTTACAAATATCACCTCCATCTCCTATCCCGTTCTCCACTCACCGAACACACCACCCCGAGTGAGTGAAAACATGCTGTTTTTATGCAGTTGTACCGAGACTCGATTGCTAGTCAATCATTCAATTGGAATCTCGGTACAACTGCACGTGAATTAATTAAGTGCACTCCCGTGACCACACATTACATTTTAACCAGCACGTGAAGTGATTTGTGCCCTCCTCGTGCCTAAATACAAATCTACATTTTTAAATACACGTGAAACACAGACCCGCTTATATCCCGTGTACCAATGCCTATACACCAACATTTACACACAACACGTAACATACAATATACACGGGGGGGCACTTTGCCACACGCCCACATTAGAAGTAGGTAAGCGCCGTTTAGCTGCGTATACCCTCGACTACACCCCTGGTTTTACAGTCCTAACCAATAGGTGCTTTATTGAACATTAGTTGACTACCAGGGTACAGGCTTCCTGTATAATTTTGCCATGCCATCAGTTCACCTCAAACAGCACCAGATGTAATTAAGTATATTGCATTGTTACAGTGAAAATATTGAAAACAGGATGGCAATGTTCAATGAATTTCATTATTATATGTGTTTAGAGGCTACTTTTATTCACATCAAATTCTAGGCAATAATTTGAACACTACAATGTAAAGCCAGGTGAGTTGTTTAGGGGAAATTGATTCATACAACAGATCTCTCAAGTGTGAATCAGCGTCTAGAGAATAAGGGAAATAAAACTACATGCTTATAAGTTTCCAGATCTATTATGAGAAAAGCTTCAATGTCTCAAAGTGTTCACTGTCTCTGTGATGTGGTTTGTTATCCCCTTAAAACTACTAAGATACCTACACCTGCATCCAGCCCTCCAGATAAACTGTGTACTGGGTGTTTTACGCACTGAAAATATATAAAGTACTCATGATATTTAAATTGAATGCATAAAGAATTCACACAGCAATTTTTCTGCACAGCTTGAGTTTGCATGTTATCAACCTTCTTATACTTCGTTGGATCCCGGTATCTCAATGGTTAATTTTGAATATACTGCATGCGGTAGCTAGAGAATGGATCATAGAAATGCAGGGACAGCTAATTGCAGCCTGCCTGGGAATTGCCAAAAACTAAAAAAAAAAAAAATCCTGTTTGGTTGAATCTACTCACTTGCAATGCATGTTTGCATTGGTCGTTGAAGGCAACAAAGTGGTCACTGAAGGCAACAAATCTGCAGTCCCCCTCAACCTAGTCTACCAATGTATCTACCGGTCAACTGAATTTTTGGAAGGTAAATCTAAATAATAAATACAATATTCTGTGTTTAGACAGATATAGCTATAGCAAGACAATTAATAAGGAATACAATATTATTGTTTCTTTATTTGCATTAGTGCAGTATTGGTACAGTTTAAAAAACATGTTCTGTTTGTGCAGGGACAAACATGGGATTTTCATGTTCGGATATTCGCTCATAATTTAAATATTCGTTCGGATATTCGCTCGTTTTCAAAATGTAATAAAAACCATTATATAGGTCAGAATGCAGGCAAAGACAGCATGGCAGCAGGGGGGTGTGGTCCCTTTGTGTGTACCTTTATTTTACAGCAAGATGTTACAATATATAACATGTTAAAGTAGAAAAATATCACAGGAGTAAAGAATTCGTTGTGTATGCCTTACTTTACCCCAGTGAATTAACTACAAAAACAAAGGATGCCAAATAGCAGTTCAAGTTAAACGTTGTTTTGTTTATTCCCGAAATAAATAGTACATAAAGTTGACACCGCATTTTATTTATTCTTTTACTTTTTTTTTCATTCCTTGCCATTGCCGTTTCTTCACAGTAAACAAAGGCCATCGACATGTTGTCATAACGTAATAACATGAGGTTTACTTGTGACTTTTTGTAGCTGAACAAGCAAACGAAAGCTGAAATTTAACTTTAAACACTTCAAATAAAACAAACATGGAAATGGCGTTGTAAAATGAAGGGGAAAAAACTCACCGTTTTAGTACTAGATGCGCAAAACAATTACATCCCAAAAGTAGACAAATCTAAATCTAAAACAAAATAGCCAAAATGGTTTAATAGATCAATTAAAACAAATATTCAGAGAAAAAAAGGCACTTAACAGAGCGTTTAAAAGGGACCAAGAACCAAGTACACAGAAAGAGTACTTGGAACTGCAAATGCAAGTCAAAAAGTTAGAAAGGCCAAGAGAGAGATATAAATGAACATTGCTAAGGGGGCTAAAACCAATTCCAAAAAGTTTTTCCAATATTATAACAGCAAGAGAACATTCAAAGAGGGGGTAAAATGTCAAAGAGATATAAATGGCAAAATTATAGATGAAGAGAAAAAAATAGCAAATATATTAAATGATTACTTTTCACCAGTTTTTACAAAGGAGGATACGGACAACATGCCCCACATGTCGACCTGTTCCTATCCAGTTTTAAATAACTTTAGCATAACAGAGGCAGAAGTGTTAAAGGGACTAGGAGCTCTTAAAATAAACAAATCCCCTGGGCCGGATGAGATCCTCCCAATAGTACTCAAAGAAATGAAAGAAGTTATTTACAAACCGCTAACCAAGATCATGCAACAGTCTCTTGACACAGGGGTTGTACCGACAGACTGGAAAATTGCAAATGTAATACCGATCCACAAAAAGGGAGACAAAACCGAACCAGGTAACTACAGACCAATAAGCCTGACTACTATTACATGTAAACTTATGGAAACTATAATAAGATCCAAAATGGAAAATTACCTATATGGTAACAGTATCCTGGGAGACAGTCAGCATGATTTTAGGAAAAGGAGATCATGTCTAACTGACCTGATTGACTTTTTTTAGGATGCAGCATCGACAATGGATAACTAACTGCAAAGCATATGACATGGTTTATTTAGATTTCCAGAAGGATTTTGACAAAGTCCCGCATAAAAGCTTAATTCTCAAACTGTACGCAGTAGGGATTCATGGAAATGCATGCACATGGATTAGGAAGTGGTTAACCTGTAGAAAACAGAAAGTACTGATTAGAAGAGAAACCTCAAAATGGAGTGAGGTAACCAGTGGTGTACCACAGCGATCAGTATTAGGTCCTCTGCTATTCCTAATCTACATTAATGACTTAGATTCTGGTATAGTAAGCAAACTTGTTAAATTTGCAGATGGCACAAAAGTAGGAGGAGTGGCAAACACTGTTGCAGCAGCAAAGGTCATTCAAAATGATCTAGACGGCATTCAGAACTGGACAGACACATGGAAAATAAATTTTAATAGAGAAAAGTGTAAGGTACTTCACACAGGCAATAAAAATGCATTATAAATAAAAGTGCATTATAAATATCATATGGAAGATATTAAAATTGAAGAAGGAATCTATGAAAAAGACCAAGGAGTTTATGTTGACTCAGAAATGTCTTCATCTAGACAAGGTGGGGAAGCTATAAAAAGGCCAACAAAATGCTTGGATATATAGTGAAAAGTGTTGAATTTAAATCAAGGGAGGTAATGTTAAAACTTTACAATGCATTACTAAGACCTAATCTAGAATATTGTGTTCAGTTCTGATCACCTCGTTGCAAAAAGGATATTGCTGCTCTAGAAAGAGTGCAAAGAAGAGCGACCAGAATTATCCCGGGTTTAAAAGGCATGTCGTATGCAGACAGACTTAAAGAATTGAATCTATTCAGTCTTGAACAAAGACTACTACACAGCGATCTGATTCAAGCATTCAAAATTCTAAAAGGTATTGACAATGTCGACCCAAGGAACTTTTTCGACCTGAAAAAAGAAACAACGACCAGGGGTGACAAATGGAGATTAGGATAAAGGGGCATTCAGAATAGAAAATAGGAGGCACTTTTTTACACAGAGAATTGTGAGGGTCTGGAACCAGCTCCCCTGTAATGTTGTTGAAGCTGACACCCTGGGATCCTTCAAGAAGCTGCTTGATGAGATTCTGGGATCAATAAGCTACTAACAACCAAACAAGCAAGATGGGCCGAATGGCCTCCTCTCGTTTGTAAACTTTCTTATGTTCTTGTGTTCTACCAGTGCAACAGGTTGCCAACATTTCTGGAGCAAAATAGGTTTTATGAGTGTGATTGTTTTCTTTCTTTTGTATTATGCTTTGTAATTCATTTTCTGTCACAGAATTGCCGTTCAGCAGTTTTTTCATTCAGCTATTTTCATCTTGTTGTTTAGGAGTGGAGGTGGAGGACGTTCCTTTGAAAAAGGACGGGACTGACAGTGATATGAACCAGTGACAGACTGAGACTATTGCCCGGTGGTGTAAGGATGTGAGGGCAATAGTTAAATCTATTTTTGGTCCTATGATGAGGTTTTAACCAATCACAGGCCAGAATTTCCAAGCACTGATTTACACCATGTGTAAAGTAATTGAATGTACCTTTTTAAGAGTAAGAATTCCATCTTGAGTGTGCTCGTTTGTTGTAATGTCAAACATGTTTCCACCATCTCCTGGAACTATACTGTACTCAATCTCAGCGTTTTTACCAGCATCGGGGTCATGAGCTTTAATTCTTCCAACAGATGATCCGACACGAGAAGACTCTGGCAAGCGAAGGTGGAAGATACCTATTATAAAATAATAATAACAATAAAACAATATTGTTTAAAAACCCTTTTAAATTACTGGAACATATACAATGAAAATATGGATGAACCATGTCTTCAACAAAAACAGTTTAAATTATATATAGTAATAATATATCTTTATTTTTATATAGCGCCTTTCATAGTGGACCACCATCATAAAGCGCTTTACAGTGTTATGCTGTGAACTGTGCATTATATGCAGGGTCACTACAATAGGACCCTCATCCATCTCATCCGCAGGATGGAGCACAAGGAGGTTAAATGACTTGCTCAGGGTCACACCGTGAGTCAGTCAGTGGCAGAGGTAGGATTTGAACCGGTGACCTTCTGGTTACAAGCCGTGGACTTATAAAACCAACAATGCATCGAACATAAAACCACAGCCATATTGAAATATATGAAGGTGGTTATGTACCTGTACCCATCATAAACAGAGTATGTACAATCAGATAGTAGAAGCACACTCCGAAGTGTGTTTTAGTGTGAGTCACATTCAAGATCACTCCAAGGAAGTAGCAGCTTTTTTAGCCGGACATCCTCTAGTATATTGTGTGCCTCAAAAACAGCTAGATTCGGTGCATAACATTTTGATGCATTCCTATTTTTACTATGAGTTTAATAAGACATACCTGAGCTTGTTACCTATACACTGGTGCTAATGAAGCACATTTTAAAACCTGGAATGCGTGAAAGTGCTATGCAATAGGAGTCTTCTATCGATCCCTGAAATTGCTTGCATCTTCCGCATGAGCCTGTCAAGCAGATCATCAAAGACTAGCATCTTATCTGCTCACTGTTAAACATTACAAAAAACGAACACAGTCTCCCAAGTAAGCCTACTTAGCTGCTGCAGTTAAATACTGTAATACCTCATTGGAATTTGATTACCTTATTAATAATAGTAACTGCCAAAGCTGCTATTACAATTGACAAACACCTGGTCATTTTACAAAACTAGTAGCAAGTAACTCCAATGGAGACATAAATATGAGAAGATTAAAGAAGGTGATACAGGACAGGTAGAAAGAGCTTTTGGTAAATCAACCCAACCCCCAATTATCCCCTGAAGAAGGCCAATAAAAGTTAGTTATTCCTGAGTCCTTGACACATCTTTATATCTGTGGAATATATTACCATCAAACATTCTTTTAATACTGTGTCAGATATTGAACCATTTCATTAGCATAGCAGTATACAATTATTATGGTCTTACTTTTTAATGTCCCTTGTTCACAGTTCCCCAGGTTTAAGGAAATGTTTTGTAGATATATGACCTGTAATCCTATCTTATTTTGTATTCTTAATGTTACCCTGTTGAATTTATTTTAAAATCTAGAGGTTTATGTTAAGACACATCGCCTGACAGACGCAATCTTCATTTCAGCATGCTGATCAGATTTTATGTTAAGACACATCGTCTGACAGACGCAATCTTCATTTCAGCATGCTGATCAGATTTATGACTACATTTCTTAAACCAATGCATTTCTTGATTAGTACTAGATTAAGTATAATGGAATAAATACTGGGTATTGGGGTATGTAAAATATTTAAAGATGATTATTACACTTTTTCTGCTTATTTTATCTACATGCCACTACTGTTTCAATGACATACTTTACTCTAACAATCTTTTTCAAATCAATTGGAGAGCTAAGAACATTTCTGATATTCAAATTTAGAGGCATACTGAGGAGATATTTGTAACACTGATCATAGTAAATGATATAATACACAACTGTACTTTTTCAGGGATATATGATTTTGGAATTATTGGAACACAAGAACATGCAACTCTTTAATGATTGTTTGAACATGTACAGGGTATTTGGTCCTTATTCTGAAGTACAGTATATACATACTGTATAACCAATGTAAAGTTTCAGGTTTTTCATAATGCTCAGACATTCTAGCAAAAGTTATCTTTTCGTAGTGTATTGGAGGTATGTGGAGGGGGTTTGTGTCCTGCATTGCTTCGTTTCCTAATTTAACGACACAAAACAAAACCAAGACCTTAGGACAAACAAGATGATAATAAGGAAACTGTTGGATAAATACAGGAACTGTCAATCAATCAATCAATCGATCAATCAATTAATCTTTATTTATGTAGCACACTTCATATCAATAACGTCATCTCTGAGTGCTTTATATAAAATAAAAGTACATAAATTAGAAAATATATGCATAGCTGAGAAAATACATGAATGATGAAATGAAATACACAACAATTAAGTTGCAACAACAGCATTACCCACTGTGCTGAACACTCTCGGAGACTCCACAGTGGTTGGTAGACATGCCATAAACAGAAAGGGCCAGCGTGTCAGCATGGAAACAATACACGTGTTGTGTTGGCCAGTCCTAGCAAAAGAGCCATATAGTGTTGTACTGGTGCTTCCACTGCCAGGTGTTACTGAGAGGGTGGACTTCTTGTTGCTCTTTAGAAAATTCAACACAGAGCTGATGGTGCTAGCAGCAATGCGACCGTCGCTAAGTCATGAGTTGATTATGTCAACCACCTCACTTAAGTGAGTGCTATTTTGTGGATTGACTCAAAGTATTTGCTGAAATACAACAAGGTTTTAGCTTAAAAAACTTTATTGAGAAGCTGCAGTCTTTATTTAATTATTTTTGCTCTAACAAATAGCTCTAAATAAGCCTGTTTTACACAGTACTTGATGTTTACATCTTTGATAACTGCTTAAATAATTCCTGCTCAGTTTGGTACTAAGTTGTCTTTCAAAAATAGAAATTGTACGAAAAGTCAGTTTCTTCTGCGTTCCGTGCAATGTTTGCTTACCTCCATCTCTGAGTGGGCTCCAATCATGGCGTCTGTAGTGATACTTGCATTGAATCATGGGATAGCATGATGGAATCACAGGATTGATTGTTCTATCCTGCTTGCTGTGTGTTGGGGCAGGGGGAAGGTGGCCCAGAGTGCCACTTGTGCTTCCCGCTGGCTATAACTGCTATCAATGTATAATCACTGCATCACAGTTCAGCCAGCAGATGGGGCGGGGGGTTGTGGCCCAGAGTGCCACTTGTCCTGCCCGCTGGCTATAACTGCTATAAATTGCTTGCTGCACATCTGCCATTTTGAAGATTACAGACAAGATGACAGGTCGAAAGAGTTTTTTTGACATGACTTTATTTTTTTAAGCATCTCAGTATACAATGTATGTGTCTCAGTATATAGTGTATGCATTTCAATATATAGTGTATGCATTTTAGTATACAGTTTATGTATTTCAGTATATTGTGTATGCATCTCCGTATATAGTGTATGTGTCTCATGATTTCCATTACACGAGAGTAGATGTTAAAACTTCATGCTGATATGAACTCGGCTCTCGCCAAGATAAGCACCAACTAAGACGTAGCTTTACAGTAAACTAATGTGATCCATCTGTGTCTCTATCCATTTGCTTTTCCTTCCATATGATGATGTAGATATCCTGTCTGGTGTTGATGGCTGAAGTGTAATGCTGGCTCCAGGGATCAGCTTATTTGCTTCCCTGGCGCATCAGCACACACAACGGCTGCGATGTTGGCTCCGGGGATCAACCACAGTACGGTCTCCCCAGCGCACCAGCATGACAACTGTCTGGATTGAGCAAAGTAGGGAACATCTCTGGGGTCTTCAAGTGGCCACCTTCCATCCTCTGTTTTTTGTCGACTAGCCCACGACACTTCCACAGGATTCGTAGAACTCCTGAAGCACTCTTGTACACTCTGTATGGAACTCCATTAGGCCCTGGAGATGATGAAGCCCTTGCTTTTTTTACAGCTCGCTCTACTTCTTTCCACTTCGGTGCACAGTCCTCCATTTGGTATTCTCGTGGATTGATAGGTGGGATGTCTCAAGGAATTGACATAGGCTCCTGCCTTTTTGAATCTATGTGTTTTCTCCAAATATCTCTCAGTATACAGTGTATGCATTTCAGTATATAAGGGCAGCAGTGTGGAGTAGTGGTTAGGGCTCTGGACTTTTGACCGGAGGGTTGTGGATTCAATCCCAGATGGGGGACACTGCTGATGTACCCTTGAGCAAGGTACTTTACCTTGATTGCTCCAGTAAAAACATAACTGTATAAATGGGTAATTGTATGTAAAAATAACGTAATTATGTGTAAAAAATAATATGATATCTTGTAACAATTGTAAGTCGCCCTGGATAAGGGACTCTGCTAAGAAATAAATAAAATAGTGTGTGTAAATATCAGTGGGTGAATTATGCCCCAAACGGCACCTCATACAAGGACCCCACATTTAGCAGTGATGTGTTGTCCGGTAATGTTAAAAACCTGTCCTGTGCAAGTGAGTAAAGTGATTTGCAAATACAGTTGACTTAACAAGGTAAGATATGTACTTTGCAAGTAGGAATAAAACAAACAAATATCACTTTAATGTTCACTTACTTTTTGGAAATCTGGGTGGGTTGTCATTGACATCAGCAAGAGTAATGTTAACAGTGGTTGTTCCAGCTAACCCTCCCAGCTGTCCACCCATATCCTTAGCCTGGATGAGAACCTGGTACTGCTCTTTCACCTCTCTATCCATGTTCAGTAAAGCTGTCCTTATAACTCCTGGTGAAGTCATGGAATTCAATTAGAAAAAAAGGAAAGGATTTCATTTCACAGAAGATAATACATACTTCCTTAGAGCATAACAATGCTTGAATTAATGATTATGTTCAGAACACTTATGAGCAGCAGTTTAAATTCTAAATCACAATAATAAGACAGACATACATATTTCAGACTTGTTCAGAAAACTGTTCAGAAAAGGGTCTATTGACGTTTGAAACTGGGATCATCAGATGTAATAACTTTCCCCACTGCAAAGAAGACTTACACTGAGGTTCAAACCGTGTACAACCTTTCTGACCAGTACAATAAACGACAGGTCAGTTCAATATCTTAATTAATCCAATGTACTTGGGTTCTGATATAAACCATAAGAAAAAAAATGAAATGTGTGTTTACTACCATTTTTGATAATTAATTGTTATTATTTTTATAAGTTTATTTGGCAGATGCTGTTCTCCAAGGCGACTTACAGGTGTTACAGGGCAACATAAGGTTACAGTGCAAAACAATATTTAAATACAGTGCAGTTTACAGTAAGTGCAAATACTACTAGAATACAATATTAGATAAGAAATAGTAAGTTGGGATTAAAAAAATGGTATCTCCAATGACATAGTAGCAGTGCAACAGTGCAAGGATAGTACCAGCCTTAAGATGCAAACAATGTGTGGGATGAAATCAAACTATTCTGCTGTTCTGGCCACTGATCTTTAGGAGATCTTGTGCACTAGTTTGAATTTATTGAACATACCAAGGGTACCAGTCCTTTGCTTCAGACACCAAGAAGAGTTTATCCTTATATTGATGCAGTTAATAGTCGGCATTTCCAAAATGGGTCACGGTTCATCTTGCATGGATAAATCATCTCTATGTTTTAAGCCATTTTATTGGCATGACATTTTTTAAGCATTGATGAGATACAATGTTTGACCCTTCAGCAGACTTTCTATTGGTTAAAGTGGCCAATTAAAATAATGGACCATCTGGTGCTGCAAGCATACTCTGCCGAGCAGTGATGGTCACTATTAGCATTACAGTCGTCAATCTTTGTTATGCGACTCATGACTGAAGTTGCTATTTCAAACTAAAGTTTAATAAATAGCAGGGCTAAAGGGCTTTACATGGGAACCCAGCATGCTCAGAAACCATCACAAATATGTCAAAGGGTGTGCTGTGTTGTTTGCATAGTTGCATATCCAATGGAAACATATTGCTAATTTATTTTTCCCAGTGAAATTCAACTGACATCTGACCAGGCCTTTGTTATTATAGTACAAAAAAACTTTATAAATACCTCTATTCACAGCCAATATAGGATGTACTGATATTCACCTTCTGTAACAGCTGTTTTATAATTAGAACCATGTTCTAAATCAATAGGAATAGCATTGCTGTGTAGAAAACTATTAAATAATTATTGTTTCTACAGTGTACATAAATTCATATCTTTACTGTATGTGTGCACATTAACATCAGTATATGCATAGAGCTACATACTATATAAGTGGTATGTAGATCAGGCCAGACCTAAAAAATAAATACTTTGTCAGAATTGCCACGCCCAAACAATATGTTTACTTTTATTTCAAATTATGAAAGTGGAAAATGAGTGCATTTCAAAAACTTTTCATCTGTGTTGACTCCAATTATTGCCACGACTGTGCCTTCACTTCTCCTACGTTTTATTTTCAGTCACCCAGTTCAACACTGCCAGTAGTAAGCTACTAACCAGTTTCCCTGTGTGTAGCAGCAGTGTGATTGTAGTGGTGGATGCTACATCCAAGTGTATCAAATAACAATACTTTAAGTATATATGTACTGGTATGTTTAAACAAGGTTTTATGTTTTGCTGCAATATTTTTCTGTATAGCTTATGTATTTTGTCATGATTTTGTGCTGCATATAGGCCTACTCTGGGAATACCTTCAAGTTTGACAGTGACTTTATTTTTTATATTAAAAAGGCACTTTGTATTTCACTTGTTGTACTGTTTTGTTTTTTCAAAATATAATACTTGTGTAGCAATAAATCTAAAACCACATTTTGAAGACTTTCACATTTTGAAGACTTGTGGACCATGTACGAAAATATCTTTCTACTGAAGGTTATTATTTCCATTTTGGCTTGTATTTTGTTGGTTTCTAATACATATACGAACGCCAGATATTTGATTAATATGTGTATTGTACGGATTTAATGTTGTGTTCTCGGTTAAAAGGCCTGCACAAAAATAGATTTGCAAAAGGTTTACATTTCTTTTTTGACATGCTCATCGCTTCTGGAAAATAGGCTCTGTGGACGTAAATATGGGTCAGGACAATATCGTTTAATGTTTTAATGACTGTGAGAGGGGAGGGATCTGGACTGACTGTAAGGTGCATGCGGGATCCTGTAGGGGGTTCGGACACCCCGTGTATTCCGACGCTGTCAGGCAATTTGTTGACAGGAGTGAAGAAATCGGCTGACGCTCTGTCATTGGCTGGGGGGGTGGGACTACATGTGGTGAATGAATGAATAAAAAGGCACTGATTTGTATCCTCTCTGGCTCATCCAGGAAGTATTGTGAAGCGTGGAAAGGAAACTGGAAACTCTGGAGCAGCGAGTCGGGGAGACAGTGCGACAACTCCAGCGTGAGACACACAGACCCGGTGGTGCAAGCAAGCCACGCACCGGTTATTTACTTTATCACTATCATAGATGGTTAGCTTAGCGGGACTGAGCCGTCCCACAGTGTGTAAGAGGATACTGAGCAGTGCCTGTTTCTCTGGGCTTCCACCACTAGAGGGAGCAATTGGCCGCGGTTAAAAACCTGCACACTTTATTTTGTAGTTTTTCCTTAGTGTTTTATTTTCCTTTTTCCTTTCGCCTTTTCACTTATTTGTTTTTGTTTTACACACCTGCGTGTGTGTTGTATGAAGACGGGACACAATACCATTGTTGGTAGAGTGCCCCGAACTGTCACAGAAGCACCTGCCAACTGAGCACGGACTAATAAATCTGGGCGCCTGTGCTGGCGTTTCATATTTGAGCCTGGTGTCTGCCTTGTGTTTTCCCACACCCTTCCACAGACATTTTAAATTACTCTACCTCTGAACTTTGTGTGAACACACCTTAACAATGTTAAAATATAATAAACAGAAAATGTATTTCACTCACCCTAAGGCAGACGCACTGACAATCTCACATCTTCCCCCAAGGCAGACTCTCACACTGACTCAAGCATCGTCCCCCAAGGTAGATTATCACACTGACACACACACACACATCTTCCCCCAAGGCAGACTCTCACACTGACTCAAGCATCGTCCCCCAAGGTAGATTATCACACTGACACACACACACAAATCTTCCCCAAAGACAGATTCTCACAGATTCTGACTCAAGCATCGTCCCCCAAGGTAGATTATCACACTGACACACACACACAAATCTTCCCCCAAGGCAGACTCTCACACTGACTCAAGCATCGTCCCCCAAGGTAGATTATCACACTGACACACACACACAAATCTTCCCCAAAGACAGATTCTCACAGATTCTGACTCAAGCATCTTCCCCCAAGGTAGATTATCACACTGACACACACACACACATCTTCCCCCAAGGCAGACTCTCACACTGACTCAAGCATCGTCCCCCAAGGTAGATTATCACACTGACACACACACACAAATCTTCCCCAAAGACAGATTCTCACAGATTCTGACTCAAGCATCGTCCCCCAAGGTAGATTATCACACTGACACACACACACAAATCTTCCCCAAAGACAGATTCTCACAGATTCTGACTCAA
The DNA here is from genome assembly GCA_030684275.1 of Acipenser oxyrinchus oxyrinchus. Lineage (NCBI taxonomy): Eukaryota > Metazoa > Chordata > Actinopteri > Acipenseriformes > Acipenseridae > Acipenser > Acipenser oxyrinchus. Next base: position 103,754,837 of record CM060249.1, read on the forward strand.
GCATCTTCCCCCAGGGCAGATTCTCTCACCGACAATAACACATATTCTCCCAAGGCAGAGGACAACCATGACAGTGAGACATTTGTAAACATAAATTTTAATTATCCACACCTGTTCATAATTTTATATGGCCTATATAATATGACTATGAATGGCCACTTCTGTGAACTCCATTCTTGCAAACACATGCATATCTATATTTTTTGTTCATGCAGTAAATAATAGCAAAACAGTATGACATTGTGAAAATATAGGATGACATTTTGAAACATGGCTCTCTGAATAATACTCAAAATAAGAATATTCTGTAGAAAAACCAGACATACTCTATTACTAGCCTAAATTAAGCAAAACGTTAAAACGATACCTTCCTTATTACTACAATTGGGACTGCATGTTGGAAAATGTTGCTTAATTAATATGAGGGAAACTTAAATAAAAGCTCTGAAAACAGAGATGTTCAAAAATGAAGTTTAAAAATAAGATTACTTAATTAATACTGTAAAAGTATGCATGCACATTTTGTTAAAAGAGCAAGTAAAACTTTACAAGTTTAAGCAAATGAGCACAGAATACTCATTTTCTCTTTTTTTTTTGTTTTCTTTTTTTAAGGATCACCTCTTACGTTTGTAAGTTCATATAATATAAATGTCAGTGGCTTCTTTCAACAGTCAAAAGTCAAAAATAACCCCACCTCCAAATGTAAACCAATCAATTGGACAAATGTCATTGAAACAAAATCCCACCTCTTTCCCATAGTAAGCCAATCAGATTGGAGATGTGTTATTCTGAACTGAGTGATTTGTATATCTGTTTTTATTCATTTTTGTTGCAATAAGTATGCGCAGCAGCGCTTTCACCTGTAGTACCTGTTGAAGCATCTCTGTCAGCTTCCTGGTCTGGGGACCCTACCGTCCTGCCACAGGCTCCGTAGGACCGAGGAACTATATATATATATATATATATATATATATATATAGGTCTGGCCTTAAACAGCTTTTTAAATGTGTAAGTACAAGTACTTTTTATATATTTTAAATCATTTGGGATTTAATGTTATTAAACCTTCATATAAACTGCTCACAATTTGGTTTCTAGCTAGTTCTGTTGTTATGTAACTAAATCCATTTTTATGATTTTTTTAAAGTTGTATCTTAACACAGTTAACGAGTGCATTATGAGGTGTTATCATATTTCTGTACTGATATGTTTACTGAACTACAATAATAAACTCTCAATTAACATATTGACAAGATAACATGTGACACCAAGAACACAGTATAAAAAGTGTAGAAAGTAAAGTAGCTTGCAATGACTCGGGCAAGGATGTGGAAAAAATAACAACAAATATCTATAAGTTAATCAAATTGTGTTTTACTATAAAGCATCAGAAAAAGAAGACTGTATGTGATTACCTGTTTTAGGGTCAACTGAGAAGTAAGGTTGTCCTTGTAAAATACTGTATACAACTCTGGCACTGTTGCCATAGGTTGGATCATCAGCATCTGTAGCACTTATCTGCATCACATAGGTTCCTTTTGAGAGAGAGAGAAATATATAGTGTGTGTATATATATATATATATATATATATATATATATATATATATATATATATATATATATATATATATATATATATATATATATATATATATACTCAATGAAGACAGCACCAAAATAAACATCATCGTCTTCTAAATTTAATAAATGTTATCCATTCTGTTCTGCTATAAAAGCTTCTGTAATATGCTGGCTACAGGTTTTGTTTAATTTGGATTACTTTCTAGTGAATTGATAACCTAGCTTTCAGTTTTATACAATGACATATTGAGAAAAACACAGGGATAGTACTATGATCTGAGTAGATCTGTAAAATATGACCTTGGTTTTGTTCATAAGTATCTGTGAAAATCGATATGTGGGCAATTCTGCAGCTTTCAAAAGATGCTGTAATAAAATCAGGCCAAAAATAGCACACTGCTAGCTCAGGGAAAGCAGATCTACACTCTTTCCATATGGACCGGTGAGAATTGAGAGGAGCACCCCCAGTCCCAGCCACAGCCATACCCACAGCCACAGCCTAGCGTTGGGTGCACCTCGGTGCCACTTTACCTGACCGGAAACGAATGAAGATGTTATTAATGTAAAAACATTATTCATACCAAAGCTGTTACAAATTCTGAAATAGTTCTGAAAGGCAATCTAAGATTGAACACATCTCCCAGACAGTTATAATTTCTAGACAGTAGAGGTGATACTGGTTGTTTAACTCTCTTCTCTCCCTCTTGCTTGTGGCATTGTAAATCTGTCAAAATGTGAAATATTGGATTTATTTTATGTGTTAGTCATAAACTATGACATAAAGGCACAAGGTCGTGGCTAGCTCGACCTTTTTAGTTGGGCCTTGACATTCTCCATATATATATATATATATATATATATATATACACTACCGTTCAAAAGTTTGGGGTCACTTAGAAATTTCCTTGTTTTCCATGAAAACATACATGAAATGAGTTTGAATAGGAAATATAGCAAAATGAATAGGAAATATAGTCATTGACAAGGTTAGAAACAATGATTTTTAATTGAAATAATAATTGTGTCCTTCAAACTTTGCTTTCGTCAAAGAATCCTCCATTTGCAGCAATTACAGCCTTGCAGACCTTTGGCATTCTAGTTGTCAATTTGTTGAGGTAATCTGAAAAGATTTCACCCCATGCTTCCTGAAGCACCTCCCACAAGTTGGATTGGCTTGATGGGCACTTCTTACGTACCATATGGTCAAGCTGCTCCCACAACAGCTCAATAGGGTTGAGATCCGGTGACTGTGCTGGCCACTCCATTATAGACAGAATACCAGCTGACTGCTTCTTCCCTAAATAGTTCTTGCATAGTTTGGAGTTGTGCTTTGGGTCATTGTCCTGTTGTAGGAGGAAATTGGCTCCAATCAAGCACCATCCACAGGGTATGGCATGGCGTTGCAAAATGGAGTGATAGCCTTCCTTCTTCAAGATCCCTTTTACCCTGTACAAATCTCCCACTTTACCACCACCAAAGCACCCCCAGACCATCACATTGCCTCCACCATGCTTGACAGATGGCGTCAAGCACTCCTCCAGCATCTTTTCATTTGGTCTGCGTCTCACGAATGTTCTTCTTTGTGATCCGAACACCTCAAACTTAGATTCGTCTGTCCATAACACTTTTTCCAATCTTCCTCTGTCCAGTGTCTGTGTTCTTTTGCCCATCTTAATCTTTTCTTTTTATTGGCCAGTCTGAGATATGGCTTTTTCTTTGCAACTCTGCCTAGAAGGCCAGCATCCCAGAGTCGCCTCTTCACTGTTGACGTTGAGACTGGTGTTTTGCGGGTACTATTTAATGAAGCTGCCAGTTGAGGACCTGTGAGCGTCTGTTTCTCAAACTAGACACTCTAATGTATTTGTCCTCTTGCTCAGTTGTGCACGGGGCCTCCCACTCCTCTTTCTATTCTGGTTAGAGCCAGTTTGCGCTGTTCTGTGAAGGGAGTAGTACACAGCGTTGTACGAGATCTTCAGTTTCTTGGCAATTTCTCGCATGGAATAGCCTTCATTTCTCAGAACAAGAATAGACTGACGAGTTTCAGAAGAAAGTTCTTTGTTTCTGGCCATTTTGAGCCTGTAATCGAACCCACAATTGCTGATGCTCCAGATACTCAACTAGTCTAAAGAAGGCCAGTTTTATTGCTTCTTTAATCAGCACAACAGTTTTCAGCTGTGCTAACATAATTGCAAAAGGGTTTTCTAATGATCAATTAGCCTTTTAAAACGATAAACTTGGATTAGCAAACACAACATGCCATTGGAACACAGGACTGATGGTTGCTGATAATGGGCCTCTGTACGCCTATGTAGATATTCCATTACAAATCAGCCGTTTCCAGCTACAATAGTCATTTACAACATTAACAATGTCTACACTGTATTTCTGATCAATTTGATGTTATTTTAATGGACAAAAAATTTGCTTTTCTTTTCTTTCTAAGTGACCCCAAACTTTTGATATATATATATTTTGTATATATATATATATATAATTAGGGATATTAGGGATGCACCGAATACCTACTTTTTGAGCTATATCTGCCCAGACACACATCCATTTTAATACATCCCTCCAATGTGTGCAGTTCTCATTTAAATAAAAGATGCGAATCTGGTATTGAACGTAACTGTTGTATTTAATAACAAGAACAGGTTTGATGAACACTGTTGCAGCTCTCAACTCCCTAAATTATTATTATTTTATTTTTATTTATTTCTTAGCAGACGCCCTTATCCAGGGCGACTTACAGTCGTAAACAAAAATACATTTCAAGAATCACAGTACAAGTAATAATACAATTACTACATCAAATTGTGAGGGTCTGGAACCAACTCCCGAGTAATGTTGTTGAAGCTGACAATCTGGGATCCTTCAAGAAGCTGATTGATGAGATTCTGGGATCAATAAGCTACTAACAACCAAACGAGCAAGATGGGCCGAATGGAGCCTCCTCTCGTTTGTAAACTTTCTTATGTTCTTATGTTCTTACTAAATCACTGGTGGCGCACGCACTAAACAACTCACGGAGCTGCGGAATGCAAACATGCCCCTGCATGCGACAGTACAGTCACATCACACTTTTCATGGAGTAAAGTTATGCAGTAAACCTGTAATATATAGTAACGGCAAACTGTTGTACTTGTGTGCTTTGTTACTTTGTCTGAGATGTGTTCTAGAGATCATACTGAGATAAAAAAAAAAATAATAATAATCGGTGCACAGAAATATATATTTTTTGTAACTTTACAACTGTCCATGTTCATTTAGCCCACATTTTATACTGTATAAAAAGTGTAATCCATACAGTACAAAAAATAGATAATGGAGCTGAAATTAATTTTATGATATCACCTGATACCCTTGATGCAATTCAAACCTCATAATTCACAGCACCCTGCATATTATTCTCTATAGGCAGCATATAATATGCATGCAGCTGTTACGAGGTAACACATCCTACAGGAAAGTAAATAACACACTGACACATTGATTATGCAAATTCTTCCCAGCTCCCAAATATGACTAACACACTTTTCTCAAGATAGTGTAGTTATCTTTTCTTCATTCCCAGATCCTTTATGAGATTTGTTTCTTAAATGGTACACTCGCTTTCCAACAACATTTGTTATGTGGTAGGTCATCTTAAAATAGTGTAGTCCTGGTTGGAATAAATAACAACATTGAGGAATGCTCCTTCTACTGGTGTACTGGTAAGCTACAGTAATTGTAATTAGGCATTCGAAATGTGTTTATTCTGTCACACCTTCATCTTCTAAAACTTAGCAGTTGTTAATGGTCTTTGTTGTTGATTGTGGAATTAAATGTATTCATTTTTGTTTCATTTGATGTTTTATTTTCCAAAAAACAAAACTTCCGTTGGCATTCTAATGGCCCTTGATTTAAAAAGAAATGTTGCTATTGGACATGAGAATATTATGAATACTGTGTTTTATTATAGCATTTTTTATAATTTAAAATCAGGTCAACACAACAATATGTGATCTGTTAAAAAGACTTGGAATAAAACTCGGAATCGAAATTTAACACTAGAAGCCCTGCGGCGGTCATTTTGGCGGTTTTTGGTATTAAAATGTAATTTTCTCCAGTCGTGTAACACATATGGGGCTGTGCGTTCGTGTACCTTTCTGTCCGTATGCATTAAATATTCTCACAAAGCATGAAATGCGGGAGTGCAGAAATAAAGGAGATATATTACATTATACCTAAAAGCCCCGGGAGCAGTCACATTGACGGCCACTCAAAAACAAATTATATTGTGATTATACAGAACGGTATTCTACTTTATTATTTTTATTTACCAGTCCGCAATGTGTTTAGCTATAATCAGATTAGTCTCTACTCTGTGCCTGAGTGAATGACTGACAGTCTATTGTTTTTCAATCAGCCTTTTGAAAGGCTGGCGCCTGCTTGCCGGCTGCGCTGCTTTGGTCAGTCGATTAGCATCGGGACTAGTGAAAATAAATACCAGAGACTGGAGTTTTACAACGCAACAAAATATGGAGTTGATGTTTTGGATCAGATGGCACGGAAGTATTTCGTGAAAGCTGGCTCCTGACGGTGGTCTGTTCAGGTGTTTTACAATGTATTGGACCTTGCAGTTATCAACTCCTGGGTACTTTACAAAGAATGCACGGAGAAGAATTTACCAAGGAGAGAATATATTTTACAGTTAGCACAGGAACTTCGCAAGAAGCATTTGGAACAGGAGGAGACTGCCAAGCGTGTACCCACAGCTGAAGCTGGCAACCCCGCTGAGAGCCGCAAGAGATGCCAATGCAGGTTGGTAAGTGCAATAAAAATAAAACTTCGGACAGCTGTTCTCTGTGCAGAAAGGCGATGTGGAGAAGCGCATTGTCTGTGTTGATTGTGAACAGCCTTAGACTCAAGGTAAAGGAATACCCTTTTGTCGAAAAACAGAAAAATAAATTAGACTTTTTTTTATAACTTCTTGTGCTGTGCGTTTCTGTAAAATGTTTTCTTCTAAGTTTATTCATCTACATTGTTCAGTTGCTCTTGCTCATCGGATAATAAACCAATTGCTGTTGAAAAGTTAAAATGTATTGCTATCGTTTCAGTTTTATAAGTAGGTATGTTGTAAACCGATGTCTGTTCAGATGTTTATTTATTTACATTTTCTTGTATACTATTTACAGTGTTTTGAATACAGCTGTCAGAAAGATGGCTGCGGGGCTTCTAGGTACGAGTATCTCTCCGGTCCTTCTAGTGTTAATGAATTTCTAGTGTATTAAGTGATGATAGGGGTCGTCCAAAATTATTGTAATTTTCTGAAAGCATACAAGGCATGTGCTGAAAATGCAATTTGTTGTTCAATGGTGGAAAAGGTGTGATTTTATTTGTTATACTGTATTACTCTAGTATGTGAATATGTGCACAATTGTAATACAATAATATGTCTGTCTGTTCATGATACTGCACAAAAAGCAGTGCAATCAAACCTCAAATAGTTTTGTACCATTCAAAAAAGCCTCTATAAACTACAAAATAAATGTAACATATTTCATGCAATTCTAACTGCAAGAATACAACCAGGTGTGCCTGATATAACATCACAGATGTGGAACCATGATATTTATGACTCACCGCAGTGCTTCACCACCATTCCGATTAGGGAATGGAAAGCTCAGAGCATATTAACTTGTTCTGTCACAAGCAAGAAAAAAGTAAATCTCTGGTTTTATGTATTATGAGGAAAAATCTTGCTGATGCTGAAATCTGATCTCCCTTATGGGGTAAGCTGTTTTCTTCCACTGAAAAGGGAACATGCCATTTACTAAGGCAAAATAAAAAGCCAGAAGACTTAAAATACTGATAAGCACAGGGGTGCATGTTTACCCACACAGAAAGAGAGGAGACACAACAGTACTGAATGAGTATAGTAAAAAATATTCAATGAGTGAGGGGTTGTATAAACACAAAAGAAACAAAAACCCAGGAAGAGAGGGAGTGCAGAGAATTCAAAAACAACAAACAGCTCTATATCCAAGGAGAATCACAATCTAATAGGATACTCATAAATCAATTGATTGACTGGAAATTCACAATTTCAATAAATAGCTAGGCAGCCTGGTGTTGTTTGTATAAGTTTGAATGTTTTAAAGTTGCAGAGTGACTTACAGATACATGTTCTGATAACACTGTGACATACTGTTCAGAGGTGAAGTTACTATCCTAAAAGAATGCATTGTCTTCCAGGTTCAGTCCATGGGGAAATTCTGAGGTTCCATAAGAGAGCGCTTTGGACTAGCAGTGCATTATTTGCCCAACAATTTCGACTGCATATATATATAAAACATTATAAAGGCTTTACTTTTTAAACCACAGCACAACTCAGACTCCAGCTTCCAGTGAATGACTCGAACATTGATCTATACTGTATTTTCAAGGGGCCTGACTACCATTTTGGCAGTGCTATCTGTCTATATCTTTCTCTCCATTTACTATAAAGAATACAATGATTGTATACTGTCTATGGTTTGGGTACAGTACCTAAATGAATAGAAGAAATTAGACAATATGTAATGGAAAGGCTTAAAATAGCTTTCAATATTTCGCTTGGCAAATCCAGCCGTCTTTGGGGAAAATTTGCAATTAAACCTCCTGCCTTGGGCTTTTCTTTTATACATGCCAGCTGACTTTCGGGTTAACATTTCATTTTCTTGAAGTGTCTGTGACAGAAAGACAATGATTCTTTGTGGTGAATCTCCCTCCCGACAGGAACAGAGTACTCTGGACTGCTTGGCCTGACACTTCGTTCCCAGGGTTAAAAGTAAGTTGGTCACGCAGAAAAGAGACGGAGCTTCGGTACACTAACTCACCGACCCGGAAGGGAAATGATGTGGCAGCTGCGGATTGGAGGAGCAGCTGCAATCACTTACCAAGGGGTCATGAGTGACGGTATAAATAGGGGTCGAAGCAATGTTATCTGGTCCTTCATTATTGGTTATTGTGAGTGACCCGGAAGGACCTGTATTGTTGTGGATAACCGTGAGTGTTTGTTTTGTTTTGTCTATTTAGACAGCTAACACGTTCCGGAGCTGTCGCCAGAGGCCAGCACAAACCCGGAACAGCACTTCACTCATATCACTATAAACTGTATCTGTACCACAATCACTAATTCACACACTAACCGGACTTGTGTATGTGTTTTGTGTTTAATGTGGGGATACAATAACAGGACTATTATTTCGGGACCAACCAGGGGATTATAATGTAAGTAATACACGCCGCTGTATTACTTAACAGCATTATTATTTACTGTTTGCTTTGCCATCAGGCACTGGACATAAAAAAATCAAAACAAAGCTTGGACCTGGATTACAATTGTCTGTCTGTTCTTTGATCACCTGCACACTGTTAACCACTTTGCCAAAGTGTCCTATTCAGATTTCACATTGGAAGGGTATCATTGATTCTGAAAAGTATATGTCTATGGGGCTTCATTGCTGTGCCCCATGAATCTGAGTAATTTTGTGACGGCAACATGCCATCTACCTCAGTATGTTTAGGTACTGTATTCCCATGTCTCTTTGTAAACTAACAACTAAAAACTTTCCATCCACAAGAAAACAGCTTGCAAAATTTAAATATTGCCCAAATTCTAATAATTTGGAGGCTAGTGTTTTTATATTTGTATTGTTTGAAAATGTGTTTAAAACCTGATTGTCATTTAAATAATAATAATAAAATCCCAATGTTGGTTGGGTCCCCGGTGGCTCATCTGATAAACGCATATCCGTGTGTTGTGCAGTGTGAATTATGCAGTCAGGGCTTTAAAATGCCCAATTCTAATGTTGCCTTACTGCTGCAATCTGTGATTCTTGAAATGTATTTTTGTTTACGACTGTAAGTCGCCCTGAATAAGGGCGTCTGGTAAGAAATAAATAATAATAAATAATAATAATCTACCTACTTTTTAGGAGGACTGATAATCAACACTTGACCTCCGTTCCTGTTCTGTTCACCCACCAAACCAAATCAATGTATGTTACAGGGCTACTGAACCCTGGAAACAAGGGTCCAGCCTGGGAAGTCTCCATGTGGACTTGATGGGCACCCTACCACAAGAGGTTGCTAAACACCATGAGGCCAACTATCCCCAGCTGATTTTCCTCTCCTACTCTTGTGTGTGCACAGGACAATGCAACATAGTGTGCTGGGTCTCAGCCAAGACTGGCAGCTGAGCAAGGTCAAGATAAGATAGCTCCTGATAGCCTTTACTGGGTGGTCCAATGATGACCAGTCAATTAGGTTTATAATACATATCAGAAAATAGAGAGTTTCAGAAATCCTAATTCTCAAGTAAAGGCCCCTAAAATTCTAAACAGACTTTTTTTTTGTAAAAATAATACAAAAATGTATTCCACCATTAATATCCTCAGCATCCAGTAAAGCAGTCTTGTCATGCAGACCTTTGGTTTGTTGCAAGTAACTGCACAATGTATGTTGTTACCAGTGGGTAAAGGCTGTTAAATTGTATTCATTTTTACATATTTGACTGCTGACCTAAAAGTGCCATAGACCACCTGGACACACTGGGTTACAATTTGAAAAGCAACCTAGTTTAGATGGGTGTAAGTCAGGCGTTTAGGTGTTTAGAATAACCTTGAGTGTAAGAGTGGTTTTCCAAAGCATGTAGCTTCCCCTTCATTTTAACAAAACAAGTTTACCTTAGTCTGATGCATTGCATTGCTTTTTGGCTGCAGTTTGAACATTAAAAACGATAATGCATCACCCTGCTCTTGCAGTGTAACAATTTTTCAGCCAACGTGACTTACCACTGTTGGGCACGTTACTGAAAAACAGTTACTTCTTGTTACTCGTTTCTCATTATATTAGAAAAAACTAATATAATGTCCCTAAATTTAATAAAACGTGATATGAAAGTAGCATGTTATATTACTCATTATATTTTAGTCATTATATTTCTTTCTCCTTTATTGTTCTGTGAAACAGTTGTTGTGGTTATTGTTACTATTTAACTGTACGTCTGGTACTCCATTTATTAAAATGTGTCAAACAGGTTTTAAAATTGTTGTTGTATAACAAACAAATGACTTAATAATTTAGTGGGTATAGCAAATAGTAAATTGTAATCATTACAACAGATGTGACTTTGTGGAAGTCATAAGGAGTGAACATTTAAAAAATCAACTAAGGTTACATAAAGGCTTTTTGTAGAGAATAGTGAGTGTTAGTTAAAAAAAAACTGACAATGTAAATAAAACAATGTGTTAGATACATTACTTAACTTAATAGATAGACATGTATTTTGTAGATACATTTTATAGATCTATGCATTAATTATATTGTATTTTTCGTATGCATGCCATTTGAGTTTCTCAAAGCATATATTGTCAAACTATTTTAAACATTGTGTTTATTAATCTAAATAGTCCTTGTTGTATCACATCAAAAGGAGCGTAGGTTACTGAAGAAGAAGCTGTGTATGTACTTGTCAGGATCTCTGTTATGCATTTATTAAGAGCTGTACTCATCCAGTTAATCCTGATTGTGCGCACGCACATCAATGAAAGCTGTTATGTTTAGGGTTTACCTCCGACGTATTACACCCACCATCGAGGTTTATAGGGATCATTAAAACGCAATGTAAATACGCTTAATACACAGTGTAGGCTATTGAAAGGGGTGATTGGTACCACTTGAAATGTATGTAAGTGAACTGTGTTTAGTGACATAATACACTATAAGCTCAAATACAGCATTATGTGCTCATCTTTTAATAAAGACTAGAAACTGGTACTTCAACCCTCTCTGAAGGCATGCTTTGCAGACAGAAACAGTGGTAAAAAAATAGCTTGAATATAGAGATGCAAAGAATGCCCTTGTGGAAATTCTCATTTCCTGTATTCAATATGTGGTGCAACTGTTAGTGTAAGCAGCAAAATTGCTCTGAGGATAACCAAAGCATGTAATTGTGTTCTGCTGAACATGCACACATTCTGACATGCCTGTCTAAATATTCAATGTTTACTGTTTAATTGTGTCTCATTCTGAAAAAATATAGTTGCTGGTACACATGTTAAGGCAACACTATTATCACTGGGATAAGACCATTTTAATGCTACCCTCTTTACAAAGCAATATGTCAATGAATGTGTTTTTGTTGTACTGATTTGTACTACATGAGAGTAGCTGTTATTTACTTCATTCTAATATTAGACTTGGCTTTTGCCAAGATAAAATGAGATCGTAGAGGTGGGGACCAACTAAGGTGTAGCTTCACTGTAATATATCAGCTTTCAGTGCCTTTCCTCTGCCAGGGAATGTGGATTTCCTATTGGCTCGGTGTTGATCGCTGAAGCATAATGCTGGCTCCAGGGATCAAACCAAAGTGCCACCTCCCTAGTGCCTCAGCATTGGCAACGTCTGGAATGGGTTTTCAGGCTGTATCTCTAATTGAGTAATTGCAAAATGTGTCCTAGCGGGTTACATATAAAGGACAGCAAGAGATAGAAATGAGCTAAACTAAGCAATGGCAATGCCACTTAATGACAGAACATGTCCTGATCTAATAGGATGTGCATGTTGCAGGGGGGATTGTTGCCTTTATGAACCATAAGTATGTTTTTGTGTTTTTGTGCACATGTACACATTGTAGACATTTGTGTGTGTGTGTGTCATATATATATATATATATATATATATATATATATATATATATATATATATATATATATATATATACATACACGCACACTGCAAAATTGCAAAATGCCATTTTATAATTCTTGATTTTGGTTAATTCACAGTTAGATCATGTCGATAGTGAATTGCACATGTACTGTAGTGTACTGATACAATGTATGATTAGAAGGAAAGCTGCAAACCAAACATCCACTTACCTACTGGAGACATTTCTGGTACACTAGCTGTGTAAGGACCATCCAAAAATTTGGGCTCATTGTCATTTATATCCTGAACCTTGATGACAAACTCTGATTCAGGCTCTAGAGGCCTGCCGGTCTCTGTATCTACAGCCTGAGCACGTAAAGTGTAGAAAGGCTTTTCTTCTCTGTCAAGTCTCCTTAAGGCATGAATGTCCCCAGTAGTCTTGTCGATTGTAAAAATAGAGCCAGCCCCATCTCCTGAGAGAGTGTACTTCACTATAGTGTCACCCTTGTCCAGATCTGTATGCAGCTAAAGAAAGTGAAAAAACACAATACACATTTAAGACAGGTTTGTCCCAACATATTTTTTTAACAAAAAACTATGCATGCATGTGAGGTTCGCAGGGATGGGGTTAAACCTGTCAACATTTGACAACATTTATTTAGATCTTTAAAGCTTGATAGACTCCACTGAGGTTAAACATAATTTCTACAATAGGCATCTGTGAACATATGTTACTATGCATTACATTATTCCTATTTCATTGATTGTCAGTTTCTCCCCTTTAAATAAGCAGCATTTCAATGAAAATCTATAAGCAAACAGATTCAGTGGGCTCACTCTTAGGAATCTTCAAGCAAGATACTGGAAAAGCCAGTTGGAGATTGTTATAGTATAAAGAAAAATAACTACAGGTAAATGTGTTATTTTAATCAGCATTCAGAATTACATTTTAAAAAGTTCATGGAAAACACAAAGATACATGCTACAGTATTCATTTTAATGCACCTGCATCCTGCTTTAATAATGTTTCTCCTTTGAGAGACCTTGTTGTTGTGGGGGGTGTCTACCCTAAGGGCCTCTCCCTGAGAAATAGGCAGGCTACCTCGATACATCTTGTAACTTGTCATACATTTCAACAGAATAATGATTTTCTTTTCATATCATTTTTTTTCTATTTGTCCTAGATCATTTTTCAACCATGGTATAGTTTCTGAACCTATTCTAGTGCCCACTATTTTATTTATATTAGCTCTGATGAAGTTGGAAACAGACTATTGTAAAAACTGACACAAAGCTTTTTATCGTAGGCTGCACAGAATTGTGTGACGTGAATGCATGCATTTAAAAAAATATATACAACATGTAATAAAGCCATTGTTTACATTCCTCTTTGACATTTACAAAACTGTACTTTGAGAGGTATGTAACAATTATCTTAACTAATGTTTAGAATGACTTTGCATATTATATTCTGTTTCAGTCATCACAGCTTGGTGACCTAAAAGCTCAATAACTTAACAGCACCTTTGTGCCCTCAGTGAAGCTCTCAGTACAGTACAGACCAGTGTAGTTGGTACAACAGAGTGTAACCATGAATCTGTCCTCTGCAACGGGAAAATAGGGCAGGTGATGTCATTATCCCATGAAAACCACTTCCAAATCGCCACAGAACATAGCAGTAGAGAAAAAATAACCCGAACTGCAGTACATATATAGAGCCCGCCCCCATTTATTTATATTGAAATATATACATGTACATTTTACTAAATAATAAAAATACCTTGAAAATTAGCTGCTACAGAAAATAGTATTATGAGGTATATTTTAGTTATCTAAAGAAAGGTAGATCTAAAAATTGTGGTTTACAATAATCCTGCTGGGATTTTTATCCCACATATTAACTGTATTACATAAAATATAAACTACCATCTGAAAAATCAGGATTATTATCTGTGCATTTTAATAGTAATGTCACCATACTCACTGTAATACTTACAACATCCTTTAAAAAGGGTTGGAGCACCCTCAATAATGAACCACACAACAATACTTAGAGTTTGTGCATATAGTTATGAATATGCTTTTATATAAATGTTTATTATTAGTAGTCATATTAGTAGTATTGTCACCTGGCCGATACGATTGGACTGTACAATGTAGTACTGACTACGTCACCACGGTTACCCGTTCAGAGAACTAAATACAGAAACAAAATAGCACCTACTGTATACTTTCTCTATAGGCGCTCCTCACTTTAAAGCTTACACAAGTTCGCTCGTATTTTATTTAAGGGAGCCACGCCACCAGTCAGGATTGAGAGCACAAACCACAGAGGACTATTTAACAGTTGTATTTATTTAATGTCAGGTATTTATAGAATGCAGTTGGACATTTCCAGGGTTCACAATAATTAAAACAATGCACATTGGCCTCTAGTGCCAACATCTTGGATATACAGGCAGCAACGCATGCAACTACTCGTTTCCCGTAATTTACTACAATTTCACATTAGCCAAACTCATTGAAATTGTAAAGCCAATTAACATCCTCCCCCATGAGTGCCATCCACCCAGCCAAAACCTGTACCGCTCAGCTCTGAATACTGCACTTGTAAGAGGCTTCAGATCTAATCTCCTTTTGTTCACACACAAGTCCAGAATTCTTGTCCCGCAACAGTGCTTGTCCAGTAAAGTTCTGATGGGGCGGGATGGGGGGTAGTGTTTGGAGTCCTGTCCCACTCTGCACTGATGCTTGTGGGTGATAGCAATGGTCAACTTAAATAAACACAGACAAGGCGGGTAAACACGTAGTTAATCGCAATAGATTTAACTTTAAAACAATCCTAAAATGTTTCTTACTTTAATATACTAATACAAATAAAAACACTAAACTAAAACCTATTCTTCTAAAATACCATTTATAAATTACACTTAAAAAGTGCTCTGTTGAATAGCTATGACCGAAGTTTAAAATCAGGGATGTAATCACTAATAAATAAGTCGAAAAACAGGACAAAAGACATATACATAATCATTCCTTCAATAAAAACAGAGACACAGAGAATAAAAGTAAAAAACTCCAACAATCCTGTTTAAGGCTAATTAAGATCAAACTAAATGCATATAACAGATAGAATCCAGATGAAAAAAGGCAATACTCTTATAAAAATATTCAGTATTGTGCTTTATACCAGAAAAGGAACCAGTGTTTAACTACGCTATCACAGGACACTAGTCACACATTAAAAATAAGCTGATCTGCCCAGCCCCTGCAATGCCTCTTCTTCTCAAGCAGGAGGATCTGCCAATCCTTGTTGCAGTCGGCTCGGCTGTTATATTTCCTCTGTTGGTTTTGTTTCTGTTTCTCCCTCCCTCCGTCAGTCCTCTGTCCTGTCTATTTAATCTCTCTGCTTTGTTCTCTGTGCGTCGCTGGTTTGTGTCCCCGTTCTTCTCTTTGTACCAGTTCCTTTTCTCTTTTTTGCTTTCTGCGTTGTTCTTTACTTTTTGTTTTAAATTCGTTTTAAGTTTTAAATTGACTTCCTTTCCTTTCTCTGTGTTCCCCAGTGTTTCTCCTTCTTGTTCGTACCATTTCCTTTCTCTGTTCTCCAGTTTTCTTCCCCCTCTTCAGTCTTCTCCTGTTACTGATTTGAGGAGAAACCTCAAATTGGAGTGAGGTAACCAGTGGTGTACCACAGGGATCAGTATTAGGTCCTCTTCTATTCCTAATCTACATTAATGATTTAGATTCTGGTATAGTAAGCAAACTTGTTAAATTTGCAGACGACACAAAAATAGGAGGAGTAGCAAACACTGCTGCAGCAGCAAAGGTCATCCAAAATGATCTAGACAGCATTCAGAACTGGGCAGACACATGGCAAATGACATTTAATAGAGAAAAGTGTAAGGTACTGCACGCAGGCAATAAAAATGTGCATTATAAATAGAGAGATACTGAAATTGAAGAAGGAATCTATGAAAAAGACCTAGGAGTTTATGTTGACTCAGAAATGTCTTCATCTAGATGATTAGGGGAAGCTATAAAAAAGGCCAACAAGATGCTCGGATAAATTGTGAAAAGGGTTGAATTTAAATCATGGGAAGTAATGTTAAAATTTTACAATGCATTAGTAAGACCTCATCTAGAATATTGTGTTCAGTTCTGGTCACCTCATTACAAAAAGGATATTGCTGCTCTTGAAAGAGGGAACAGAAGAGCGACCAGAATTATCCCGGGTTTAAAAGGCATGTCATATGCAGACAGGCTAAAATAACTGAATCTATTCAGTCTTGAACAAAGAAGACTACACGGTGATCTGATTCAAGCATTCAAAATTCTAAAAGGTATTGACAATGTCAACCCAGGGGACTTTTTCAACCTGAAAAAAGAAACAAGGACCAGGGGTCACAAATGGAGATTAGATAAAGGGGCATTCAGAACAGAAAATAGGAGGCACTTTTTTACACAGAGAATTGTGAGGGTCTGGAACCAACTCCCCAGTAATGTTGTTGAAGCTGACACCCTGGGATCCTTCAAGAAGCTGCTTGATGGGATTCTGGGATCAATAAGCTACTAACAACCAAACGAGCAAGATGGGCCAAATGGCCTCCTCTCGTTTGTAAACTTTCTTATGTTCTTATGTAGTGTTTCACACCTCCATCTCTGTATCGGCTTCCTGCCTTTTAAACCCACAGCCAGTCAAGCACCTGTTAATTAAGCCAATAGCTTACAGGTGTACATAATCACAGGGGGGTTAAAACGCTTGCAGCAACCAATACAAACTAAAAATGTGAAAAACCCACATCACACATAAATAATGACAACAGTGCTCAAATAATTCTAAAACAAACATGATTCTAAACAAAATAATAACAAACTGAACAAATATTCAGTGCAAAATAAATAATAAATAATTCAAGTGAATCTCCTTAACGTGTTTGACAGCAAAGCACAACCTTTATATTGTCACCTTGTGACAGTATTATTAATAATAATAATAATAATAATAATAATAATAATAATAATAATAATAATAATAATGCATTATTTATTTATTCAGGAAAAATAAATGCATAAATAAATAAATAGCTTTTATAGCATGTAACTAATGTTATTCAAGAACATCATGTATTTAGATTTACTGAGGATGGCAGAACAGAACATATTGTTTTTCTTTTTAAAACATGTTCTATTTAAACCATGTTTATTATGCTTTAGGATAAACTATTTTTCATGTGACACTGGACAAATGTTTACATGTCATTTAAAGTGTGTGTGATTACCTTTCTGCACTGTAACTTTATATCTGACATATCCTGTCAGAACAGGCATTGTAAAACAGACCATTGTCTGATGTAACTAGACATAGTTCACATGTACATCATATTATGCCCAAGCACAAAACAGTTCAAAATGTTATTTAAGGCAAAAATAAAAATGTTTTTCTGATTCTTAACTTCTTATAAACAGGGAATCCCCTTGTCATATTTGTCCTTGCAAGAAATCAATCATCCTATTACAAAGGTAAATGCAGCCAATAAAGCTGATTTATAATGATTGTTTTCTATTTTAAAATATTTTTTGGCTTACAGCCTATCCAACAAAACGACAGTACTAGACCCTGAACATCTTGCTTCAATTGTCTTGAACACCTATGCATGTTTAAATAGATATAATAATAATAATAATAATAATAATAATAATATAGTTTTTTTAGGAGCACTTGCATTATTCAGTTTTGGTATCAACTGTGTTTTGTTGTGTTCATGTACTGGTGTTAGGGTTTGTTTTTAAAAATTGAGGTAAGCAGTTTTATCATCAATCTTATTATACATGGGTCTTGCGTCACCACTGTGTATAATAAGAGTGTAATACACCAAGTGTATAGGACACTTAACGTTCACCATGTGTAATAATAATAATAATAATTATAATAATAATAATACATCTGAAATACATGTACTGAATGCAGACTGTACAGAATGTTTCTGTTTAAAAACTGCATCCCAAAAATGTACCATCTGCACTGAAGCAGGATTACTCCAGTTTCCCGAGTCGAAATAGGACGTGCTTGGTATCAAAATAAACACATACTGGACATTACTTTTTTCATGAAATAAATGTGGATAAATTTGTCAAAATAACTTCCATTAGTTAAAACTGACACTACAGCTGTCAAATAAATTGTAATTTCCCAGCAGCGATTTAAGTAATAATGACCGACAGGCAGGGCATTTCCTGGCCGTTAATGCCCCGGCTGGGAGGGTTGAAGGCCCGAGGCGTAAGTCTATTATAAACCGTCTTTATGGTTTTAACAGCAATAACATTAAGATTTATAACTTTTTATTAATTTTTTGGATATGTCCTGCAGTGCTCGTCCTGTGCTGCCGCAGCGGTTCTTCGACGGTAAAACTCCGCCTGTGAACAGCAAAGCGAACTCAAAAAGAAAAGTTTTAAATAGGTAAATAACAATCTATAACTAAGAGTATTATTTAAAAAATTAATGTATTCTTAAAAGAAAGGAATTCAATTAGTAATTTAAATATTTGAGTTATTTATTTTGTTAAGTTTGTTGTTTTTCATTTTATTGTTTTGTTTTTTAAGTTTATTTATTTCAAGTTAAATTGCAGGTTTCCTGTGAAAGTGCAGTTTTAAAACATAGCGGGTATGTTCATGGCTGAGATTTCTGAGGGTGGAGCATTGGGCTTTGGTTTTTGAATGTGCTTTTGCAGGTTTGCAGTTTGTTGGATGGTTCGCTGCTGATTTTCAACTATTGACGGCTGGTGGACATCAATAACTGCAGGAGTTAAGACACTGGAAAGAGGCCGTTCTCGTTTGCTGGATAGAGATGGAGACAGTCATTTTTTATAGAGGACTCATTTTTGTGATCTGTTCGGCCATTATTTCATGGGTTGGTTGTGGTTCTGACAGTTGACAGTTGTACTCGATGTTCTTTCTGGTGGATTGATAACTTACTGTAATTTATCATGATGGTTGTGTGGACATTCTGAGGGCATTTCCTGGCCATTAATGCCCTCTACAGCAACCAATCAGAAGACAGCATTCCTGTTCTATTCATCTGACAGGTTTATAACAAAGGTTATTAATCAGTATGAGATTAAAAAAAAAAATAGAATATATCTTCCCTTTGGGGAGGCTCATTTTTACAAGATCAATCATAATCCTGGATCCAGTATGAACAGCAAGTGAAACTGATGGGGACATTAACATTTTATAAATATGTCCTGACTGTGATTTGAACAGCAGTCCCGTTAATAACATATTTGAAAATAGTATAATTTGGCAGGGCAAATAAATGGTGTCATTATCCTTCATGCAGACATCATTTTCAGCAAGTCTCACAGCATGTATCATCGAAAATATATTGCAATACTAAATCTTTCAGCTCTTTATTACATAATAATGACAGATTGTAAGTGACTTGAGATTACATTGTTAAAGTTAATTTCCAAGCCCAGTTCATTAAACCAGGTTTAATGAGTAGAATTCAAATGCACTGCTGTATATTTCCTACTCATAGCCCTCATTGCTAATTCCTCCAGAGCAAGTCATGCAGACTCATTGAATAATGTATTGTACATTCCCATTAATACAGGATATTATGATACATTTCATCCAATTGTAAATTGGTTAATAAAAATATATTTTGTTTCTAACCCAGAGCAAAATCAAGCTTGAAATGATGAGCATGTAACCAAACAGAAAGTGTTCACTGTTTTGTGAATAATAGTGTGTACATGTGACAAGGATGGCTTTGCAGGGGGGACGTAGGACCAGAAACACAGACTCAACTCCAGGAAGTAGTGGGGCAAAACTGAAACACTACGACGTTCAGCACTTTAATAAATAATAAAACAAAGATTTCAACAAAAACAAAACAAAAGGGCATGTTGGCCAAACAGACAAACAAACAATAAACAATAACAAGTATCGTGCTAGTTAATTAACCGGCACGTTTAGTAATTGTTATCTCTCTGTTTATTTTATTACCTCCTCTCCACACTCAATCTCCTCTCTGAACCCTCTTCTCCGAACAAGGAAAGCTGCAGGCTTTTATATTCTGGCCGAGGGGTTAACTAGCTATTAATTATCTTATTACCCCTCGGCCACAGTCTGCACGCGTTTGGTAAGGATGCATGACTGTCAGCTAGTTAAATAATCAGTAGCTGATCAGTCATGCATCCTCACGAGGTTTTAAAATCAAAAATACAAAACAATAACACATAATGGTGGCAACTATTCGTCCACGCCACAAACAATAATAATAATACAAATAATAATATAAACAGCACACATATATAGGGGTGGGACACTCCGCCACAGTACATTAATATTATATTAGTATAAACAGACTTTTAACAAATGAGAATAAACCAGACTTCACTCAATTAATTAAAATGCACTTGGGAAAAAAATCCTTAAAACAGTCCTTAAAACTTTGTAAATAAGGTGCTTAAGATACTATTGGTAGCATATGCTTCCTTACACCAATTACATTGGTTCACTATCAAATTAGCCATATATACAGTGCCTTGCGAAAGTATTCGGCCCCCTTGAACTTTGCGACCTTTTGCCACATTTCAGGCTTCAAACATAAAGATATGAAACTGTAATTTTTTGTGAAGAATCAACAACAAGTGGGACACAATCATGAAGTGGAACGAAATTTATTGGATATTTCAAACTTTTTAACAAATAAAAAACTGAAAAATTGGGCGTGCAAAATTATTCAGCCCCTTAAGTTAATACTTTGTAGCGCCACCTTTTGCTGCGATTACAGCTGTAAGTCGCTTGGGGTATGTCTCTATCAGTTTTGCACATCGAGAGACTGAAATTTTGCCCATTCCTCCTTGCAAAACAGCTCGAGCTCAGTGAGGTTGGATGGAGAGCATTTGTGAACAGCAGTTTTCAGTTCTTTCCACAGATTCTCGATTGGATTCAGGTCTGGACTTTGACTTGGCCATTCTAACACCTGGATATGTTTATTTGTGAACCATTCCATTGTAGATTTTGCTTTATGTTTTGGATCATTGTCTTGTTGGAAGACAAATCTCCGTCCCAGTCTCAGGTCTTTTGCAGACTCCATCAGGTTTTCTTCCAGAATGGTCCTGTATTTGGCTCCATCCATCTTCCCATCAATTTTAACCATCTTCCCTGTCCCTGCTGAAGAAAAGCAGGCCCAAACCATGATGCTGCCACCACCATGTTTGACAGTGGGGATGGTGTGTTCAGGGTGATGAGCTGTGTTGCTTTTACGCCAAACATAACGTTTTGCATTGTTGCCAAAAAGTTCGATTTTGGTTTCATCTGACCAGAGCACCTTCTTCCACATGTTTGGTGTGTCTCCCAGGTGGCTTGTGGCAAACTGTAAACGACACTTTTATGGATATCTTTAAGAAATGGCTTTCTTCTTGCCACTCTTCCATAAAGGCCAGATTTGTGCAGTATACGACTGATTGTTGTCCCATGGACAGAGTCTCCCACCTCAGCTGTAGATCTCTGCAGTTCATCCAGAGTGATCATGGGCCTCTTGGCTGCATCTCTGATCAGTCTTCTCCTTGTATGAGCTGAAAGTTTAGAGGGACGGCCAGGTCTTGGTAGATTTGCAGTGGTCTGATACTCCTTCCATTTCAATATTATCGCTTGCACAGTGCTCCTTGGGATGTTTAAAGCTTGGGAAATCTTTTGTATCCAAATCCGGCTTTAAACTTCTCCACAACAGTATCTCGGACCTGCCTGGTGTGTTCCTTGTTCTTCATGATGCTCTCTGCGCTTTAAACGGACCTCTGAGACTATCACAGTGCAGGTGCATTTATACGGAGACTTGATTACACACAGGTGGATTCTATTTATCATCATTAGTCATTTAGGTCAACATTGGATCATTCAGAGATCCTCACTGAACTTCTGGAGAGAGTTTGCTGCACTGAAAGTAAAGGGCTGAATAATTTTGCACGCCCAATTTTTCAGTTTTTATTTGTTAAAAAAGTTTGAAATATCCAATAAATTTCGTTCCACTTCATGATTGTGTCCCACTTGTTGTTGATTCTTCACAAAAAATTACAGTTTCATATCTTTATGTTTGAAGCCTGAAATGTGGCAAAAGGTCGCAAAGTTCAAGGGGGCCGAATACTTTCGCAAGGCACTGTATATTGTAGTGTTTACTTGGGTAAGGCCCTGATGGAATCAGACAGATACAGGGTGACTGTAGAAAATGGGGTTAGCCCATATTTACTTAGAATAAATGAAATAGAGAGGAAAAGAGCACAGGATAGGCAGACGGATGGGGGAGGGAAAGAAACTCTGGCAACTTCCTGCTTTGTGGAGTTGGCAACACTGCATCCTTCCCTTATGTCACTGTGCATTGCTTGTGGCAGTAAAGGTGACAGTCTCTGTCCTCTTTGGGACAATAAAAAGGATGCTGTACAAAACAAGTTGATATATACTTCATGAGATGAGGTCAGATAGGCACAGGGATATCTAAAATTTAACTTAAGAAGATTAAGACGACTGGAACTTTCATTGAAAAATATATAAAATATCCTATTGTAACTTCACGGACCATTAAGTCTCTGTCAGGGATGAAGGATTGTAGCAGGAACCATATTAGATCTGATCAGTGGTTTCTGATAGATCTGAAGAATTCAGACAATTTTCTGTTTTCTAAAACTTTTTCAAAGAAGGGGTGATATGGGCAAATGCAGGTGTCAACCATATAATGCTGAATATTATTACTAAGGACCCCACAATAAACAGTACCAGAATGAGGATATATTCAGTGTATTTTTGCAGACTAAATACATGTGATAAAAATAAGACGACAAAGGCATAGTAATATTCAATGGATCTCAAATCACTATATGAACAGATTAGGAACCAAAATATTGGAGGTATTGTAATAATAATAATTTTACAAAAATTGTCAAACAAATACCTTGTAGTAAGTAAAGGAAGATGACGTTCTCACCAGCATCACCAGTTAGAACTTGCAAACATTAAGAAGGACAGGATCACAATCAACCACAAATCCTGAAATCCTGGAAAGTTGGGGAATGTATGTAACAACCTTTATGTACACTATATTTATATAACCGTGTCCCTTTGAAAATATTTATTGCATTGTAGCATATTCGTCGTAATGCAGTCCTGTAACATTTAAACAATAGTTACTGAAATAACAATGTTTTAGTAAAGCTTAACACAAATTGATTACTACCGACGGCATGAATAAGAGTAGATGGGGAAGTTGTCAATAAGTGATTTTCAACTATTATTTGCTCCAGTCTTCCCCAAAAAATTGTCATGCAATTTTAACATGATGCAGTGGGTTTACATGTATGTGGCAAGCTGGCTCGCAGTGGTGAATTGTGATGACGTCACGGACCAGGAAGTAACTGAAACCAAAACAATGGATGGGCGGGTGAAGCTGAGTGCAACGGCACTCAGCGTATTTATTAATAAATAAAACATATATAACTATAAAAAAACAATAACAAAAGACATGGCGCTTTTATCCGCACTGCAAACAAATACAAATAATAATAAATAGGGGCGGGACACTCCGCCACAATGTAGCTCTGATTTTAGCCTCTTTATGATGATATAATTGGGTTATGTAGCAACCCAATTGCTGCTGTTAATTTAAGCTCAGTGGTATTTTCACAATGGATTGCATTTCTACAGCAGTCTGATGACTATCGTCTACCCCATACATTAGGCCTGTGCTGTATCACCATTTCATGACAGGTGCATGGTAAGATCATATTTTAAGACTGCATGTACTGTAAATATAGCCACCACCTGATACTACTTTAAAGGCATTTACATGTTTGGATTGTCAATGATTTCTAGTTATACCTCAATACAAACTGCTCCTTTGGTAATCGGGTAAAATGTACTGTACCTTCTAAAAACTGCACAGAAGCAACACAGCAATTGCAGTGAGAGGGTTTTGGGTGGAGAATCTATTGATGAACTTCCACTCCATAAATACAGTCATCTCTCATTACTACAAATTTTAACAGGCCGGCAAAACAATTATTCTTATCAGTAATTCCTATTGTGAGGAGTCTAAGCATACTGTGAGTTTGTATTGACATTACAGTACCACTGAAATCAAATTTGAATTACAGTATAATGAAAATTATTATGCATTTAAAAGTCTGTGTACTTTATTGACAATGCGGTTGTAAATTAACTTTTTTTTAAAGTATACAGGAAATCTGTGTTAAGTGGATTCATATTATAAGAAGTAATTTACAACAAGCTCTGTTGAGATTCATAAAAATGAATTTTGTGTGAATTTCAATATTGAAAATGTAAACTTTTACTATATGAATATATTGAAGAAGAATATTACCTTATACAGTGTGGTCATGTTGAAAATATAAGCTGTATTTTTCTGGTAAAATATAAATTATCCCTGAAACATATGGAACATTGATGATCTGCCAGTGCTTAAATTGTACTAGTCCGATAGATGCAGGTTTTTATGCTTATGTGTCTTATCACCTCAGACACCAGTCACTATGTCAAGGGCTTGGAGAGTTGCTATGCAGTGCAGTGATGTTCCTGTGTGGACCTTGCAAGCAGAAAGGCCAAAACATGTGGTTTTAACCAATTATTATTATTATTAGTTTATTTAGCAGACGCCTTTATCCAAGGCGACTTACAGAGACTAGTGAGTGTGAACTATGCATCAGCTGCAGAGTCACTTACAATTACGTCTCACCCGAAAGACGGAGCACAAGGAGGTTAAGTGACTTGTTCAGGGTCACACAATGAGTGAACCGGGGACCTCCTGGTTACAAGCCCATGTCTTTAACCACTGGACCACACAGCCTCCTTAAATTGATAACAGATAACAGCAAAGTGGTCCAAGACTTGCACATTTGTTTTAAAGACGTGTGGACCGTGTACAAAAATATCTTATTACTGTTTACTAATGTTAGATTTTCTATTAATATGTGGATTGCACTGGTATCATTTTGTGTTTTGGGAAAAAAAAAGCTTAAACAAAATAGGTTGGGTAAGAAAGGTTTACCAAAAAATAATACTACCACTTGTTTAAGGATGAATTTCAGGCGTTTGAGAAAACAGTAAACAGACACATATTACCTTGCCAACATATTGAGGGTCCGACCCCATATACTCCTCCAGGACAAAGAACTGGTTCCACACCCAGCCACGTTTAACTCGTTGAAAACTTGGTTGTACATTTCTCAGTAGTCGCACAATGCCTCCGGGATGTTCCTTTCCCAGTTTTCTATGTGGTGGCGACTGCAGTGGTGTCAAGAGACCTTTGTCAAACAGGAACCAAAGAAACAGCAACAAGCAGTTCCTTGTAATCATTGGCAATCTGTTCAGTACAGGATGGTGTAAACCCCAAAAGATTTAAGTGAATTTGACAGCAACCAGAAAGGTGAATAACTTGACTCTGTAGGAGCTCCTCCAGCGATGTGTTCTGTTCAAATCTCTTTCCTGTATAGTACCTGAAGTGGAAAAAGATGGGACAGTTACATATAGTTTACTTTGCTTTTCTTTTTAAAATTATACCAATAATATGTTTGAGTAGCAACCATAGTTAAATATTTCCTTAACAACCTTAGAATGACAAAGGGCCCTCTTCCTACATAGTGTGTATCGGCTACTATTGTTTTTTTTAATTAAATGATGGTTGGTAAAGTAAAAGCATAGTGAAAGAATGGTAATGTAAAAGCAAGCCAGTAAATAATGCATAGTATTGTATTTTAAAACAATGCAATGTAGAGTAAATGTACAGCATTGTAAAATGATATGAAAAATGCCACTGTGTAAAACACTTTTATGAGGGGACTTTTAGTCTGCTGGTACAATTCCATCATTCAGTAAACCAATATACATCAGTATGCAAATCGTTGTTTGATTATTCCTGCAGTTTTAACTGACATGATAATAATAGACTAGAAGCACTCTATTTATGACATACTCTATTTAAGACATACACTTACAGACACATACAAGTTTATCAGTGGAATAACACATAGTTATTATTATTATTTATTTCTGAGCAGACGCCCTTATCCAGGGCGACTTACAATTGTTACATACAATTACATTATTTTTTACATACAATTACCCATTTATACCGTTGGGTTTTTACTGGAGCAGTCTAGGTAAAGTACCTTGCTCAAGGGTACAGCAGCAGTGTCACTGCTGCCACTCCACATAGTTTCAGTGCTAGTACAGTGTCAAAAACTTCTGACTTCTTGAGTTTGTGCTCAGGGTATTCTGATTTGAACTGTTTTTGAAACTCAAAGTTTACTTGTTATAGCGTGTAATAAAACTGCTTAACAGGGGATTGGCTAGTTCATTAACAGAGGAATGCTTAAACATATCCAGCTCAAATACCATTCTATTGTATCTATTTATAAAATAAAAAACAACATAGATTTTATATTACAAAAGGTTTAAAACATACACAGCACACCATTTAGTTTTTTTTTTAGTATTTCTGATATATGTACACAAAAACTGTTTTAACCTTAAATGGTCTAAAATTAGCTTGACATTAATTAATCATCTCAATTAGTTTTCCAACCCACAAAACAAAACTCCTAATTTTGAAGCAGTGTTTATGATCACCTGCTGAAAAAACAAAAACAAAGAACAACGGTTTGCTGAGAATGTGGCTCGCGCTACTCCACTAATCAACAAAGTCCCATTGGCACACTTCTCACTATACTTGTGGGATTTCTGAAGTCCCATTGACACACTTCTCACTATACTTGTGGGATTTCTGAATCCCTAAACTAATCCCTACCAATAATAATATAAAAAAAACTAACAGATACCGATACAGATACTAACACAACGGTCAGAGATTTGTAGTTTCTTTTACCAAACACTGGTTTGTTGTCTGGGTAGTGTCGACTGTTCTGGTCCTTTGGCTTTTCAGCAGCCTCAAGGTGTGTCAGCTGACCCATTTTATTGTGGGATACGTCCACCAGCCATCCAATCCTCAGCTGCGATTCCTTGTAAACAAACTTGGCTGGCAGTGCCTCAGGCAGAGCATCTGGCTGTCTAATAACTATTTACACAAAACCCCTCAACCAAAATAAACCAAACACAAAAACACATTTTCATATGCAGGGCCTCAGGCCTGCTGCACTTGGATGCTAGAATTGAGTTGGTAACATAACATTAGCACTAGTAAAAGAACCAATAATACTGGAAGTTTTATTTTGAAGAAGCAAGACTCATTCATCTTTCTAACCCTACACAGTGTGCAGTGTGGCTGGTTGGTTTTGCCCAGAGACATAAGTGATGCTAATCCCACTGGTTCTCAAATGAACAGAGATGGATAAATGTGTGACAGATGTACCTAAACATCTAGTCATATGCAGTTATGTAAACATGTATTTATTTTCATAGAAGATCTGGATGTCAGTGGCACTACACTGAAAATGTACAGTGTATTAAAAATACAATATGCTTTACTTTTTTTATAGGCAAATGAATAATGAATATATAAAACAAGTGTTGAGAGATCTAACTTGGAATAATGTTTTCATGTTCAATGCTGCCGAGTAAATATTCTTTTTTTACGGGATTTCAGTTTAGAACCTGCCATCGCGTGCCGCTTTCCACTCAGCTTCACGTGGCTGGGCTTGGCAGAGCGCCGGTCAACATATAGTGGTAAATCATAAAGAGCAAGGCTATTCTAACTCATTATAGGATGAACTTTCAGTAGACATAGTTGGAATAATTCCATAAGAACTACAGGTAGTTTTTAACAAAATATTTTCACACCTTTAGCAATCTATATTAAAACCATATCCAGTAATTTAACTGATTGATGTAATACAATATCCAATTCATATACAGGATTATGTGGGGAGGTCAGCATTGTGTTGACTCTTCACACACAATCTATACAAAAAGATTCTCATAATTAGTCAGAATAACTAACTGTGTATTGCAAAATATTAATGGTAACCTTGCAGATCACACTCATGAGAGCAGCTCATCAGCACACTTTCGTCAGTATACTTTATCACTGTGTTCCCACAGGAGATTTAGGTCATGTAACATCTTTAACAAGTGAAATACTTTACTCTTAAAATGTCTAGAATTCAGTCTAGTTACATTACAAACCACTAGGCTAAGAAAGTTTACAAACTTTCCTGAACAACTTATTTGTTCATTAAGAGAACTCAATCTCAGACAGTATCAATGTGGCAATGAAAGCTTTCATGCTTTCGGGAACAAATTGCTTGCTCACCAAGAGAACTAAATCTCCACGGAGAATTAAGTAATCATTGTATAGATCCATTCATACCTTAATGTTACATTATATTGTTTTGCACCCGTCTGTCTCATAACCAAACTATGGAGAATATCAGTTGACAAAAAATAATTTGTGAGTAGTTATAATTGCTTCTGTTAAAACAGGTATTAATGCAGTTCACATCTAAAGAAAAAGCTACCATTGCTCCACGTTAAATATGGCAGCAAGTCTCCTTTGTGGACATGACAACACACATCAATATAAGTTTCTGAAGGGAAGCTTCAGACGTGTATTTAATCGATAATTGCTGCGGTGTATAATATGGAGACAGATGCCTTGTGTGGTTTTGTGCTTACTTGGGATTCAACACAGGAACCAAACAAAAACACATTTTGACTGATTGCTACTTTTATTTAAACAGAAACATTTACAATATAAAGGAAAATTGATTTTCAGTAGCATTAATTGTCTTACTTTAACAGAATACAGTTGGCAGTTTGATATTTTAAAAAATGTCTGTTTCGACATGGGTGAAATAGGTTCTCTTTGCATAAAGCGAAAGCGAATCAAACATCCCTGAAGTACAGAACAAGCCATATAAAGTCTGGCAATGTATATCTTAGTTCATTTCTCACTTTGTAACAACACAATGGGATTTGGCTGTTTCAAAACTTACATAAATATTCATCCCGCTCACTTGATGCATATTTTATGAGATAAGTTCATTACCATATGTCAAGTCTCAGTACAAAGCTCTGACCTTCTTGTCTTGTTCAGATAACATGAAATAAAGGGCTGACAAGATACTTGCACATCACCTTTCATAATCAGAGAACATATGGCTTCTAGAGCTGGGAATGAGATTAAAAATGGTTACTGAGTTATACAAAAGTTATTAGCTGTCAGACTGCAATAAACATGACTAACAGATAAGGGAATTAACTGTGCTGAATAGAAATCATGTAGATGAGCAAACCTCACTCCCCGACACCAAGTATCTCCTTGGAAGGAATTTAAAAAAAAAAATGTTGTCTTGATGGGCGTACGCAGTGGGTTGTCACTTGGTTAAAATCAAAATCTCTAAGGGGGAACATCCGAGTTCCTCTGATCATTTTAAAAGGGGCCAGAATCCTGTATTTTATTAATCTGCAGGGTAGCGTGGCTTGATATTTGAAGTGATTGATTGCTTGGTAACACAATATAATAAATTGGAGTAGATGTAAGTATAGGCGCAGTGCAAATAATTGCTGATGCAAAATTCAAATTGCATTGCAGCCAGGCAATTATTTTGCACTGTGCCCTATGTAAGCTTAAGAGCAATGCAAATTACTCAAACCGCACAAATAATGATCCAGAATTATGATAATGAGGATCTCGATTAGTGTATCGGTCTATTTAGCGGCCGCACTTGCAGAGTTCGGAGTACAGAGAGCAGTAGTTGCTGTATGACATTTGTGGAGCACAAAAAGAGTACATAAGAACATAAGAAAGTTTACAAACGAGAGGAGGCCATTCGGCTCATCTTGCTCGTTTGGTTGTTAGTAGCTTATTGATCCCAAAATCTCATCAAGCAGCTTCTTGAAGGATCCCAGGGTGTCAGCTTCAATAACATTACTGGGGAGTTGGTTCCAGACCCTCACAAATCTCTTTGTAAAAAAGTGCCTCCTATTTTCTGTTCTGAATGCCCTTTTATCTAATCTCCATCGACAGTAAGGGCACGGAAAAGAAAAAGGTTTTCTGAGAAGGAGCTGAGAGTCATTACGGCTGAGGTCACTCAGCATGAAACATAGTTGTTTAGAAAAGCCTCAGCCAACATCAGTTATGCGAGTATCCTTAGGAAATTATATGTATTGGCCTGTCCTTTTCAGCATGACATCCAAAATTTTGCCTAGCACTCTGGAAAAGGTGGATTGGGCTATTCCTCCAGACATTCCAACTGTGGTCTGAAAGGAACCAGAGGCTAAGTAGTGCAGAGAACACAGCACTTTTACATGTGCAGGGATAGCGGTACCTAGATTGACGCTGGTGTCTAGCTCATCCCTCAATTCAGCTATTAGGTCTAGGATGACTTGTGGAGTGAGACGATAATGCTTTAGCACCCCATCCTCCGGCATCCCAAACAAAGTGAACCTGGGATTGAATGTTTGTTCCTGCCTGTTGTGAGGGAAAAAGTGCTGGCCCTTTAAGGAAATCTGGCAGTGTAAAAACTACAGGTACCAGAATGCCCAGCACTGCAATTACAAAAGGGGCAGGGCCAGGGAGTATATAAGGAAGTGAACAGAAGAGCCAGGGGTGTTGCCTTGGGGAGACTCGCTGCTATTGAAGCCTGTAAGAGGATTACCGGTGCTGGAGAGGAGCAGTATTAGAGTGAGTAGTTTGAGCAACACGAGGCCCGAGCGGGACCGATCATTGTGTGTGTTTAATAGTAAAAGTCTGTGTAAGAACTGTGCTGTTTATCGTGACGCAGTGGGTGGGTATAATCACTGCTAGGTTCAATATGTAACAAAATTGCACCCACTCGGGTTCTTTGCCCCTTTAAAAATATACCCAGGACACAGAAATGGAGGTTTTTAAGGCGCTCGTGCGCTATTTTAATAATAAACACAAAAACCAAAATAAACAAAACAAACACCTAGCTCTTTTCTGGAGCACTAAACTAAAACACAAAACAGGAACCTAAACTATCTTGCAGGACGGCTAAGACAATTAAACAAAATATTCAAACAAAACAAAACAGGTTTACACTACCTTTTCTTTACACACGTTTGTGCACACTAACAAGCGGGCTCTCCACACAGCAGCCCAGAACAGACTGGCTGCTTCATTTAAATACCCTGCACCTGGCTCTAATTTACAATGATAGCCAGGTGCAGGGGATAATTACTAATCAAACACATATAATTAAACAATTAAATTCAATCAGTGTGTATTTTCACATGGATTTCATGCAGGGAGGATATTAACCCCCTCCCTGCTATCTTACACTCTCCTTAACAAAACCCAAGTGTCGCCACATCAGGAAGTGTACCACAGCAGACATCCTGAAGCCAATTGCAGGTCTCTGCAGGTGTGTGCTTTTATACAGCACACACCTAGGAGGTTGTGTGGTCTGGTGGTTAAAGAAAAAGGCTTGTAATCAGGAGGTCACTGGTTCAAATCCCGTCTCACTTACTGTGTGACCTTGAGCAAGTCACTTAACCTCCTTGTGCTCCATTTTTCAGGTGAGACGTTGTTGTAAGTGATTCTGCAGCTGATGCATAGTTCACACACCCTAGTCTCTGTAAGTCGCCTTGGATAAAGGCGTCTGCTAAATAAATAAATACATACATACATACATACATACATACATATTGAAAAAACCCAATTACAACAGCAGTTACAGTACAATGCACTGGGAGTGAAAAATGTGTGCAGCATCTGTGAGCACTTGCTGAGAAGGATCCTCATTTATTTCATGAGGAAAACTTAAACTGGTGACTTGAACAAACATTTAATTACTTGCTTCTACAATGGTTTGCACCTTGTAAGAAGAGGTGTCAAGTTTTTGGAGGGTCAGAAAAAGGCAAAATGCTTAGATCACATTATAGTGTTTGCACCGCTTAGTATCCAGATAATTTTGATGGATTAATGATGGCAAAGTGTAAATTTGATAGCGGGTACAGAATGCCAGGTGAACACCATTCTTTACATACGCCGCATTTTTAGCACATGCTAAAATCAGACTTTACAGCTGCTAAACACGATTTACGGCCGCATTATGGCGGTTTTGCACCCGCTAATCACTTTGCATGTATTCTTACATCTACCCCTATGTTATGTATGTCAGTAGATAGACATATAGACAGGGAGAAAGAGAACCATAGCCATCCTATCATCCAGATTATTTTGTAGGGCATATGGATTAGGAAGTTGTTATTTACTACAGGCATACAGTATAAAGAGATAAGTAGACGGCTGCAAAGATAGAACACCCAACAAACAAATGTATTTAGGTGAGATACATATTATTAGGACATATATTATAAAAAAGCACATATGGCACCTTATGGTATTTGAATCTGTGACAAGAATGTTATATGATTTCATATGAACCAGTATGAACATACATGTGTTGCAAAATCATCCCATCATTTTCATATCATTTTGCATAAATAACCCTATGTTACAGAACAATCATTACAGCCCCTCAGAACAGGGTCCTTCTGTGCCAACTCCCATGAAGGTCTTGCTGACAGGAATCTAAAATCAAATGAGATAAAAGGGCAATGGAATATGACATGAGATAACAGGGCAATGGAATATGACATGAGATAACAGGGCAATGGAATATGACATGAGATAACAGGGCAATGGAATATGACATGAGATAACAGGGCAATGGAATATGACATGAGATAACGGGGCAATGGAAGATGACATGAGATAACAGGGCAATGGAAGATGACATATTTCCAATTCCTCCACTGTATATCCAGTACATACCAAGTTACCCACCCCCCAAACTCCCCCACTACAAACAAACAAAAAAAAAAGCCAAGCAAATACCGCAGGGCACAATATTATTAAATACATCAAGCTGTCAAATCTCAGTCAAGTCACAATGTTATATCATTTATATTCCATATATAGAAGGGTGGCATCAAAACATCCTATAACTCACCACACAATGAAAGAGAATGCCAAAACTGAGATACAACTAAAACGAATTACAAAAATATCAATGCGTCATGATAAATTATTCAACAAAGGTACTGCTGGGGATGGAATGGGTGTTGTGTCCAGCTTTGGTCAGAGAGAGCTTCTATGACTATACTTTTCTGGTATCTTGGTTGTCACTGTGTAGCTCTCTGCTTTATTGGTGATGCTCATGAGCAGCATGATACTGCAGACTAAGATTGGGATTCAGGGAATGAAAATGAAAATAAGTGATTAATACATAATTAATCACTTACTTTCTTAGAAACCAACACAAGAAAGAAATGTCTGTGATTTTGCAATTATACTAAGCCAACTTTAGTATATAATAAGGGTGCAGCCACTGTTGTTATAAACCATTCATATGGACGATATGCTACTTTACTACAACTTCCCCACATAAGCAGTAATGTAAATACATGTGCGGCCTAGAATAAGGTTAATCGACTTTGTTAGGGGTGTGTGTAAAGATATCATTTCAAATGAATTATTATACGATTAAGAAATGTGAAAGTATACTTCATATTTAAGGAAAAGGTGTTTGGAGCAATTTGGTGTTAGCAGAATATGGCAGTGCTTTTTCTTGGTGAGACAGTGTGGGGACCCTAGCTTATGTTTTTAAACGTTTCCTCCCCATTTTAGTTTGTCTTTAAGAAACAATACGCTCCTTAAGGGGCTTTATCTGAAATGTACTTCTCTGCATCCATTCAGCGTTTGTGTAATATAATCTCTGCAAAGATGACTCATAACCTTTACCAGTCATGCAGAATTAGAACTGGCGATAGTGTCCGCGACTGGAGTTATACAGCCCAAGCCAAAGGCACTAAAGAAAGTCAAAATCAACTACCACACGGTAGAACCTTGATCGAGTGGTCACTATCGCAATTAGATAACAATTTTTCTCATTATTTATTTAAAAAAAAAAACAACAAAAAAAAAACATTTTAAAACCTGATTTGCCTTGAACTTGTTAAGATTGGTCAGGCCCTCTTCCGCTGAGAAAAGTTTTAGGAAAATAGTCCAGACAATGTTCATAAAGAATCACATTCATAATTACATTATAAAAATATTAAACAACTAATGTTTTACTTGTCAGAGCTGATTATAGTTTATCTGGACAGTGCCAGATATTACTGAATATTGCTCCATGTGGTAACGTGGCGGACAGTCAATGCTGGGACAAATAGCACGCCAAGAGGCATTAACTGGAGTTTAAACGCCTTGG
The DNA here is from genome assembly GCA_030684275.1 of Acipenser oxyrinchus oxyrinchus. NCBI lineage: Eukaryota > Metazoa > Chordata > Actinopteri > Acipenseriformes > Acipenseridae > Acipenser > Acipenser oxyrinchus. The sequence continues at coordinate 103,789,301 of CM060249.1, forward strand.
CACTCTTTTATTGTTTTACAAAAACAAAACAAAAAGGAACAAACAAAAGGTTTAAACAAAACAAATCCAAAACACTACTAAACAAAACAGCACCCGAGCAAAGCTATCCCGATAACTTCTCTTTCACTGTTCTCTCCACACTGTTCTGTTCAGTCTTGCGACGCCTTCACTAAACTTTGTTAAATGATTAATTTGGAAAGAAGCTAGGCTCATGACACAAGTAGTTTTGAAAACACTATAAAAGAGGTAGGCCGACTTTATGCAATCCCCTGACAGGGAAACTGCACTTTTATTGTAATTGCCCTAATTAAATATCGAGCAATAAGCCTGGTCCCTGGGTGTTTCTCTCTGCCAAATAACAGGTCTTGCCTCTTTCATTCTCACTCCAGTCAATGGCAGTAAAAGGTTCTTGTGCTAGCCTCTACATGCCCTTTTCAATGGCTCTTTTTCCTACTGGAAACAGAACCCCAATCGAGTTATGATTGGCCAGACCTTAATGTAATCTTCACTCAGTGTCAGGGGTCTTTGTGTATTGACTGACACCTTTCAGTAGCACATAATTAAAATGTACAGAACATAGATGATCCCATAGTATGGATATTGATATTTCTTTCCTTATTTACTAAAAGTTTCAAATTAGTCATGCCATGTACAATACTGCATCTTGCTTCTATTGAACATTCTTCAATTAATATCAATAAGTAAATGCAGTTTCCAAAGGGCGTTTCCATGAAATATTACGTTATGAATACAAGTGCACTTTTAAATATTAGTGAATGTGGCGCAATGCACAACAAAGACTCATTTTTCATGGGGGTCTTCGGGCATAAGCAGGGTTCTCGCCTGCGCTGTTGAGTGTAACGGGCCGTTACGTTGTTACCTGGAAAAATGACGCTGTATTCAGGACGTTATGCTGTGTTTTCGGTTTGTGTAACGGGCAAAAAATAATAATAATGTGAAACATAAGAACATAAGAAGATAAGAAAGTTTACAAACGAGAGGAGGCCATTCAGCCCATCTTGCTCGTTTGGTTGTTCGTAGCTTATTGATCCCAGAATCTTATCAAGCAGCTTTTTGAAGGATCCCAGGGTGTCAGCTTCAGCAACATTACTGGGGAGTTGGTTCCATAACCTCACAATTCTCTGTGTAAAAAAAGTGCCTCCTATTTTCTGTTCTGATGTAATGCACATTTTTATTGCCTGCGTGCAATACTTTACACTTTTCTCTATTAAATGTCATTTGCCATGTGTCTGCCCAGTTCTGAATGCTGTCTATTGTTGATTATTGGTTTGTTGAATACTGTTCAATGGATTGGTTGTGACAGCATGTTCTTTAGTTTGGTGCGTGTAATGTATGCGACACGGAGACGAGATTGAACTTCACTGAACTTTATTAGCACATCCCCCCTGTTGATAGATGAGACTAGATCCTGGGTGCGCCCCCGATACACAGCTCTGTAAAACCAACACCACTGCAGGTCTTTTATTACACCAGAACAAGCTGGGTTAAATAAATAAATCGTTCACACGAAGAACAGTAATGTGTATTCCAAACAGTTTTGAGATAGTCAATCTTTTTTATTTCAAGGTCTTTAGAAAAAAATCCAAAGTTCCACAATTTTACAATAATCCTTTAATATGACTTGAGTTTCCCATAGATATCGGAACAACGACAACAAAAGCAAAACTCCACAATTGCATGATCACAGTAAAGTTTATAGAATATTTGAAATGTGAGATGATGCATGTTTTTAGTATAGCTTTTTAGTAATCAATAATTAGCCTATATTTTAACTACAAATAATACAATACATCTCAAATGCAGAAACTACTACATTACTATGCAGTAGGCTACGATTGAAAAAAGACAGTCGTGAATTTTAAAAAAAAGAAGAAAAACAGCACTAATTATATCCACATAATCGTAGGCCATTCTTAATGTTTTGAAAGGTAAAAACAGGTTTCTCAGTCGGACAGAAACGATAACACTATGGCACAAATCTATTTTCCCCTCCGTGGAATGGGGTCCATGCGTTACTAGTGAGTACGTCATCCTATGTCGTGGACTCCGCATCTACCTTCTGACAACCATAGATATAGACTATTATATATGCTGACAACTACTTCCACAAAGCGTAAGCATGTGCACGACTTGCACCTGCCTCGCCTGCAGGGGGTTGCGAGGATCTCCGTTTCTTTTACAGCCCTGCCCCCGCTCCCACCCCCCCCGCTCCCCGCTCCTTCCACCACCACGCTGTGAAAAATTCCTGATGAGAACCCTGATAAGGAGACAAAGCAAAGAACAGCAACAACTGACAATTTAAGAAATGAATACAAAATCCAATGATACCTTTTATGGAAATCTTTCAACATTTAGTTCTAGGATTTCAAACGAACACATTTTTTTATGTCAATACCCAAATAATATCTTGATTAAAAATTCCCATAATCTAAATTATTTTAGTAAAACCAATACTCACAATCCATTACAGTTCTTTGTTTGATTTTTCAGCACTAACTTTATTGTGCACTAAAAATACATACTGTATATGCTTGTCTGCTCAGTTATCTTTCTTGTCACATATTTCTTGTGAAGATCATAATGAAATACCTTCCAGACATGCTAAAATACCATTCGCCCAGTATGCTTTTTGCATACTTGTATTCTGTAAGGGTAGCAATGTAATGGAATTCCACGGTTGTATGCAGCAAGACAAAATTATTCAGAACACATAGAAACTAAATAAGTCATAATGCTTAGTATGCAAACTAGATTTCTTACAAATAATAGACATACTATGTGTTATGATTTTTGTCAGTGAAATAAAACATTAATATTGTTTTCTGGACTTTAGAACATGCCCAAGGCCTACATTAATTTAGCACTGTCAAATAAATAGCTTCTAAGCTTAGGGCCTATTACCAAAGCAAACCATTCTGACCAAAGGTTATTCTGATTTTTCTATAAGAGGATTGTATGACTTTGAATGAGGACAATGGAATTAATTTACCAATAGCAACATAGTGAAGAATGGTCACATCTGTCCACAATAGATTTACTACCTCCATCATGTATTGTACAATTCAACTAGTCTTTTTTGCTGACATATAACCCAGCTTCAACCAAAACAAAACAAAACTAGAGTTGCCAGCAACTATAAGGCTTCCAAGGTTCTAGCGAAGCGTTAGAATATGTGTTCCATTGTAAACATGGCTCTTTCTGCACTATCTAATGAGTGACAAGCCATTTGACTGTTAGGAAAGGTCAGAGGTTACAGGCTAACCTCTGGGTTGCTATAAGTGTTCCATAGTAACTATGGCCCTATGTGCACTCTATAAGGAGTTATCAAGTTTTGCATTTGAACTTTAGGAGAGGTCAGAGGTCACTGGCATGGACATATTTTCATAGAGCATGTATGGCTTACTATATGTCTTGCATAGTAACCATGATCCTATCTGCACTCTCTACGGAGTTATAAGCAACATTGGTCCATGTTGGCCATCTTGGATTGACGAAAACTCACCATTTTAATAACTTTTGATGCTCTCATGTTTAATAAGATCCCTGGAAAGTTTCAGCTCAATCGGTCCAGAGGTTCTGGAGGAGTTGCATTTTAAAGCTAAAATGTAGAAATCAAAAATGGCGGCTACGTGTCACATCACGTGATATGTGTAATTGCACACCCCTCCTCAACATATGTGAGAAGTTTGAGGGCAATAGCAGCAATGTTTTTTGTTGTTTGTGTCTTCAAAATGGGTTACCAAAAATACAAAATCCAATATGGCTGCCAAACCATGTGACCTATTCGCTCCATTTTTTTTCAGGGTCAACTAGCCATAGTCATGTACCACCATACTGAACTGCGAGCAATTTCGGGCAACGGTTTTCATTTTTTGGGCTGTTAAAGTCCTTGGCAGACGATAAGAAATAATAGTGATAATCCTATCATAAGAGAGGGCAAAGGTCACGGGCAATGACTGTTTTTGACAGAACACATATGGGTTACTATATGTGTTCCATTATAACAGTGGCCCTATCTGCATTCTATAAGGAGTTATCGACTACTTTCACTTTTGACCTCTGATGTCATAAACATGGCCGCCATTGACGGAAAATTTTTCTTTGAATAACTTTTAAAGATTGACCATTCATAAACATGTACAGCAAGTTTCAGAGCTCTAGCATAAGCGGTTTCGGAGGAGAAGAGTTTTGAAAATGACAAATTTTGCAAAAATCCAACATGGCTGCCAAACCATGTGACCTATGTGCTCCATTTTGCTTCAGGGCTTCACTTCCCATAGGTATCTACCAACGTTCCAAACGGCAAGTCTCTACGTTCAACGGTTTTCATTTTATGGGCTGTTAAAGATTTACCATTGCGGCGGAAGGAAGGAAAATAATAATAATCTCTTGAACAATAGGCTTCTATAATGAATAGAATGCAGTTAGTTTACTAATTTCCACCAAACAATGCCTGTTGGTTCACAGGGATGAGCACACAGTATCTGTGTTTATGGGAGTGTGGAACTGTTTGGGAGATGTCAAGAAAAAAAGAACCAGACTCAGCCTTTTCATTTTTTCAAACCATTACACCCAAGGGTGACTCAGATCGGCTTGGCTCGCATGTCTTTTATATCACTAGTATACACATTGCAACAGAACACAAGAGAATTACAGTAAACAGTACCGAGAAAATTTAGGAATGGCATACGACCCATTCATCAACATCTACAAATGAATTTCCTTTTTACAGATTATCCATAGACCAAAAATATTTTTACCGGTATTGTACATTTATATTTCAATTTATTTCAATTTCTCTCACAACAAAGCACTGATAACCAAAGCTTTCAGGTATCTTTTTGCTGAAAAGAGATAGCTGCCTAATGTTTGGATATGGTTCATATTCTAAAGGGAGCATGTGTTTGAAAAAAACAAAAAAACAGTGGAGGTATGTATTGGTTCGTGATGGCATAGCAATTATTTATTTTAATATTACTTAATTATGAAATCCAAATTATTTATTTAAATTAAATAGAAGCAATAACATTTCAGGATAGAACCATCTGAATCAGGCACAAAAAACAGTTTACTGCTGAATAGAAAAAAACTTAGTCAAAAGCAATCATTCTTCACGATGCACTGCTTTATACCATATTGTCCTACATAAATAGGAGGCTGTGTGGTCCAGTGGTTAAAGAAACAGGCTTGTAACCAGGAGGTCTCCGGTTCAAATCCCACCTCAGCCACTGACTCATTGTGTGACCCTGAGCAAGTCACTTAACCTCCTTGTGCTCCGTCTTTCGGGTGAGACGTAGTTGTGACTCTGCAGCTGATGCATAGTTCACACACCCTAGTCTCTGTAAGTCGCCTTGGATAAAGGCGTCTGCTAAATAAATAAATAAATACATACATATTGAAAAAACCCAATTACAACAGCAGTTACAGTACAATGCACTGGCAGTGAAAAATGTGTGCAGCATCTGTGAGCACTTGCTGAGAAGGATCCTCATTTATTTCATTAGGAAAACTTAAACTGGTGGCTTGAACAAACATTAAGCAATGTTGTTCACTGACAAAAAAGCTGCAGATTGGTGAGATAAAATTAGTAGTACATTCTACAAAGTATTATGAAAGCTGAAAATGCCCTTGGCAGAATCCACTTATATCTGAAGCACTTAAAGTATGTCACTGTGTCTGAATTGAATGATTTACTGTATATATTAATTATTTTACATAATTTATATGTAATGTGAGAAACTAAAACATGAAAAATGTAACTTTTATTGTGTTATTTCAGCATGGAAAGCATCACAAGCAGCAGTCAAGCCCAATTGTAAGTCATTTTTAGTCCTGGGATGAACGGATTTTCATGTTCGGATATCAGTTAAAATATCCATACAAGTATTTCAACACCAATCAAAGACACGGCATCAAAGTAAAAACAAATATCCCAGAAGTAAGAGTATGTTATGAAGACCTTACTTTAACCCACTGAATTAACTATAAAAAAGATGCCATACATTAGTAAAAATTTGTGTGTGTACATAAAGTAGACATAACGTGCATCACTTGCAACAAACTTTAGAATGTAGTCTTTAGTTTTGTACTAAGTTGAGTACTAACTAGCAAGGTACTATCTGCAAATCACCCCCAGCTCTGTACTATCTTACTACCAATTGCAACAAAAAAATACAGGGGAGACCTGTACCGGAACCTGGGAAAGAAAGGAAACCAGTTGAACATAAGCAAGGATACAATTGGTGAACTTAATCAGTGAAAATTAACAAAAGAATGTTACTTACCTTTGTGGTTATCCACAGGTCTAGCTCCCAGTACCAAATCTAGGAAGTACAGTCTCAGTTGCACTGTTTTGCTATTATTTGATGAACTTTTAGTTTCCTTAATTACTGAGACTGCAAGACGGAAAGCCCAACGTTAGGGACTGGTTGTTGTGTTTTTGTTAAACTTGATTTGCTGTTTAATATTCTCTTGTGATGTCTGTGGTCCAGACTTCTCTGTCCTCACACGATATGTCTTCGAACATCCTACACTCAGTGAATACCGACCTTTCACAGCACATTCAGAATTATGTTGGTGCAATGATTTATTAATTTAAAAAAATAGTCACTTTGTTTAATACACTGAAAATACATCACATGGTTCTATTCATATGAGAAACAAGTTAGTATAGTTCTTTGGGCCTTATTTATGAAAGGGCACTAAATGAGTATTAAATGGTGATCCTAACATGCATCATAAATCTAAATTTACTGTCCCATTTACTAACAGAGAACACATTCATTTAAGTGAACACTGTTTGGCTAATTTACATACCATAGCGTGCACACTACATGTATTGTGAGTGATAATGATAATGTCCAAGACTTACCCATGACCACCGTGGTATAAAAAGCTGCAGCAGTCCAGGCATATCTTTTGGTCAGTGGCTTATTGGGAAAGGTGGAGATGGATTACATTGACCTAAATGAGCGATCAACAAACACAGCCCTCTGCAGGGGACAGGCAAAGGCAACGCAAACTAAAACTGCACGCAGAGGAGTTAGAAATTCTAGTGGAGGAGGTTGTTTTAAGTTATAATTCCTTGTTTGGTCCAGTGTTTTATTTACCCAAAATCGAATAAATTATAACACCCATTCGTGTTTATTCACACTTAATATAACCTGTTATTTACAGGTAATGTTCACTGCTCTAAATGAAAACTTTAATGCAAGTAATGCCTCCACGATGTCAGATACATTTCAGACCAGAAAAATAGGTTTAAATAGTGCGCCTATCAGCAGTTAAAGCCTGGTTTCCAAACAAACTAATTATCGCTCATTTTAAGGTGCACACTATGATTATCGCCTATTAGTAAATATGATGCGACTAAAGATCATCTCATTATTCAGAGCAGGCTGCCTCAGGACTCTTGTACTCGCCTACAGATGCCTTGACCAGACTGCACCCAGCTGCCTCTAGACCCTCTTCTCTCCCTACACCCCCAGTCGACCTCTCCTCTCCTCCTGCACTAGAAGACTGGCTGTACCTCCTCTACGCTCCCCTGCCTCCAGAGCCCGCTCCTTCTCCACCCTCACCCTGCAGTGGTGGAATGACCTTCCTACAGATGTCAGGACTGCCCAGTCCCTGACCACCTTCCGGCGCCTCCTCAAGACTCACCTCTTCAGACAGCACCTGTAGAACTCCTCTTTTCCCTCTGGATACTTACCACTCTTCCTTAAATGCACTTTACTTGCTCTTATCTGCTCCCTATTTTACTGCATTTAATCATGTACTTTAGAGTACTGTAATCTGTCACAAGTGTGGTTTAATCTGTAGTATTTTGTATTTAGTTATATCCTCATGTAACTATCACTGACACTGTTATCTGCTCCGTTATTGAATTGTATTTTGTCATATACTTGTACTTGCTATAACCAAAGTCATTGTACTTTATCTTGCTCTTAATTGCATTAATATTTGTACTGTGATTCTTGAAATGTATTTTTGTTTAAGACTGTAAGTCGCCCTGGATAAGGGCGTCTGCTAAGAAATAAATAATAATAATACTAATTTAAATATACTGTATTATCATGCATTACCATACAAATCACATATTCATTCTGATTACCATAATGTGGCACAATAAAATCATTGTGTGCCATAAAATGCCCACTATGTCACGCGATAATGAATACAATTGCACAAGTAAATACAGAAATCATGAACGTGCACACTAATTGCAATTATGGTGCACCGTAATGTTTAGTGCCCTTTCGTAGAGGAGGCACTTCTAAAGAGTCACTTGACTAACTTAATACGTTGTTTTCCAGTCCTCTAGGGGGCAGATGACTGATACGTGTTCATTGCAATTAAGAACATCTTAAAACCTAACCTTCAGTCTATCTTCAAGTGCTCAATTTGTTGCAATTGAAACCTGCAGTCTATCATTAGCATTGTCCTCTGTACTAACCATAGGATCATCCCCATTTAGTACACTAATTTTAATCTGCTGCAGTTGACCAAAAGTGTTTTTTTTTTCTTTTTTTAAACCCTGATATTGCTGTTTCATCACATTAAACAAAAGGTCCAAATATGCATTTTCTTAAAGTAATATCACTACTGAGGTTTATTGATGTCTTTTTTTGGCTGAACAAGCTAGTGAAAATTGTATCGTGTTGTTTTAAAATGCTCCAGTCTGTAACATTTCAAGTGAATGGAAGTCAAGTTTCTGGATATTGCCGTAGTGTATTTAGATGTGATGTGCTTCTTGTAATAACTGGCTTGATATATTTAGGTAGCAGAGCAAGATCTGAGTCCACGAGTTTTGTTTTTACGACTTCTTGCAGCTCTGTCTTAAGAGCAGTAGTTTTTACCTGTCTAAAGGTTCTGAGGGCATCAGCAGTAAAGTTTTCACTGTTCATAACAGGGGTTTCATCACTCTAAGAAAATGGTAAAGACTTGGAGTGTAGGAAATTCACAAGCTTTACAATGACAGCCATGGCCTTTTTCTCCAAGGCTAGCACACAGGATAGACTGGTGAATGATAAAATGGTAGATCAAACTGGGATCGTGTTCATTCATGCGCTGCACCAGCCCCTTTTCTTATCGAGCAACGCTCATTGATGCTTTAGTTATTTTTTTTCTTGCTGAGTCAGAGAAGTAACCGACACCTTCGTAGAACCTTTGATGAGATGAAGAAAGTGAAGCCATTTTTGAAGCCTTTTTGTCTGTATTCTGTGTGTTTTTCTGATTAAAACTGTGATCTTTTGTTTCATAATCCCACTTCATGTTGCTGCTTTTTATATAGTCCAGGGATTGAGTGCAGATTAAACATACTGTAGAGGTTCTGATGTCTAGCTCTCTGATGTCGGGGGTTAAAACACTGACTCTATGTTCATGGTGTTATTGCTCCCATATTTATGTCTCCTAAGTTAGCTCCTTTAAATATTTAGTATTTTATTAAATTCAAAGGCTGGTAAAGTGTTACTCAGTGCTGCATCAAAATAAATAAACCAGCTGTTTAATTTTGTAGTTGTAGCTCATATTAGCAGTCAGAATGCTACAGCAGATTTACAGTACATCTGTCTTATGAAATGTTAATTACAAAGAATAATTAGCATGCCTGAGGTGACTTATGAAATTTCATAACAGTTGGTAAATAAGAAGAGTTTTTCAATGAGAATGACTAACTAGATTTTGTATACAAAGAAATGTGATATTTTATCTGGAATAACAGCATGTAAATACAATTTTGTAACCACATTTTTATAAAGAGATGGTTCTGTATTTTGCTGTTTGTGAAGCCTTTTAAAACTAGAGTTTTATTTAACAACTGATGTTGTATTAATCCTTCTGCCCTCAACACACAACAAAAGTAGAGCAGATTTTAGCTTACTTAGTCAAGTAACTGTCACTCTTCTAAATGAAGTGAAAGGGAGTGTATGCTACAGCATTTCCTTTTGATGTAACTTAAACTGATGGAATTCATTTTAAGACTATAGGCTACCTTTGCTTCTGACAGCTTGTGCAATGTCAGCAATTCTGCTTCAAATGTTATGTTAGAATTGGGGACTCATGTCTTAAACTAGATAACTGGTGTATTCAACCCAATTGATTTAAACATTACTCTCTGGGGAAAACATGATTTCATGTATCTAAAATATTATGTATGTGAACTATAAAGGATCACACTTGTTGTTTTAATCTAGCATAACTAGAAAAATTGTACTACAATCACATTTTATCTGCCCAGTAAGTCATTATTATTATTATTATTTATTATTATTATTATTTGTTTATTTAGCAGACGCCTTTATCCAAGGCGACTTACAGAGACTAGGGTGTGTGAACTATGCATCAGCTGCAGAGTCACTTGCAAATACGTCTCACCCGAAAGACGAGCACAAGGAGGTTAAGTGACTTGCTCAGGGTCACACAATGAGTTAGTGGTTGAGGTGGGATTTGAACCGGGGACCCCCTGGTTACAAGCCCTTTTCTTTAACCACTGGACCACATTGCCTCCCTGTTTATTTCTTAGCAGATGCCCTTATCCAGGGCGACTTACAGTCGTAAACAAAAATATTTCAAGAATCATAGTACAAGTATTCATACAATTAAGAGCAAGATAAAATACAATGACTTCGGTTCTAGCAAGTACAAGTATATGACAAAATATGATTCAATAACGGAGCAGATAACAGTGTCAGTGATAGTTACATCAGGATATAATTAAATACAAAATACTACAGATTAAATAACACTGGTGACAGATTACAGTACTCTAAAGTACAGGATCTAAAATGATTTGATATATTTTTTTTTAGATCCATACAATCTGTTAATTTCTAGACTGTCCAGTTTTTTTTTCCTATCTCACTGCCAATTTTTATACTAGACCAAATTCAGTTACATTTTGTATTACGTCGATCAGGTAAAATGTTAAATGAGCTAAGATGTACAGATCGATCTATATGGGTATCGATCACCTAAATAAAACAAAATGACGCATAACTCTTTAAGGACAAAACTTTTTTCCCACTTAGATGCATTCCCAGGACATTCCCTGACCATGCTGTGTTTTCTTTTAGACAGTACTTGGCAATCAATACTAGGAAAAGCTCAATCTTTGGGTACCAGTTAACATTAGATCAGCCTTAACAGTAACAACAGTCTCATAGAAGAGCAGTTTTTAAATATCCAGCTGTTAGGTTTACAAGAACATAAAAACATAAGAAAGTTTACAAACGATAGTAGGCCATTCAGCCCATCTTGCTCGTTTGGTTGTTAGTAGCTTATTGGTCCCAGAATCTCATCAAGCAGCTTCTTGAAGGATACCAGGGTGTCAGCTTCAACATTACTGGGGAGTTGGTTCCAGACCCTCACAATTTTCTGTGTAAAAAAGTGCCTCCTATTTTCTGTTCTGAATGCCCCTTTATCTAATCTCCCTTTGTGACCCCTGGTCCTTGTTTCTTTTTGCAGGTCAAAAAAGTCTCCTGGGTCGACATTGTCTATACATTTTATGATTTTGAATGCTTGAATCAGATCACCACATAGTCTTCTTTGTTCAAGACTGAATTGATTTACTTACAATTACAGCAGCAAGAGTATGATTGAAAAAAAAAGAATTGTGGTAATATTTATTAAATTTACTTATTTTAACTACCAACATTATATTTATGTTCAAATGCCATATTTAATTATTAATACATTGATAAAAATTGAGAAGAAATGGAATTGGCCATTTTTGAAAAACTGAATTTGGTATTCAAGAATGGAACAATTAGTAGCCCTAAAGATGGTTACAATTGAAGGCAGTGCAGATGCCAGTGTTTTATGCAGTAGTATAAAGCAATTTTATGCAGCCTCCAGTTAAGCATGCAGTCTATATCTATGATAACAATCGACAGGGCTGCATAGGATCAGAGCCACAATAAATATCTTGTTTAAATTTAAAGTAAATTGTAAAATTGTTGAGATATTTGGGTTGGAATATTGTTTCAAAATTGTATAATGCAACACAAGTAATATATTAAAAGGGTTAATGTGTGGGTGAAGGTTTCTCACTGATAATTTACCGTTTCTCAGTCAAAACGGCAAGTTTCTCAGTATCTAAAAAGATTAGAGGGAACTCTGCTAGAGAAGTATTGTAAAGCAGATTAAACACATTGTAAACTATTGTAAATGTATCGTATAACCATGGGAAAAGCATGGAGAAACTGCACAATCACTGTGTAAATTTACTTGGGTAAACATTTATAAGGGTCTGCTTTTAGAATTTCCAAAAATAAATATCAGCATGAATTTCATTATTATGTGGTTTGGATCAGTGTCTGCTTCCAGCCAACCATTTTTGATGAGAAAGGACACCCAACACATTCCTTAAGAGTGTACATTATTATTGCAGTAAGGCAGTTCAGTTTGTGGAGGTGTAAAGATGAGTGACTCAAATAAGCACCTCCTTATGGGGTGTGCTTAAATACTACATATTACTTGTATTGAAAGGACCTGGAAATAGTTCAAACACACACACACACTATGGGCAAATGCAGTACAGTTTTTGTACAGAATTCTGAAGATTTAAAACAAGGTAGAGATAGATATGCATAGTAATATAAATTGAGGTTTCCATTAGATCAACATTATAATATTAAGTATATTAATTATTATAATATGAGTCTTCTTATAGCTGATGAAAAGTGATGCTATCGTGCAGGCAGTATTTCTAAAACATTACAGACAGACGGTTAAGTTCCATGCTGCTTCTGTAATCATCTTCACAGCACCTGTAGTCCTTTATGCTACTTTCACTTTCAGCTAAACAGAATGCATTAACCCCCTTCTATTTCCTTAGAATTTGTCATATAACATGAACTCTGTAAGAAACCAGGACTGGTGACAAGATGTAGAGTCTGTCAAAATGATTTCTTATTCATTTTACTGGAGCAGAGCAAGGCTTTATCACTTCTGAGTCTATAGTTTATAAATAGCGAGGAATAGTCCACTTGAAATGTAAAAAAAATTGTAACTGTGATTTAATAGCAAGAGGAGATGAGCAAATGCATGATAAATATTTAGAGCTAGATTTGGTTCAGATCCTATAAACAGTGCAATATTGTGAAACATAATAGATACATTTAAGCAGGAGAGCCCTGTAGCAGACCATGTTTTTTGTGCTTGGCTTGGGCTAGGTACTATGAACACTAGAAAATATACAATTTACTGTTCTGATCAATGATCTTCTAAAATGGCTCAATTCTTATGTGCTGTAGTTGTATTCTTTATATTATAGCTTCACTGTAAACCTAGTAAATGTCACTGTGCTTTCCCCATGCTTATACAAGATTTGCCATGTTTGTGTGTGCTTTACCAAGCTTTAACTATGATGACTTCACTTTAAATGCTTTAACATGCTGTTTTAAAGTAGAATTTACTGTATACGAGCAGACCTGTTTCAGTTCAGCTTGAACACATTACTGTTCAAAACCCAGTGGTGTCTAGCATAGGCGCTGAGTTTTGAAATTCCCGGGAGGGGGCTCAGTTAGTCGTCACTCCACCTCCCCCATAAGTATAAAACACCAAATGCAAAATAAACAAATATGCAAAATAAATGTGCAAACAAATATCAAATCCAAGTAAAATCAAACAACAAGACCAATTCCTGCGTCTCCAGCACATGCAGACCGTAGTGGGTTTGCACTTTGTTGTCAAGTTACAGTGCAAAAGGCACATTCAATAATTAATGACGCTAACCGAAACACAGGGTGTAAAAAATAAGAAAATAAGAAATGACATTCCAAAAATAAAATGTTGATTTAAATACAGGGAAGGTCAGTAATCATAAATAACCAAATAAATACAGTAAAGAAAGAGAAAAGGATTGTTAATCATAAATAAGCAAATAAACAGGAAGTAAACAACAGCAATACAGGTAATAAACAGTATCAGCACTCACGTCCTCAGCCACACCGGCGTGTTTATAAACTATAGAGCTCCCCACAGCGTGCCACAATACCTATAAACAATAATTATTTAAACCAGTAGAAAACAATATGATTCTTTAAAATGAAAACAAAAACATACCTCAGGTAAGCTGCTTATATGCATACATAATATGCAGCAGTCGTGGGTTCAATCCCAGGTGGGGGACATTGCTGCTGTATGCTTGAGCAAGGTACTTTACCTAGACTGCTCCAGTAAAAACCCAACTGTATAAATGGGTAATTGTATGTAAAAAAATAATGTAATTGTATGTAAAAAAATAATGTGATATCTTGTAACAATTGTAAGTCACCCTGGATAAGGGCGTCTGCTAATAAATAAATAATAATAATACAAGTTGGAGAAGTCTCGCGCAGCTCACCCGATAATTTACCGAACACGAATGTCTACAAACACAGCAGTGCTCCAGTCCTGGCGGAACGCTCCGGAACAGAGTTCCTGCACTTTACCCTGATGAAGGCTTTGCATCCGAAATGTTGGTTTCTTTCTCAATACATTTTGTAAACGTTTAGGAGTATGTATCAAAAAATATTGTCACCTCGTTCTGGACGTTCACGGTGTGGTTATACTGTCAACCTCTGTGCGTGCTCATTGGAAAAGATAGTAACTGTGCAGATTGTACAGTATGCAGAGCCGGATTTTGGTATCATGGGCCCCTGGACAAGGAACCAGAACAGACCCCCCTTAATACTGTTATAACAATGTAAAAAAACAACGTTGAAGGAAAATATAACTTTGACATCAGATACAAATAACCACTCATTTGTTTTAACGTAAATACCAAACACTAAAGAAAAAATTAGCTGTAAAGACTTGGCATTACACAGCGCCATCTAGTGACTTAAATACATAACTTTTAATAACTGGATTAATATGAAAAGAACCTTTAAAAGACAATGTTAGGAATATTAAAATGTTAGTACGTTACTTAAATGTTCCTAATCCTAGTAAACCTTACATCGCGTTTGAGTCCCATGCGTGAGAATGATCGTTCTCCAGAACAGTGCACATTAAGTATAGGTAAATGCGCGAAGTGGTGACATTCGGAAACGTGGAAATCACTTGAGAATTCAGGATAAGTCGAAGGTGGTCAAACGCTGTTCTCTTGTCCTTGCCAGAAACAAATTTAGTAAATGAGAGCATTTCTGATGGGAAATATTCATCCAGATCTGAAGGATAGCTTTGCACGAGTGTAGAACTTTGCTTTTTATGTCATATTCTGACATGTTCTGAAAGTTGGTAAGGAAGCCAAACAAGTTATGCACAGTAACATAAACTTTTGATCGGTGCAAGCAATCTGAAAGAGTAACCAGAATCTTTAGGAAAATATGGACACGAAATCTGTCTCTGCCCTGTAGTAAACCTTTAGTTCCACAGATCGTGATCCTGCAGAGCACTGAGTGGTCATCGTCGCTCTTCATCTCGATATTTCTTCAGCACTGCAGTTTCCATTGCACGTTTTTCAAAATCATCAAAATGATCACAAATCTCATCCAGAAATGTTTTCAGAGATTCAAGTAATTCACCTACCACTGACAGTTCGATGTTTTGTGCTTGAATGGATTTACTACACACACACACAATGCATTTAAACAACATTCTAGCTGCCCTAGTACACTAGCTGTTGATTAAGAACAGGAAGTCTTAGATACTGTATTGGTCATAGGAGAGTGCTGCTGCTGAAGGTTCTGTATGTTGAATAGGACAGAACAAATAAATTTGAAGGAAGAAAAGTGCCTCATTATATATATATATATATATATACCGCATTACTTCGAATTAACGCCTCACTCAGATATCAGCTTTTTAATAGACACCGCCCTCGAATAAATGCCACCCTCGATTAAGTTCCGCAGCCGTTTTTAACAATTTAATAAACGCTGTAGCGCTAATTTAGAGTAATACGGTATATATACACATATACACACATACTGGAGATGCATTAAGAAGTATTGAGGAACACTGGCATGCTTTATTTGAGTTGCCTTTTGCAACTTCTGTTTGAACATGAAATGATCCTTTTTAGCTATCTTAATCTGGGCGTGAGACGAAGCTCATGCCATTGTTTAATTAATGTAAATGCATCTAGTGTTTTGACACCTAATTTATGAGGATTCTCCTTCAAGCTTAACAGTCTGTCAGGCTTGCTCAAGAATTTACGATATAAAGCCACTACTGCAATACTAATGGAAATCCATGTGTTTCTGTCAATAATGTGATATCTTGTAAAAATTGTAAGTCACCCTCGATAAGTGTGTCTGCTAAGAAATAAATAATAATAATAATAATAATAATAATAATAATAATAATAATAATAATAATAATAATAATAATAATAATAGGCATTTCATCTTCACAGTTGTGGGTTTTGCCTTTGTAACAACATTTCCATTCAAACAAAAAATATCCTACCCAAGGATGTGCATCAGTCCAAATAATTTATATAAAGCCAAAGATTAATTTCCCGAGGTGGAACTGGAGGGACTAATTTCAATATTATGATTTATTTTTAATTGATTTCCTTCCCACACTCTTGTCAAGCTCAGTGGAACTTCAGGCCCCTTACCCTCCACAGTGTTCAGACCTGAGGCAACTAAACATCAATATGAATTACTAAAATACCTCACATCTTTTGCTATTTTGGAAAGAAAAGGGTAACTGAGCCAAATCTACAGAACCAGCTTTCCTCGGGCATTTGAGCATATCATACAGGAAAGAGAAAGTTAAAGCTTCAAACCAATGTACAGTACATACTGAAAAAAATCCACAGGATGAAACTGTTAGCCTTATGTTCATTTTGTGTTTGGTATTACCATGTATTTGTACTATACTCAGTTTAATACAGTTATCTATAATTTAAATATAATTTATTGAAGGTCATAAGATTTTTCTGATGATCTTTGTTGGGTTGCATAGAATTGTTTTACATAATCGGTGCATGACTAAGCAATGCAAGCAATGCACATCTGAAAATAAACAACTCACACATCAAATAATAAGATCAACTGGCATTCTAAGCTGACTCATCAAGCCCTTACGTCACATTCAATGTTTTGGGTAAAATGTGATGATGTTAGGAAAAAAGACACTTTGATCATGGCTCTTCATTGAATTCTTTGAATAAGTAATTTACAGTGCCTTGCATAATTATTCACCCCCTTTGGACTTTTCCACATTTTGTAGTGTTACAACCTGGAATTAAAATGGATTTAATTAGGATTTTTTGTCACTGATCTACACAAAATAGTCCATAATGTCGAAGTGGGGGAAGAAATCTACATATTTTTCAAAATTATTTACAAATAAAAAACTGAAAAGCCTTGATTGCATAAGTATTCACCCCCTTTTCTGTGACACCCCTAAATTAGCTCTGGTGCAACCAATTGCCTTCAGAAATCACATAATTAGTTGAATAGAGTCCACCTGTGTGCAATTAAAGGGTCACATGTTCTCAGATTAAATACACGTGTTTCTGGAAGGCCCCAGAATTTGTTAGAGAGCATATCTAAACAAACAGCATCATGAAGACCAAGGAGCTATCAAAACAAGTCCGGGATAAAGTTCTGGAGAAGCACCAATCAGGGTTGGGTTATAAAAAAATATCCCAACTTTGAACATCCCCTGGAGCACCGTTAAATCCATTATTAAAAAATGGAAAGAATATGGCACAACCGCAACTCTGCCTAGAGAAGGCCATCCACCAAAACTCAGTGACCAGGTAAGGAGGGCATTGGTCAGAGAAGCAACCAAGAGGCCAATGGTAACTCTGAAGGAGCTGGAGAGATCCACAGCTGAGATGGGAGAAACCACCCATGGGACAACTATAACCCGGACGCTCCACAAAGCTGGGCTTTATGGAAGAGTGGCGAGAAGAAAGCCATTGCTGAAAAAAAACCATATCAAATCCCGTTTGGATTTTGCCAAAAGGCATGTGGGAGACACAGCAAACATGTGGAAAAAGGTTCTCTGATCTGATGAGACCAAAATTGAACTTTTTGGCCTTAGCGCAAAACGCTATGTGTGGCGCAAAGCCAACACTGCTCATCACGCTGAGAACACCATCCCCACGGTGAAGCATGGTGGTGGCAGCATCATGTTATGGGGATGCTTTTCATCGGCAGGGACTGGGAAACTGGTCAGGATTGAGGGCAAGATGGATGGAGCCAAATACAGGGAAATTCTAGAGGAAAACCTGTTTCAGTCTGCAAGAGACCTGGGACTGGGGCGGAGGTTCACCTTCCAGCAGGACAATGAATCTAAACACACAGCCAAAGCTACACTGGAGTGGTTTAAAAACAAGAACCTGAATGTCTTAGAATGGCCCAGTCAAAGCCCAGACCTCAATCCGATTGAGAATCTGTGGCAAGACTTGAAAATTGCTGTTCACCAACGGTTCCCATCCAACTTGTCAGAGCTTGAGCAATTTTGCCAAGAAGGATGGGCAAAAATTGCAGGATCCAGATGTGCAAAGCTGGTAGAGACTTACCTCACAGCTGTAACTGCTGCCAAAGGTGCTTCTACCAAGTATTGACTCAGAGGGGTGAATACTTATGCAACCAACAAATGTCTTTTTTTTTGTTTAATTAACTTTTGTGTCACAATAAAAAATATTTTGCACCTTCAAAGTGTTAAGTATGTTGTGTAAATCAAATGGTAAAAATCCTAATTAAATCCATTTTAATTCCAGGTTGTAACACTACAAAATGTGGAAAAGTCCAAGGGGGGTGAATACTTATGCAAGGCACTGTAAATAAGGCAGCAAAAAAAAAAAAAAAAAAAACTAACTACAATAACCAAGATTAAAAATAAGATTCAGTTGCACAATAAAAATGCATAATTGGTGATGGTCAAATGCACAATAATGCTACAGCAAAACAAATGAACAACTTAAACGGTGTGGTGATGCACTTAATTCAATAGTATCACTATTTAAAATGAGTACTATATCACAGAAGACCATTCCTTTGCTGCTTTGTTTATTGATTTCAGGTTAGTCTGATGCTCTTCTTACTAAAGAGATGTTAACCTGACAAATGAGTTCATTCAGTAGCAGGTGATGAGTCACATAGGAAGGTGTGACAGGGTCTCATGTCACGTGTGTGAGAGACAACTGGGGGTGGAGTTGAAACACCGGCACAGGCGCGCAGGATTTATTAATGCAAACAGAAACGAAAGTAAAGATGGTCATGTGACGTTACCAGCCATGGTAACGCACAGAGGACACATACAGCAAGCTGTACAAAAATCCAAAATAAAACACAGTACAAAAACTACAAATAAAAGGTGCCCCAGAGGGTGAGCGCTAGCGTTATAAATGAGGAGTCCCGCTCCAGGAACCGGCTACACCAGTGGTTCTCAACCTTTTCAGTAACACGGCACACTTCAGTGAGACAAACAATTAATACGGCACATAGACTTTTTTCAGTTTGAATCGATTGCTCATAAACATCACATTTATTATAGTTACGGTCTTACTAGAGAGGTTTGCAACATAGTGCATACAACAAGCTAAACAAGGATCAAATGCATTAATGTTTCAAATCCACCACAGAGTACACCGTCTTCAACAGCGAGCACAGACACATTTTCAAAATCTGCTCAACTTTTGCCTTTTTGCGTTAGGAATTTTATATTTGTAACAATATTTTTAAAAGTATAATTTGTATTAAATAATTGAACCGGATAAATAATTGAAATTCAATGGATCAGAGTAAAACGCAAAGTAGAGTAAATTGCAACTTACCGGGTTAGGGGGAAACCTGGGCCTGTCGGTGTGCGCAGAGCCTTTTGATCCGGGGAGGAATTGATGAGAGGGCCACCCGCAAATCTTGCTCCACTGGCAAGCGCTCCCTCCTGCTGTTTTTTACGTATGCCAGTGTTGAAAATGCTAGCTCGCAGAGGTATGTTGTCGGAAATGGCAAGAGTACAGCAACAGCATGGTCAGAGATCGTCGGATATTCATGTACCGCAGTCAGCCAAAACACATCCAAAGACACCTCTCCAAACTTCAGCTTCATTGTGCGATCCATCCGTAGCTCTGCATATTCCTCTTTTTCTTTTAATGTCAGCTTTTGTGATGAATCGGAAGAAAGTGAACTAAACGGATAACGTATCCAGTCATAGTCTTCCACATTTGCAGAGGGGAAAGTAGCATTCAAACTTCTCTTGCAGCGTTTTGAGATGCTTGAATATGAGGCTGTGCGCCTTGACAGCTGCGTCTGGAGCTGACGATGTTAGTGGAAACATCTCAAGTGAACCCCCTGCCACTGTCTCTTGCCAAAGGCCCAGTTTTGACATGAAACCTTGAAGTTTATCTGTGATAGTCAGGATCGTCTCGTTCTTCCCCTGCATTTTAGTATTCAGTTCATTCAGATAGCTGAAAATGTCTGCAAGATATGCAGGCTTAGCCCACCAGTAATTATCAGATAGTAACTCTTTATAAGGCAGTTCATGCATTGTTGAAAACTCTGTCAGTTCTCTCTAGAGCTCATGAACACAGGAGAGAACCTTCCCTCTCGATAACCATCGCACCTCGGGGTGTAACAGTAAACTCTGATGCTCGGCCCCCATCTCTGCACACAAAATACTGTACAAACGTGATTTCAATGGCTGTGATTTTATGTAATTCACGATTTTCACGGCTTGCTCTAATACTGCAGCTAACTCTGGTGGCAGTGTTTTGGCTACAAGAGCTTCACGGTGGAGGATACAATGGTTGATATGAATGTCAGGATTTTGCGCTTTCACTTTACTGACAAATCCTTTGACTTTCCCAGTCATGGAGGCTGCTCCGTCAGTGCAAATGCTATAACACATGGCCCAGGTAAGTTTGTTTTCCTTCAAGTAAGTATCTGTTACCCGAAATATTTCCTCACCAGTCGCATGACTCGGTAGCTCCTTACAAAATAAAAAATTCTCCTGAATGGAGTACCCATCAACATACCGAACGTTGGCCAGCAGCTGGCAGTGTCCGCTTATATTGGTGGACTCGTCAATCTGCAACGCAAACTTCCCACTAGTCGCTAACTTCTCTTGCAGCACTTCCTCGATATTAGCTGACATGTCGTCAATTCGCCGTTTAACTGTATTATCAGAGAGTGGAATTTTTTCGATCTCTTTTACAGCATCAGCTCCTAACATCACACCTATGATTTTTTTACATGCAGGCATGATTAAGGTTTCGGCAATGGTATGGGGCTTCTTTGATTTTGCTACAAGCTCAGCCACCAAGTAACTAGCCTCTTGAGCTTTATCCGATACCCGCACACACTCAATCAGACGTTGGGTCTGCTTCATGTTCTGTTCTTTACAGCGCTTGAAGTACTGAATGTCTTTGTTCGCAAGAGATGGATGTTTTGTCTGCAAATGGCGTTTTAACTTACTTGGTACCATCGCAGCATTTGCCAATTTCTCTCTGCAGATGAGACATTCAGGTATGGGGCAAGCGGCATCTCCTGTCCATGAAAATCCAAAGGCCAGATAGCTCTCATTATACGGTCTCTGAACAGTTCTTGTTTTTTTTTCTTGGGATTCAGATGTTTCATCAACGATTGAATAAGTGGAGGAATCGCCTCTTTTGACAACAAACTATCCATTTCTTCTTAGATCAGGGGATATAAAATAGATCCGGCAAACAAATGTGGATACGGTCAATTTCACTGTGTCTGCTTGCTTGTTTTGTCTTGTTTTACTATCAACAAAAAAAGCGCGCAAACGCTTACCTGTAAAGTAGCTGCATGCTCTTTTGTTTGTACAGTCACAAATATAAGTGATTAGCTTTTCAGGAACAAAAGCCAAAAAAGCATTCCAATTGAGAACGCAAACTCTCAAGTTCCATGTCGGAAACAGGTGCAAAATCAAATGATGGAGGACTGGCATCATCATAGGGATCAGTAATAAACACCCAGTCCCCTGCTGTTCTTGGCTCCACATCCTCTTCATCATCATCATCGCTGTCGCTGGTATCGAAATCCTCCGAACCAACTTCGAAAACATCATCACTCCCGTTGTCGCTCTCCATGTACGTTGCCATGTTTAGCTTTCACTAAAAACTATATAATTACAACTAAACAATTAAAACTAATAAAACAAAAAATAATAATTTATATATATAAATACATAATATGTAAATACATAGACAAAAGTAAAAATATAATTAAACATAAGAACACCACATATCCACTAAAAAATAATACCTACTGTAAAAATAGCAATGTTGTTTATGGAATAGCCTGTGAAAAATGTGATGAAATCAAATATGTTGGAGAGACTGGAACTACTTTATATAAACAAATTCAGAACCACCTTTCATTAATTAGAAATAACAAAATGAATGAACCAATAGTACAGCACTTCACCAGTCAAGGACATGACATAAATGATATAAAGTATGTAGTATTAGAACAGCTCAAATTAGACAATGCGACATATAGAAGAATAAAAGAAAGTAAATGGATAAGTAGACTGAACACGATTATGCCAGCGGGACTCAACAGAAAAGAATGAACTAATTAACTTCAATAGATATATAACATTTAAATAAATAAACAATTAGAATTAATACAGATTCAAAGATATATTATTGTTATTCACAATATATATAACAGCATTACATCATGTAAGAATAAATTATGGATTTGAATGTAAACAATAAGAAGTAGTTGTCATGCCGTCAAAAACCTATAAATACCTCCAATGTTTTGATTCAAACACAGACTCCCTTGAGAAAGATATGTACAACATATCGAAACGTTGGGCAGCTGGCTCTTTGAGCTAAAAAAAAATATATATATATATATATATATATATATATATATATATATATATATATATATATATATATACTTGCACAAGTTGAATGGCTTCCCACAATATATCTCAGTCTTCTAAACGCCCACAGGTAGATTGGAATCGCTACCTGACACGCAATTGGATACAAATGTCACCTGACCCTCCCCCGACTTTCATTGCACATTCCACAGTACTAGCACTGCCTTAGAGAATGAAACCTGAAATGCTAGACTGAGAAACCATAAGAATAGAATGGGAAACTTGACGTACGCAGGTAGGACATGGTTCTGTAAGTGGGTTTTCATTTGACTTCATGGTGTTGAAGTGGTTAAGGAGGGTTTACAAGCATGTTACAGTGTAATAAGTGCAAGGAACATTTACACACAAACAACAGCCCCATTTGCAGACTAATGCCACAACTCAATATTGTTTTGCTAATGCAAGAACTACTCGAAAATAAATTAATAAACAAAGTGTGAGCAGCTCTTCCCTAAAATCTGTTTGTTTGTTGTTTTGATACCAAGTAGTTTTATTTCTACAGTGTTTTGCTAATAATATGCTCATCACAGTTCATAACTTTGCAAAATACCATGGTACACAGGGCTAAAACAAACTCTAAGTGCAGGCAATTTTTAAACAAATACAAGTCACATAACTTATGTTCACTAAAGCATCTTAAAAAAAATGGAATCATATTACCACAATAAGGTGTGGAAATGACTTTAATTACAGGCACACAGAAAGCATTTTCTTTCAAATAAAGATGTATTAGCTGTGAATGGTGGACGCTGGTCATACAAATTGACTGAGCAAACCTGACAAGACTTAAGCACATCGCGTAACAGATGAGCTCCCACTTGCTTACAATACACGCATACAAAATGTATTGCACCACTAGTGGTTTTAAGAGGTATTGCGTCTAGAGGGCCAAGATAAATGATGCAAGAAAAATACAAGCGTAGTTCAAAACATATTTGCGTGCGTTTTTTTATAAGAGATCTAGTGGGGGAATGGATTATTTTGATAAATATCGGTAAAAACCAGTAAGGATAATTTAAAAAAAAGCAGGATTTTTTTTTCTTTTTTTTTTTCTAGAGTGTTAAAGAAACCTACAACAGACTATGGATGGATATCAAACTTGACTTAATCTATCAAAAAAGACTTAAAAAAACATAATTATAAAAACTCTTGTGACTATGACCCAATATATCAAGGAACTATCATTTATACTGTGCATGGGGAATTGTTTAACATTAACTTAATGCATACATATATTCACGATAACATGCTCCCTCAAAACTGTACATTCAATGCTGTTGTTGGAATTCCTTGTCACTTTAGTTATGAATAACCACAACCATAAATTTTGCACATTTTTCTTAATAAAAAGGTCATGTCAGACAAAGCAGAGGGGTTTGCAGAATTGTTGTTTGGAAATTGAAGAACTGGCAGACGTTCTGCTAAAACTGGTGTCTGTATCGAATACTTAAATGTTAACCTGAGGCTCGTATTACATGCTGCCTAAAAAAATATTCTTGACATTTATAAAAAGATGCATTTCCATACTAAGATTGCATACAAGCGGTAAGGTTTAGGATGAGGATGTTTTACTAATAAGGTACTGTTCTTCTGCAAGGTTAAGGCCATTCATGTACAATTCCACAAAGAGGGATGGAGCTCAAAATAATCCATTACACCACTAGATCTCTTATAAAAAGACTCATACAAATATGTATTAAACTATGCTTGTATTTTTCTTGCATATGAACTCATTCAATGTGTTTGATTAAAGTCACCTTTTAGCTAAACTACATTTTACTGTATAGCTAACTGAGGAGATTATTTTCCTCAAAAGAACCAGATCCCCATTGGCGATGTTTACAATAAATATAGCGATAGCCCACTATATTATTCCTGTGTGTTTACTTGTTCATTTTACTTACCTAATCGAGGCTATCCGGGTTAACAACAGGTGCAACTCGATCATTCTACTTGGCTCTGAGGATGGTTAAATGTACAGTCATTATTTGTTGAATGCTTCCGCTAGTACTAATTGCACTAAAGTCAATTTGTCAACGGTATACTGTTAATATGTGTATCGTGCCAGTATTCCTCATCAGCAATGCAATCATCTGTATCAAGA
The DNA here is from genome assembly GCA_030684275.1 of Acipenser oxyrinchus oxyrinchus. NCBI lineage: Eukaryota > Metazoa > Chordata > Actinopteri > Acipenseriformes > Acipenseridae > Acipenser > Acipenser oxyrinchus. The sequence goes on from CM060249.1 coordinate 103,814,235, forward strand.
GCTTCACCAATATGAATGAAACCTTGGTCACATTTTTACAGATTTAAGTTAAAACAAAATATGTAACATAAAAGACACACAGTTCTTAATTCTAAATCAATTCAATCTTCAAAGAGAGGTTATAACTACTAGAATTATAGTAAAGTAAGTACCTTTGTATTAAAATACTTTCCAACAGTGGTACTTATGCTCTTAAGGCCCATAAGCTGAAGTTTTTACTGACTAAGTTATTGTTCGCTGAGATTTCTGCTTGGTTCTGACATTTTAGTGGTTTTATCAGCAAAAGTCTGGAGGTGTGTATGTACAGTATAAACAGATGAACCTGTTTTGTGGTTAACCTGGTTTAAGTATGTTTTGAAATTCCTAATGTACTTTTGACAGTCGTGGTCCAGGAGACTTACAAAGGGATTACAGGAGATAAGGATAAGTACTTCTGTCTCAGTAAAATAATGCTTCTTCAATTTCTCCCTTGAATTTGACCCATGGAACGATGTCAATCGTACCAAAATGGCACTGGCCTACCCCTCTCCCGGCATTCCATGCTTGGAACATGTATTTCCAAAATCTGGAAAAGTATAATACGATGACAGTATGATGGCAACAAATTCTAGAAAAAGAACATTCCATTCTGGGTGCCAAAAGTAATTGTAAACATTGTTTACAATGCATTCTCTACATTTACATAAGTGCAATACTAAAATAAACTAAAATGAAATGACAAACGTTTTGACAGAATTATTTTTCAAAGCCTTCTAGTCAAAATGTTTGCCATTGAGAGTTTATTTTAGTATTTCTTAATTCAGCTCTATTGAGTGTTAAATAGCTACTTTTACATTTATCATTTTTAACACGGAAATGAATAAAAGCTTAATCTTATTCCTGGAGGGACAAAAATGAATTACAGTTCAGTGAAATCCAATGTAGTTTTAAATTATGCAACCATTCTTAGCATTTTTCAAAACCTGTAAAAAAAGAAAACTGCTAATATACAGAACAGCATTTTGGGGCAGATCAGAAGAAAATCAGTGATATTACCAGTATCCATATTACCAGTATCCATTAAGATGCCACCAATACCTTCAGGGTCTGCTTACTAATGGCATTTCACCAGCATGACAGAAAGCACATTTAACAAAATAAAATTTTTAAAAAAAACTTGCCAATGACTTGTCAAAGATTAGATTCAATATCATCAAAACTTCAAATACATATTAAAAGGCTACTCCTGCCTAATACTTTGCTGCTTTGCTTTCTTTGGAATAAAGAAGAAATATCACAATGGGTTATATGCATAAAGTATTAGTTGGACAACAATGTGATGCTCATGATCTAAATCCCAATACAACCCGAAGTCAATTTCTGGGAAACAAATAAATTAATATAAATTAATATAAATCCAGTGCAATCCAAGACCATTTGTAAATATATTATTTATTTATTTATTTATTTATTTATTTCTTAGCAGATGCCGTTATCCAAGGTGACTTACAGTCGTAAACAAAAATACTTTTCAAGAATCACAGAACAAGTATTAATACAATTAAGAGCAAGATAAAATACAATGACTTTGGTTCTAGCAAGTACAAGTATATGACAAAATACGATTCAATAACGTAGCAGATAACAGTGTCAGTGATAGTAACATCAGGATATAATTAAATACAAAATACTACAGATTAAATAACACTTGTGACAGATTACAGTACTCTAAAGTACAGGGTTAAATGCAGTAAAATAGGGAGCAGATAAGAGCAAGTAAAGCGCATTTAAGGAAGAGTGATAAAGTGTCCAGATATATTGATATATCTAATCAGTACTAATTGGATTGTTTAGCAAAACCATAAACCTGTACAAATTTGTTCTCCTCTGTTTCATTTTGTATTCTGTCAGAGCTTATGTTACTGAAGACAAACACATTGAGGTTTTGTACCATACCGGTGTTTCTATTTACTGCTTCTCTGGGCTAAATCACATGAACTTTCTGTCATTCCTAGTGAGTGATCGGGATGCATTTAAAACCAAGGAACCCCGAGGTGAGGCGTTACCCCTTGTTTAAAGTCAATGCTGGGTTCTCCTTGTTATGTTGCCTGGATACCAGTTCTGCTTCGAGTGATAAATCAATTGGCACATTTTTCAAGAAATTAGAAAATGGAGTTGAAGGCATAATGGCCATAAGGCTTGAATAAATCTTTTCTTTCCTATTAATCTTTTAGTTTTCCAAAGATTGTTTCACTTCGATTGAGGTGAGCCAATTATTCCTGCCACAATGCATGTATTTTACTTCCAGTGTTACAGAAAATAATATAGCAGGAGGGGCCCTATAACTAACACAGGAAGTGAACAAGTGTAAACAAGTCAGAAGTTATTTTGTGTTTACTAGGCTATATGACATCAATACATTGTTATACACCGTGCCCAGAGATCTCCATTAACTTGATACCAAAGGACTTTGATTGGATTTTGATCTGACAGGCAAAATGTATGGTTAGATGCATTGTTGCCTTCACTAAGTACCCATCCAAGAAATGATGCTCTGCAGCAGAACTTCATCTGTTTGATATTCAGGTACAACTGCCACACAGCCTTTGCCTGTCGAATTAACAGATCTCAATTGACTTCACTTGACTTAACTTGAAGTCCCAGAGTATCTCAGGAGGCCAGGTGTGTAAGAACTATTGTGGGAGATGGCCTGGATTTACACACTTCTCTAGTTAAAAATATTAAAGGCAGTGAAGAGAAAGCTACAATGGTTCTTGCAAGCAGGTCTAACAAAACATCAAGATGTCATAAGCTAGGAGAAGTTGGGTTCTTGGCCAGAGTATCTATCATAAATCCCAATCAGAAATCATGTTGCAAAGCCAGCAAAGATATTAATAACTGACTGTGAACTTCTATTTGCTACAGAAGTGTGAAATGTCCTGTACATTTTACATAATTATATATTTTCATTTTTAAAAATGATATCTGATTCCATATTAGGTTAAATAAATCTCAGTTGGCAATGTAAAACATTCACATGTACATAACATGCATTTCTAAATGCATTTTATATTATGAAAATAACACAACTACATTCTCAACTACTCGAAGGGAAAGAACATCAGAATATTGGGGGATGACTATTAAGAAAAAAAACATTTTTGTAATCTATTTGTTTTTTTTTACTAAATTGAATGGCTATGTATAAAGTATTTTTCTACAAAGAAAAAGGTATTACCATAGCAGTAAATTCTGCAGTCACTTGACTGAAATGTTGTCAGAAATGTGATTACGATCTAGTGGGAATTGAAAGTATGCATTTAGCTTGTATGTTTGTGTGGATTCGAAAAGCTGGTTCAGAAAGCATAATCGTATGGGACTGTGTTAAATTGTATTTACAAAGCTGTGAAAACATGTAATTAACAATTAAATAAAATGTGTCCTTTCTGTTCTTGCTTATTTTAAATGTATAGTTTCTAACCTATACTTACAAAAGCATTGATAAGATTGACCTGCTTAAGGGCAATGTTTACAAAGTCAATGTACGTCATATTTCAACTAATGATGATTTTTACAGTCAGATAACATGATCTGAATATATAAAATGATTATATTGATGTTTATTTAAAAGTTGTATTTCCTTTCCCAAATTATTTCTGTTTTTAATTGAATGCACAATTAAATTATTGTAAGTCAGATATTCACTATAGATTTTGATGAGCAGGGCTAGTAATATAAACAACAAAAACCCTGCATTGAAGTTCAGATTTAATCCACCCTTTGCACATCAAATATGATGTTGGTTTTGTATGCAAATTAAACACTTGTATTTTATGAGCTGGCATCGATATTCAGATTTATGTTTGTCCATGTGATTGTGTGTGTGTGCTGGTGATTTCTGAACTCTTCTGTATGCCATACCACATTTTACAGAGCTGTTTGTAAGTAGGCCTTTCTTTTTTGACTACTCACACTTCAAAGGATGTCCACTGTTAAACAAAGAACCAGCTTAAATATCTGTTTAGTTTATTTAATATATTTTTATACTAAGTTGGACACTTTTTACCCACACCACAAAAACATACATTTTGAATTCTGCTTTTCAAAATATCTCTGAATTAATGCTCTGATTTGCTAATCTGTTACCAGTTTCTGTTACCATGTTACAGTGAGAACAGTTATGTCCAACAGGAAGGGCAATTGAACTGCTAGCGGTACCTGTAACATTGCTGTTTGACTGAAACATATCTGTTCTTGCAATGTCACATCAGCCATTCTTTTCACAGCCTAATTGTGTATTGCTGTCCATCCATCTATCGCCATGAAACGTCTTAAACTATGCCACATGATTACTCTAGTCACTAGTTCAACCCTTGAGGCAATACTTTTTAAATATATATTGTATAATATATAATACAGTTGTCAGTTCTTCTTTTTCTGTAAAGTATGAATTAATTATTTAGTGATTTGTTCAAAATGCTACAGACAATAGACTATTAAAAATGTAAATCATTATTTATTTAGAAGCTCTATGATTTTGTAAAATATTACAGTAGAGCATGGTGTGCCTTTTATTCCACAGCTAGGCATTACCCCACGACAGGGTGCAGTAAGACATATCTTGTGAGGCACAAGGCTTTAGCGCTTATAAAATTACTTTTTATAAGGAAAAAAAAAAACAATAACATTTTAAATTTTAAATTAAGTTTTATGTAATGTATCCTTCCACCAGTACAAAACAGTTATTTAGAAGCTACCTATTGGAAAAACATATCACTACTGAGTACATTTGCAATTATATATTTTTTTAACCCCTTAAGTACACAAGGAATTCAGCGGCTCTTCAAACGGTTTCTTCTTAAAATAAATTTGAGAGTGACTCAAGTATTATGAGGAAACTGTCGATTTGGACGACCAGATCCAACCTGTCAGTACATTTTAAACTCTGTTTAGTGCCCCTCATTGCAAAAATAAGAAAGTTAGCATCATTTGTATTTGTGGGACAAATATGTCCCTTGTATCTTAAAGGATTAAAGTGGGTGTGTGTGTTTTAAGTGCAGTATAAATATAACTTCTTATGTTTTATACGCTTTGCTAAGTAAAGTTGATTTTTGAAATCACAATAATCTCGCTCTGCACCCTTGTTTTGTGTTCTTCCAAACCCGCTGCCTACGTCTCTTCTCAACGCTAACTTCCCCAGTCAGTGAAGCAGTCATGCAGAATGCCACATCAATCATGTCAGTCAACATACACACTAATGTCTGCAATTACCATAACGTGTTTAACTTTTTATACCATATTCCTGAAAATATTAACCTGTGTGTTTTTTTTTTGTTTCTTTGTTTTTTTTGTCATAGCTTCATTGTAAAAATCCAACCCAACCAATCTCCACCCTGATTTTAGATTCTGCAGTCCAGCAAGCTTTACAGGAACTATCGATGTGGCGTGAGAAAAACAAGATTTTGAGATTTTAAAGAAAATAAATCCACAGAAATGTATTATCATTTACATTTTTTTACAATTATATTTAATTTTTGTTAAGTGTTTGACTATCTAAGTCGCTGAAGTCCTGAACTGTAAGTTTTTAAAACCATTGACCCAGATGACAACAACCCTTCAGATTTCTATTTTTACAACATTGATATGAAATAATGGAGAATGGCTAATATTGAGCATTCCTATTGGTATTTTTGAATAAAAAAAGTGAAATAATATGCAAATGATCAAAATGCACAAATGTGCTTACTTTGGTGATTACTGGTGTTTGAGAAGAATATACAAATTTAGTAAAACATGAATAGTAGACATCAAAAAATAAAACTTGAAAAAAATCTTAACTGATTTATTGTTAAGTTTATGACCGGAGTTACATGAGGTTACCATGCCATTAAATTCTTCAGCAAACCATGCAGAAGTTAGAATCGAAGATCGAGACTTCAGCACGACTCATTTGGCCCACAGACAAACACGTGGTAAAGCCTAAGGCCTGAATTAATTAAAGGCACAACCGGATTACCGAAATACAGTAGTTTTAAAAACATTTATAAAGACTATGGTATCTGCAACTAGACGTTGTCAATACTTTGAATTGACCTTTGAAAGCCTACTCAACTTCCCAAGCTGGTGAGTATTTCTGCTTACATGGTGGAGCCATTGCGAACACCTCCTTCTTGTAGCACTTTCAAGCTCTAAAGCAGAGATAGAATAGTGTATGTCTTGCGAGTGCAGTTTCCCAACATTTTATATTTTCTACTTGGGTTGCGCCGTTTTATTACATTGGCACGTAATATTTCACCTCACAACCACATCTGCCATGTTTGTAAATGGAGGGTGAGACAGGGAGCCCTTTCCCTGGTTCCTGCACAAGTGTGTTGAAGCTGAGACGTGTTGCTAAGCAACCGATTGGGAAGTTAGGCTCATCAGTGCTGTGCAGATCAGAAGGTCCGGATTGGCTGGGGGGTGGGCCCAGGGATACCGCGTGGAGTTAAAAAAACATCTGTGCCACAGTTCGAGGCTACTGCAAGGCCAGCCAGAACTGTCGAAGCAGCCAGGAGTAACTGGGAGGCCGGGACTTTGGGAGTAACAGTAGTAGGTCAGTTTAGGGGAGGTTGATCCCAAAACAGTATAGAGAGGGTTACCGTAGAATAGTAGGTTCCTGGAGCGGGACGTTTCTTTTAGTGGGACTATCGCTCGTCATTTTGTGTGGCAAACTTTTATTTTTAGCTTTGTTTTGTTTTCATTTCTTTATTAAATGTGACACTAGGCCTACCATTGCTGGTACCCTGGTGTCAGCACTAGTGTGTTAATTAAATCTGCATGCCTGTGCAGCGTGTCAACACCAATGCTCTGTGTCTGGCTCAGTATTATTCAGCAACGACACGTAACACATCACCCTGTTACAGAGGGCTTGAATTCATTATGAACTTGAGAGGAATTTAAATCATAAAAAAACCCTCAAAAAAATAAATAAATAAATAAATGAAATCCATATTTATCTTTCAAAAAGTCCTTTGTTAAATTCTTCCCTCCAGAAATCCCTGAGTAAGGAATAAAAACCTCTGCATCTTGAGGGAAAACCTCTGACCTGGCAACACTGCCAGACGAGCTTTGATTCTTACTGCACAGTCATGTGATCTAGTCCAACCAATAACTTCATTTAATTTATCCAAGCCATTTTCTAATGGCAATGCCAGTTGTGTTACAGACTGGATGCTTGGAGGGACACAGTAACATGATGAGTATTTGAGAACAGTAACAACAAATATACACTGATAGATTTGTGCTGATCGGGTTGGGACACTTATAAAAAAATGCTGGGATCTGGGCGTAAATAAATTTCCACTTTCAAATACACTGTATGCAACACAGATGTGTACATAGCCTGGTGCAATATTCAGTGTGATACAAATGTCCCACCACAAGCACTGCAAAACAGCAAGTGTGGTTCAATACTTTTGTACATGTGCAGTGGCACTGGAAGTGTGGGTTTGTCTAGCCATTTACCTGTGCAAATACTAGCTTAATTTCTCACAAATGTAATGATGTTCATATTGTATTGTGTTGTTAGGATTAAACAGCACCATATAATTAATCTGAATACTTAGAAACAGCACAATCGGTTTAATGAAAAAGGACTCACATGACCAATTAAAAAATGCCCCTAAATAATGTGCTGCATACATTTAAAGTAGAATATTATATTTCATGAGCCTACAGTTTATATACATATTAGCCATCTACCCCTTATCATTCAGGAAAAAAATATATATAAATTACATACTCTTGTAGTTTCTGTTAGAAGTTTACAACCCAAATACAGTGTGGAGAATAATTTATAATATGTCCATATATGCCAACAGTCCCTATATGGTCAGGACAGTCCTGACTTACTAGCAAATGTCACACGTCCCGAAGCATAGGACGCGAGTCCCGATATTTACCCATTGAAAAAAATGCATTTATTCAGCACAGTAGAGTTAGTGAAAACCACAGACTGTGCTCTCCGTGCGGCTGACACATCTGCTGATCACTAACTTATACAAAGGTAATGCCTCATTATGTCTATTTTTACTGTCATGATGGTCGTGTGGTGTTGACTTGGGGTGATACATCTATTATATGATAATGAGTGTTTTTTTTTGCGTAGGACCCCTCTCATGTATCATGTGTCTGATGCGTAGGACCCCTCTCATGTATCATGTGTCTGATGTGTAGGACCCCTCTCATGTATCATGTGTCTGATGTGTAGGACCCCTCTCATGTATCATGTGTCTGATGCGTAGGACCCCTCTCATGTATCATGTGTATGATGCGTAGGACCCCTCTCATGTATCATGTGTCTGATGCGTAGGACCCTCTCATGTATCATGTGTCTGATGCGTGGGACCCTCTCATGTATCATGTGTATGATGCGTAGGACCCTCTCATGTATGATGTGTAGGACCCTACTATCATGTGTCTGATGCATAGGACCCTCTCATGTATCATGTGTATGATGCGTAGGACCCCTCTCATGTATCATGTGTATGATGCGTAGGACCCCTCTCATGTATCATGTGTATGATGCGTAGGACCCCTCTCATGTATCATGTGTATGATGCGTAGGACCCCTCTCATGTATCATGTGTATGATGCGTAGGACCCTCTCATGTATCATGTGTAGGACCCTCTCATGTATCATGTGTATGATCGTAGGACCCCTCTCATGTATCATGTGTAGGACCCCTCTCATGTATCATGTGTCTGATGCGTGGGACCCTCTCATGTATCATGTGTATGATGCGTGGGACCCTCTCATGTATCATGTGTATGATGCGTAGGACCCTCTCATGTATCATGTGTAGGACCCTCTCATGTATCATGTGTATGATGCATAGGACCCTCTCATGTATCATGTGTATGATGCGTAGGACCCTCTCATGTATCATGTGTATGATGCGTGGGACCCTCTCATGTATCATGTGTATGATGCGTAGGATCCCTCTCATGTATCATGTGTAGGACCCTCTCATGTATCATGTGTATGATCGTAGGACCCCTCTCATGTATCATGTGTATGATGCGTAGGACCCCTCTCATGTATCATGTGTAGGACCCCTCTCATGTATCATGTGTATGATGCGTAGGACCCCTCTCATGTATCATGTGTCTGATGCGTAGGACCCCTCTCATGTATCATGTGTATGATGCGTAGGACCCCTCTCATGTATGATGTGTAGGACCACTATCATGTGTCTGATGCGTAGGACCCCTCTCATGTATCATGTGTCTGATGCGTAGGACCCCTCTCATGTATCATGTGCATGATGCATAGGATCCCTCTCATGTATCATGTGTATGATGCGTAGGACCCCTCTCATGTATCATGTGTATGATGCGTAGGACCCCTCTCGTGTATCATGTGTATGATGCGTAGGACCCCTCTCATGTATCATGTGTCTGATGTGTAGGACCCCTCTCATGTATCATGTGTCTGATGCGTAGGACCCCTCTCATGTATCATGTGTAGGACCCCTCTCATGTATCATGTGTATGATGCGTAGGACCCCTCTCATGTATCATGTGTAGGACCCCTCTCATGTATCATGTGTCTGATGCGTAGGACCCCTCTCATGTATCATGTGTATGATGCGTAGGACCCCTCTCATGTATCATGTGTATGATGCGTAGGACCCCTCTCATGTATCATGTGTAGGACCCCTCTCATGTATCATGTGTATGATGCGTAGGATCCCTCTCATGTATCATGTGTCTGATGCGTAGGACCCCTCTCATGTATCATGTGTATGATGGGTAGGATCCCTCTCATGTATCATGTGTATGATGCGTAGGATCCCTCTCATGTATCATGTGTCTGATGCGTAGGACCCCTTCCCCCCTTCCCCCCCGCCCGGGGAAGAGAGTCCTGCAGAACAGTTTCAGATTGTTGGCAGGTACTGTATGTATGTCTGATCTTATTATAAAATTAAGTAAAAATATGTAAATAACACCTGTGTTGATAACGGTATCCAGACAATGTTATATACATTTGTTCTGTATGAGCTTTAGCTCACTGCCTGCAACGACTGATGAAAAAGGGTGAAGACGGCTGTGAGCTTGGACAAAGTGCACCACATCACACAAGATTCATGGTATCATTCATCATTTACCGAAACGTATTTTAGGGCACGATGAGGGAAGCATTCACAACAAAATTATCTTCACATTTTGAATATGCAAACTGATAATCAAAGCTAAATACACAATTGCCATTAATTATTTAAAACATAAAAACATGTATGGTTGAAGTTATGCTGATTTCAATGTTTAACTGTACTGAACATTCTGTATTTAAGAAAAAACTAATTTGTTAACCCTTCTGTTTCTTAGGGTTTCTAACATATTTCTGTAGAAATATTTTGTTTTTAAATAACTCAACTAAATAAACTATTAAAACAAAATAATAAGCAAAGTTTTAAAATGACACTGTGCAGATTTCAATGATCCCAGTGTTGTTTTCATACACAGGTACGTGATATTTTTTGATTAAAAATATAGAGAATCATGAACTACAGAAATTAGTTTCCCATAAACTCTTTTAAAAATACAGCAAATATATAAAAAATATTGAGGTTTGCCATCATAAGTGACATTTTACATAACATAACCACAAGACAAAGGAAAGAAAAATGTGAAAAAGCTCAAGCGATTTTTAACATAACTTGAAGAAGCAATAACACAGAAAAACAAATACAATCTAGCCAATTTCATAGAGCTTTTTTATTTTTATTTTGCCCATAACAGCAACACACTGACTTACTACCAATCAGCAAATCAAATCCCCGAGACCTTAAAAAGCAGCTATTAAGCAAAAGACAGAAAGCAAGATAAAGACAGAGGCACTTACCTTAATTAAAAACCTGTGGTAGATGGAGTAAACCAGTTTAATCCAATGACTAATGAACAAAGCGATCAAACTTCCCTGCAAGGAATTCTCTCTGATAACTAGAATTGTTTCTTCAGCTGCCTTTATCTCAGTGCAGAACTGTGTTCTGTGTGAAGGAAGGAAGGAAAGGGAAAATACATAAGCGAAACAGTATTTCCCAGAGGTTCAGGGCAGACAGGGCAGTATGCTGTGCTCTCAGACGTTTGCATGTGCATTTAGTAGTCAGAGACCCGTGACTGTTGTGAAGCGACTTCTGTCAGGCCCCCAGAGCTGCGGGATCTTCATCAACCAGATTAGTGGCGAACCCTCCCTCCTGTAGTGAAGCAGTGATTTGCTTTGTGGTCACTAGGGGATATTTAATTGAGAAGACAGGGTCACTTGGGAATCTTGTTTCTTCCAGGCTAATGCACTTGCAGATGCTGTAGCGGGTTGTGGTTAGAGTGTTAATGTATGTGTATGTGGAGGGGGTGGGGTTAGCAAGGGGTACGTCTGTGTAGCGAAGGAGTTAACCCTCTAAGGAGAAAGCAGCCTCAGCTGGTTTGGATAGATCTCCATCTATCTTCACCCCAAATTTGCACAAGTGTGTTTGTTAAAGCAGAAGCTGAATATTTAATGCTGCACTTTTCTTTTGATGTATAATGTCCTTGTTATGGGGTGACCTCATTTTGGAATCTACATGTTTTCTGTTAACATTGCATGCCCTTTTCACTTCGAACTCGGTTTAATTTATTTTCAATTTTAGTATATTAGAGTTGTTTTACAAAATGCACAAGGGCCATAGAATGTATCCATGTAACGTGGTTTCAACAGCAATCTGCCCTTTCATAGAATATACAACTAACTGAATTCTGACTACTATCCAATGAGAACTGTATGAAAAATACACTGTATGATGATTGCATCCTGTTGCATATCTAGAACTCCTAATCCTGTACTTTACAACGCAATTGCTACAAAATCTGTAAGGTACCATTTATTTTCTGAAAAGAAAAAATAATCATCTGTGCTTATGCCGTAGCAATCTGGTGGGTAGTTAGTTATGTCAGTTTAATCTTAGATTACCTAAATCTTTCATAAGAGTCCCTAACCCAGTGTGTACCGTAGTAGCCTTCACCATTAAACAGCAAATGTTTCACTCTCCAGGAAAATGTAACAATGAGGGTGAACAATGCCAACCATTGAATCAATGTTATTGCTGACTGTCACACAGTAATAGAATAAAACAAGCTTTTACATAAGGGGTTTTCTTATAGGTGAATGACCTCTAAATTGGTAAATAGTTGACTGTGTGTTCTTTAGTTCTCTTCGTAGGGTTCTCTACAGTAGAGCAGTACACACAGACTTCTTTACTGGCACTTTCTGTTCCATCAATAGCAATCAAGCAAGTACAAACTGTATAAACACACACTGGTTTTCAATAATCTTTCTTTGTATAGCATTATATCAGATTAATACCCATTCTATTACATATTCACCACGCATGGATTTTGTAATTCCCATTGAATTAATTAAATCAAGGGAAGTAATGTTAAAACTTTACAATGCATTAGTAAGACCTCGTCTAGAATATTGTGTTCAGTTCTGGTCACCTCGTTACAAAAAGGATAATGCTGCTCTAGAAAGAGTGCAAAGAAGAGCGACCAGAATTATCCTGGGTTTAAAAGGCATGTCGTATGCAGACAGGCTAAAAGAATTGAATCTATTCAGTCTTGAACAAAGAAGACTATGCGGTGATCTGATTCAAGCATTCAGAATCCTAAGAGGTATAGACAATGTCAACCCAGGGGACTTTTTTGACCTGAAAAAAGAAACAAGGACCAAGGGTCACAGATTAGATAAAGGGGCATTCAGAAAAGAAAATAGGAGGCACTTTTTTACACAGAGAATTATGAGGGTCTGGAACCAACTCCCCAGTAATGTTGCTGAAGCTGACACCCTGGGATCCTTCAAGAAGCTGCTTGATGAGATTCTGGGATCAATAAGCTACTAACAACCAAACGAGCAAGATGGGCTGAATGGCCTCCTCTGTTCTTATGTTCTAATATTATTTAGACATATATGTATCTCTTGTATCCTGAAGGCATATATAACTCTCATTTTATCTTATGTCTGGTATAAAACCAGACTAATATTTTGTTAGAATGGAACCTCTGCAGGGGATCATATATGCAAAGGGTGAGGTTTGTGTTGCATCTCATATAAAACTAGCTAGTACTAATATAAGTACAATGTTAAAATTGGATCACATTAAATCATTGTGTTTTTATATTTAAAAAACGAAATATGATGTATTAATTCATATTATTCTTTCTGTAATATTTTTTTGCGAAACCCACATATTATTATGATTGTATTGGTAGCCTAATTAAAATTGTGTGTAAATTAAATTATCTAATGCAAAACTGTGCAGATGCCCACATCCTGTGGAAACTTGAAAACCCTCTTCAGTGTTTTTATTTTATATATATATATATATATATATATATATATATATATATATATATATATATATATATATATATATATATATATATATATATATACATACATACATACATACATACATACAGTGGCTCTCAAAAGTATTCACCCCCCTTGGACTTTTCCACATTTTATTGCGGTGTTACAAGAGGGAATCAAAATGGATTTAATAAGGAGTTTTTGCCACTGATCAACACAAAAAAAGTCCATAATGTCAAAGTGAAAAATAAAACCTACAAATTGTTCTAAATTAATTACAAATATAAAACAGAAAATAATTGATTGCATAAGTATTCATCCCCTTTGCTATGATACACCTAAATAAGCTCTGGTGCAACCAATTGTCTTTAGAAGTCACATAATTAGTTGAATGGAGTCAACGTGTGTGCAATTAAGGTGTTTCACATGATTTCAGGTTAAATACACCTGTCTCTGGGAGGTCCCACAGTTGGTTAGTACATTTCCTAACAAAAACTACATCATGAAGAGGAAGGAACATTCAAAGCAAATCCGGAATAAGGTTCTTCAAAAGCACCAATCAGGGGTAGGATATAAGAATATTTCCAAGGCATTGAATATCCCCCGGAGCACAGTAAAGTCCATTATTAAGAAATGGAGAGAATATGGCACAACTGTGAATCTGTCTAGAACAGGCCGTCCTCAAAAACTGAGTATCTGGGCGAGAAGGGCACTAGTCAGAGAGGCCACCAAGAGGCCTATGGCAACTCTAAAGGAGTTACAGTTTTCCACAGCTGAGCTGGGGGACACTGTGCATAAGGCAACAATAGCCCGGGTGCTTCACAAAACTGGCCTTTACGGGAGAGTGGCAAAAAGAAAGCCATTGTTGAAAAAAAACTCACATCAAATCTCGGCTACAGTTTGCCAGAAGGCATGTGGGAGACCCTGAGACCAAGTGGAAGAAGATTCTATGGTCTGATGAGACCAAAATAGAACTTTTTGGCCTCAACGCTAAGCGCTATGTTTGGCGTAAACCTAACACCGCACATCATCCTGAGAACATCATCCCTACCGTGAAGCATGGTGGTGGCAGCATCATGCTATGGGGATGCTTCTCTGCATCAAGGCCTGGAAAGCTTGTGAAGATAGAGGGCAAAATGGATGCAGCAAAGTACAGAGAAATCCTGGAGGAAAACCTGCTGAAGTCTGCAAGAGACCTGGGACTTTGGAGAAGATTCATCTTCCAGCAGGACAATGACCCCAAACATACAGCCAAAGCCACACTGGAGTGGCTTAAAAACAAAAAGGTCAATGTCTGCCCCCTTATTTGCCCCCTATTTTACTGCATTTAATCCTGTACTTCAGAGTACTGTAATCTGCCAAGTGTTTAAACTGTAGTATTTGGTATTTAATCATATCTTGATGTAACTATCACTGTCACTTTTATCTGCTGTATTATTGAATTGTATTTTGTCACACTTGTACTTGCTTGAACTAGTCATTGTATTTATCTTGCTCTTATTGTATTATTACCTGTACTGTAACACTTGAAATGTATTTGCTTACGATTGTAAGTCGCCCTGGATAAGGGCGTCTGCTAAGAAATAAATAATAATAATAATAATAATGTCGTGGAGTGGCCCAGTCAAAGCCCGGACCTCAATCCAATTGAGAATATGTGGAAAGAGTTGAAAATTGCTGTTCACCAAAGGTCCCCATTCAACTTGACGGAGCTAGAGCAATTTTGCAAAGAAGAATGGGCAAAAATTGCAGTGTCCAGATGTGCAAAGCTGGTAGAGACTTATCCAAATAGACTCATGTCTGTAATTGCTGCCAAAGGTGCCTCTACCAAATATTGACTCAAGGGGGTGAATACTTATGCAATCAATTATTTTCTGTTTTGTATTTGTAATTAATTTAGAACAATTTGTAGATTTTATTTTTCACTTTGACATTATGGACTTTTTTGTGTTGATCAGTGGCAAAAACTCCTAATTAAATCCATTTTAATTCCATGTTGTAACACAATAAAATGTGGAAAAGTCCAAGGGGGGTGAATACTTTTGAGAGCCACTATATAATATATATATATATATATATTAATTGTAATATTTACACAAAGTGGACCTTCAGCACCATGGATATCACTTCATCCCGGCTGCAGTAAAGATACGCTCACCAGGATCAGCACTCTGGCCATTGACATTCTGAATGAAGTGAATGACAAACATGAATATTCAACCCACATTATTTATATAGTGTGAGTAAAGTATTTGAGCAGGTCTGCCCTGCCACACACATTCATATGGCCTGATCCACTGCCTGCAAGGTATGAAGTGTCCTGAACAAGTATTAATCTGAAGATACTGCAAAAACATTTCTACCTAATACACCTGAAACATACACTGTGATATGTAATCTTTGCCTACAGGTTTAAGGTTTTAGTCATCCCATGATATGAATCCTTTGCTAATCAGCTGCTGTCCAGATGGTGCTGAGAACGCTATGCAAATGCTCTTTGCACGTGGTACTCTGATAGGTGAAAGGATGCTGTAACACAGCCTCTTTCCTGCAGTCAAGCTTATGGAAGGTAGCAGCACTATATAGGGTTTGCTTCTGGCCTGAGGGTACTATAAACTATGAGACTGTGTGGATTGCATTTTACAGGACAAGCCTTGCCTTCTGAAAAACAAAATATCAGGTCAAAGATGATCCTCTAGCAATTGTATCCAAAATATACCTAAAGTATTTGAAAATAATACACAGATATGTTGAACATTATGGGGTCTACCCAAACAGTAGTGGATTAAACTGGTAATCCTTCTAGTGCTTTCCTAATACAGAATGTACTGAAAGTGACTGAATAATATCCAGTTTAAAATTGCATGCTTGTATAACGTTGACAGTGATGAGATAAAAAGGGAATAAAACAAACATTTTGTGTAAGAATGACTTCATGTGACAAGCACAGTCAGGAAAATTCATCATACAATGGCTATAGCTTTGTAAGCAAATAATGCAGCTACATTTCTAAAGAACTACTTCTAAAATGAAAGCTAAGCTTTTAGTGCCTAGTAAAACATATTTTGCATTATCCTTTGAGTTGCTTTATCATTTGCTTTATTTTAGATAATAACATGTTGCAGATATTTTCCCAAGGGTGCAATATAAGCTAACAAAAATGTTATACATGTTTTTTTTTTCTAAATGTGTTACATTTACATAACTTGGTTTAAATACTTGTGCTACAGCAACATCATTGGAAATTTAGCTCAAAATAAGGATTTTATGAGCAGACTGACTAGCCTCTGTATTCTCCCTTTTAACCTAAAGCCATGTAGACAAATCGTTTTTCTGAAGATTTTGAGACTATACAAAGGGTACACTGTGATATTGGCAAATTACAAGCCGTCAGGAAAACAATGAAAAAATGTAAATGAATTGTTGAAGTCAATATCATGTGGTTAATTTGCTATGAGCATTAACATCATTGAGTGACCTGGTGCTGAACAAATGTGCTGAGGCCTGAAACACACACTATTATAGCTACTCGGTTATAAAAACCTGCAGTATACCCATATGGAATAGCAGCCCCTATAGGATATTTTTTGTATTGAATAATTTTGCTCTCTGTTTTGTTCTCTTGTGTGAAGGTGAAGTAAATAAATAATTACATTTAGAAAGGCATCACGTTAGAGAATCCCTGAGCTGTGCCATCCTGGAACAGGTCACAACATACAACCTTCCTGCTGCACCCATACTCTCTGAAAACAAATACGGTCTACATCTGTCCATGTCTAAAGTCACAGCACTGAGAGGCTCACGGGTCATGTGTAGGAATCCTAGTACCAGTGCTCCAGGCCACAGGGGCATCCCAAACTATTAAGATTAAGGGTTACCTTCTGAAGCAGGCAATTATCCCAGGACATCTAGGGCCACTGTCCCCAACGTCAAACCACAAGTCCACTTGGGATGGTTGCAATTCTTCTCCTATTGAACAAGTGAGGAAGTGATCATTATCGTCATCATCCTTTACATTCAGCTCGCAGTTTTTCATTTTCTCTTCTTCTTCGTCTTATATGGCCCTTGATTCACACTTCTCCTCTTCTTCCCTACTTTTCCCCAGTGCTAGAAGTTGCTCCTGCACAATCTACACCGAGTCGAGTGAATTATGTTTTTTTTTTTAGTCTAATGAGATGCCTGATGCCTTATGATATGATTAGTGGCAAAAGTACCCAGCTGGCCCACAGAAAATCCGATTTGCGTGAAGCACACAGGCTGCTGCAGAGCTTCTTTCCTTGATTGTCCTGACGGATGGGTTTTCTTTAGTTTTACTCACTTTGTTGTATTTCATTGTACCTCAAATGTTTAGTGTAATGTGCTTACAGGAGAATGTCCTCATGATTAAGTGTGTGTGACATGTTTAATTAATTTACTGATCTTCTGGTGAGTTCTCTGAATGTATACAGATTTTTCACGTCTTTTTAGAAGTGTAGATCCCAATGTAAGGAACTGAGTCCATCTGTGCAGTTCAAGGTTATCTTTGTTTGTTTTTAATCTGTTGCAAATCTTACAGATTTACAAGAAATGTAAATGTGTTTTTTTATTCGTAAACAGCTGAATAATGTATAATTTCAAAGTATATAAAATGTAACCCCCCCCCCCTCCCCATTCCACACCCAGTGTATGCGTGCTGGAAGCTGAGACAGGTTACTGGGTAGACTTGTCATGCTTGGACCACAGCGCTATACTATGTATGATATTGACAAAACCTATACTGAGTACAATGATCACACGGGATGTCAGTGATGGTAAAACAAAAGGGGGGATTATAATAAAACTCTCAGGTAAACGTGTATGGTGGATCTTTTGAGTTGTGTTATTTTATCTTGTTTCTCCCAGGGAATGCAAATACGACTTTGCAAGTTTTATATTTTTCCCTTGTATTTTCATTTTCATGCTCTTTTAAAAACATCTCCTAGAATGTATCTGTTATTGGTCTGAACCTCATTGTCTCAAGCTCTTGTCATTGTTTGGCTGAATGGCCATGTCTTTATTTTGAATTTATTATTTAAAAAATGTCAAATTAAAAACATTTTAGATGTTTACACCTGTAACATTATAAATAAACCTAATCTAATCTGTCCTTTATTCATTTGAATAAATATTGTTAAAAATGGAAATCACAGAATATGCATGGAGTGAAAAAAAAAAACTTGAAACACTTTTGAGTAAAACCAGTACAACAAAAACATAAGTCTTAAATCCTAATTCCTGAACACTGTGTAACTAAAACGTCCAGCCATTACCTCGCACGCTGAACTGTCATGCACAAAAAAGACCAATGCTCACAATACAGAAGAAAACGAGCCTTGCATAAGTTCCTTTTTTTTGCCACTACTCTGTACAACCAAATACAACATGCAAAATCACATTCAGTTGGCTTGCAACATCCCCCATCAAAAAAAAAAAAATCAGAACGCAGCTGAGCCAAAAGAAAACTATATAAAGAAAAATAAATCCATCTGCAGCAAAATTTGAATCAGTCAAAAAACATTTTTTTTATTATTATTATTTCCAACAAAACATATTCTAGCATTATTTTAAGACGACTGTGAACGAGCCAGTAATCAATAAAATAGCAGTATATCCAAACATTTTAATAAATCAATTATCGGTATGTAACACGATTTATCAGTTTGATTCATAACTTGATTTAGTTCATATTGAAACTTACATTAAAGTACTCAATATTTTAAATGTTAATAGCTAATTAGTCACAAACACGTATTCATCGGTATAAAGTGAATTTTTAAATGAATGTTATCAAGTACAAAAGTTAGTATGAAAAGCGTATTCTTCGGTAGTGGATTCGACATATTGTAATTTTATTAATACTGAACACACTTTTTTTTACATCTGCCAGCAGAGTGATTACATGACCTTATAACACTGCCCTATTGTCAGAGCTCTCGCTCTATATCCCGCCTACAGGTAGGCAATCTGTTAGCTCTGATTTGTGAATTTCTGCTTTGACTGACAGTCTGCTAATACTGCCTTACTACACGTTACTTTTCTACAGTTACAGCGGACCCTGGCACCTGCTTTTCGCTATTAATAGAAACAAAATACATAGAATATCATTGCTCCCACGACCCAGTCACTTTTGGGCTGCGGACCAGTTTGTATTATAGGATTTTTTTTTGCAGGTACCTACGTATCTACATTAAGATTGCAAGGATATCTATATCTTTAAATATAGCGTTCTGTTTCCATTGCGACACAGAATATAATAGTAAGCTACAGGTAGTGCCTTGCTTACATTGCAGAAGCTGTACTTTGTAAAGCTGTGTTTGTGTTTGTAGAACGAAACTCATCTATCTTTCCAAACAGTACAGAATGCAAAAACTCAACACATGCCCAGTATTTTCAGGCCAGGCCATGCAAAAAAGTAATTAATCAATTAATTAATTTGTTCACAAATAGCCATTTCTATGAGAGTGGGTTCCTGCCTTGGGCCTGAAAATTAAAAAGCAGATTCTGTTAGCAACCATGTGTTTGTATCTGTAAATTTTAAAAAAAACCACACACACACAAACACATTTTTTTTGTGATTACAGCTATATTATCTGATTTTAGTATAAAACATCTCCACAGTATTTTTTTATGCCAATTTTTAGGGTTACTATGGCCATTGCACATTCATTATCAATGTTAAAATTTTGGAACTAATCAAGAGATACATTAAATAAACTGTGGTGTTCATTGTTTTACTAACTGAATTTTCAAAGATGGATACAAATTAAATATGGGTGTAATAAAAACAATAATAAGTATATTTCCAAACAAAACTACCAGCATCAAGTATGCTGCAACACAGAGGTGTACATTTTGATTGTATGTTGTATTTCAGTGATAAACTGTGACACAATGATGCATGAGTTACAAAGTTAAGGTAGCATTACAAATTTAGAAATCCATTTACATGACAAATGATTTGCCACAAGATAGAATATGGATAATAACTGATTGTGATATCCTAGTTTGAACTCTGTGGTAATGCTGGTGGATTAAATTAATGTTGGGAAAAATAATATTTGGAGACAATAAAACACAATAAAAAAGTGTAGGAAAAAAAGCCAGTGAAGCTAGATTAATGTCATTTTCATAAGAACATAAGAAAGTTTACAAACGAGAGGAGGCCATTCAGCCCATCTTGCTCGTTTGGTTGTTAGTAGCTTATTGATCCCAGAATCTCATCAAGCAGCTTCTTGAAGGATCCCAGGGTGTCAGCTTCAACAACATTACTGGGGAGTTGGTTCCAGACCCTCACAATTCTCTGCGTAAAAAAGTGCCTCCTATTTTCTGTTCTGAATGCTCCTTTATCTAATCTCCATTTGTGACCCCTGGTACTTGTTTCTTTTTTCAGGTCAAAGAAGTCCCCTGGGTCGACATTGTCTATACCTTTTAGGATTTTGAATGTTTGAATCAGATCGCCGCGTAGTCTTCTTTGTTCAAGACTGAATAGTTTCAATTCTTTTAGCCTGTCTGCATACGATCATTACTAATCATTTGCTATGATTCCCAAATAATTCCACACTTCTGATTTACCTCTTGAACTATTATCCACTACATGATATAAACCCTGCGCTATCTTTTGTTTCACCTCATCCACAGACATTTTTAATATCACCAAGCAGATGTGATAAAAGGATCTTGCGACGTATCAAACAAGCGAGAACAACACTGCTTAGTCAGCTGACTCCTCCGTACTCGCCTCCTGCTTCAGTGCAGTAAATACCGGTACATTTACCTTCTAATACACTATTTGGGACAGGGTGAGAGATGAGTACGCTTGAGTAAGTTGGATAACCTGAGATACAGAAAACCTACACTGAGCCTTACAAGATGATAAAGAAGGCCTGTTTATTTATTTATTTATTCACTGCATTTACCCTTTTACTGGTTTGAAGATCAAAGTAGTTCATAGAAGTTTCAAAAAGAAAAAAGGCTTGTGTTATTCATTATTAAGCCATTGTAACGTTTCCGTTTCACTCTAGACTAATATGATCCAGCAACCTATAGTGTTCAGTACTAAAACAAACCAGGAAGCAGAATAAATCTAAATTCTGTGTGCTGCCTAAATGTTGTCATTAAGACAACAGATTCACAGAACCGCCAATTTGCTTGGTATTAAAACGAAATGGAAGTCTTTGCACAGATGGTATTTTATACTGAGTATGTCATTTAACATGGTATAAAGACACATTAATGTGTTCAAGCGTTATAGAGACAAAAGGCATCTTCAAAGTTGCTCTTATATAAAAACAATCACACAACATTATTCCATACCAAAGTACACCAAACACAACTATAGACTATTTACGTGTAAAGGGCAAAAAACCTTTAAGAAAATACATAGATCTTTGTCTTTCTTATTGTGTTTTAATTATAGGGCTGTAAAGAAGGGCACATTTTGACCTTCGAGGGTTTGGAACACATTACCGATCGAAGGTTCGAACCTTCGATAGTACTCATTTGCATAATTTACTGGTGACGTCACCATAGCTACTAATTTATATTTGATTGAAAATTCTATTATCTTACAGGTAATCCATATAAATGGAATACAACATTCACATGTAGTTTAAAAATATGTTATGTAACACAGTAAACATGTTTTTATAACTTAAATAAAAATAAAAATACACGTTGTTTATGTACACGGAATTGATGCTGCTTGTGATATATACAGCAAGCTTGCATTGCAGCAGCACCTTATTGAGGCCAATTAAAAGAACTGCAGCTGACTTAGGAAAAACAAAGCTTTATTTGAGTCCGACCCAAGCAGGTTATCAGTCAGTCACATTTTACTACTTTAATACTACTATCAATAAAAATAAAAATAAAAATAATACCAATAATAATATGAATTTACACTTCTCAAGTAATCTCTGAGATTGGTTGTGTCTCCATGATACAAGAATCACTTGCACAGTTTGCATTCAACTTTTTTTGTAGTTGTATAGGCATTTAACAAAAAAATCCCAAACAGCAGAGGGTTTGAGACATTTCTTTCAATACTGCTCATACTTTACAACGCTTTGCTGTCGAGATGGCGACTGAAGAAATTCAAACTCTGCCTCTGGATAACACAAGCTGGAGGGGGGTGCTCAGTTTTCTAAATTAAAATTAGTGTTTATGCATATTTTGTATGTTTCATACTTATTCTACCATAGCATTTCTCTTACAATGTCTTGTACACTAGGTATTCAGTCCATATTTTACGAAAGCAATACAACCGCAATAGGTGCTTAGACATACTATAACCTGTTCCAATGCATGGCACCATATAGGTGTTGCTACGTATAATTATTTGGTAGTGGATTTTGGAAGTAATATGCATTATATAAATTAAAAGACTTAATTTTCCATGTGAGTGGCATTTAATGTGTGATATATCGTATTCACACATTGTCAAACGGTTTCTGTTAACAGAGAAAACAAAGAAGAAAGAAACACAGTGCGTGAATGCCGCCTGACAAACCTTCAAAGGTTTAGAAATACCTGGCAAGCGAACGAACCTTTGAACACAGCCCTATTTAATTATTTAAAGAGACACATTATGTAATACGTTTTTACAAACATTCATTGGTGAGTGACTGTAAATGTGTTTTTAGTTATTAGGCTTATTATGACAAATATTTCATATAAATGCAGGATTTAGCAAGGATATAAACTGTTAGTTTTTTTTAGGGCGTTCTAACTGAAGGGCAGCAAAAAAAGATAAAGAAAAAAAAAATCGGGGCATTTTACCACAATTTACTATATACAACTCTTATAATGTGCATTTTAAAATCTTTTTTTTTGGTTAAAAAGAAGGAAAAAAAATTACCGTAAGACATTAAGCCATTAATGTATATTGGTTGGAATTTATTTTCAAAATCTAATTTTGTATGTATTTTAGCATGTACGATTGTAGACTATAAATAAATACTGTAACAGCCATCGCTGCCTGTTGGCAGATTGAGTGCCGTGCCCGGAGCCAGCCTCCGTCAACATGCTAAGTAGCAGCAAAGGATGCTGGGAGTGGGAAATATTGTAAGGGAAACTGTTGTTGTGTTTTGCTGTAGTGATTGGAAAGTGCATGTATTGTTGTGATGTATTACATGTAATTGCAGAAACCCTTCCTGTGTTGTTTTGTTTGCTGTATGAATGTAGTGCTCTGGGGTGGGAACGGCTGGCTCTGTGTGTGTGTGTGTTTGTTGGAGTCTGTGGATGGTGCTAACTGTTTAATAGCTGTCTTATAAGCCTTGGTGTGTGTGTCTCCAGTGATTCCTGTGCTCGCTACAATATGTTTGAAGTGCCATTAATGTTTGTAGTTGTTAGTTATATTATATATGTATACCATGTTTGCAACACTTCATTATACTTAAGCTTTTAAGATTACGATGTAACTCCCGGCCTAACCCAATACACAATGTTGTTTATAAATAAACTCAACATGATTAGTAGCAGTATTACAAGAACATTTTATATGCATACAAACGTGTGAAGGTGAACGTGTACACTGTACATAAAGTGACAGCATTACAAATACGTTTAGGCAAAATTCATGTCAGTGATCTCGATCACGTTCCTAGTGGATCTGTGTCTCCTTGTACATCTATTGGTGTGGATTAGACACAGGTGTTAAAAGCTAAGGACTCATTGCAAATCCACAATCACCCAAGGAAACTTTATTGTAATATTTAATATGCTGTTTTCTATACCAAGATTTCAGTTGCATAATTCAAATTAAATCTAAGGTAGAGGTCAGCTGTCATATAATGCACATATGCAGAATTCAAACAGGCTACAGCTGCATTGATAATTTCCTGGCAGCAACATTCCACTGGGTGCAAATAATGTTATATCATTTTAGCAATACAACAAATGTTCTGTAAGGTTACAAATGGTTACAACAAGTGAATAAATCTCATTCATAACCACAAGTCAATCAATCAATCAATCAATCAATCAATCAATCTTTATTTTATATAGTGCCTTTCATAGTGGTAACAAAAAGAAATCCATAATACTTAAATACATTAAATACAGTGGAAATTGCATAATACATGATAGTAGCATAATACATGAAATAGTAGCAGCAACACAGCAGCTAATAGCAGATATCAGGCTTAAAGAGCATGGAAAGCAAGAGAGAACAGGTGGGTCTGAGAGTTGATTTAAAGCAAGTGACAGTGGGAGCATCACGCACCAAAGCTGGGAGAGAGTTCCAGAGAGCCATGAAGCTAAACAAGCGTTCTCCAAGTGTGGTGCACTTTTGTTTGGGGATAACAAGCAGGCCAGAGTTGGAGGACCTCCGCTTGCGGGCAGGGACATAGCGGGTCAGCAGATTAAGGAGGTACTCAGGACCTGTGTGATGAAGGGCATTGTAGGTGAGCAGGAGAGTTTTGAAAATAATCCTGAATTTTACAGGTAGCCAGTGCAGCTGGGCAAGACGAGGGGTGATGTGATCACGTTTTTTTACATCTGGTAAGGATCCTGGCAGCGGCATTCTGAACTAGCTGCAGTCGGTTTATGGTGCGTGCCGGGAGACCATATAGAGAGTTGCAGTAGTCGAGTCGAGAGGAGACAAATGCATGACAAAGTATCTCCGCATCCAGGAGGAAAAGGTAGGGACGGACTTTGGAGATGTTTCGAAGATGGTAAAAGGAAGATTTGGCCACGGAGGAGATGTGAACATCAAAGGATAGGTTGCTGTCAAGAAGTACACCAAGGCTTCATACAGTGGGGGAAGGCAGCAGCAGACAGTTTCCGAGGTTCACGGCAGCTATATTGAGATTTTTAGGTTGAGTTAAAGATCCTACTAGGAGGAGTTCAGATTTGCTAGAGGCTGGATGTAGTATAGAGAAGGCAAAAATATTTCATGACTACAAATACTGAATTATCTAGGTAGTCTGTAAAAAATGAACTCTGGTCCTGTCCACTCTCTCTATACTGTTGGTGTCACAGCCGCGGTCTGTTAAATTTCTGTTTCAAGGTGAGTTATCTCCCGTTAATTAAAATCCTCATTTTCCAAGTGCAAATTAACTCCTGATAAATTATGACAATTAACACGGATTTGCTTTTAGATTCCCATGCAAACAAAAGAAATAGTCACAAGAAGGACTGCTTGTTAAGATATTAACATTATTCAACATAATTTTGGAAATCACATTAGGACAATTATTTAATTTCGAAATAGGCATAACGACTGCTTGAAAATGCCAAAAGCAATGCTACATACCGATTTCTTGATTAACACTAGTGTTATCATTTACAACCTTTTGAAAATCCTGCCCATTGTAGCCTACCGTATAATAGAGAGAATTAATAAAATAAAAAATGACAACCTGCAGTAGCCCTATAGGGTCATATTTTTTCCAAACATTCATATTTCTATTTACAAATAGCAAAAATAGCTTCACATTTCCACCCTCCCTGCTCCAATAAATACATTTAAACAATGTGTAAAGACTTACCACCATTTGTTATTGACTAAAAAAATATTCTACAATGTAAAAGACTAGACTTTGTCACAAAAACAATAAAGGGCCAAGTATACCACCATATACAAATTCATTCCATATTTGGGTGAGATGCTTTAATACAAGTTAGAAAAATACATGTCGTCCAGCCACTTCTTTTGTTTCATGGAAATTAATTTCAGTTCCCTCTCAAAATGTACGATATTTCCACGTTATACCTCTCTCCTCCCATTTTGCAGATTGGCAGTGCAAACAGGAAAGCCATATAATTCTAGCAGCTTCTCAAAATGCACATGCCACCCTAAGCAACCAAATTAGAGAAAGCGGTCAAGGGATTTAGCCAGGGATCATGATTTTAAAGCATCAAACATCACCACCCCATCCCTTCCTCAGACCACTTCAACAATGGATTTATTATCATGAGAAAAATATAATTTATTAAATGTAACACATCTCTTACACAACAGCTACAGTAATCCGTTGTGTATCTGTCCATCACATATCCACCCCAACGGTTTATCTGCCATGATCAAGATCTTCAGAGTGAGTGAGTTAGTGAGAGAGACGAGAGAGAACCAGAACCACGGTTGAATACTGAAGCGTGAGTAAGCAAGTCAAAACCGCCGGCGAGTAGCATGATTTCGTTTATTATTGAACAGCGAAGATTAGTTTGGAGATTGTAGATCCCACCAAAGTTTTTGTACACTGTGTTATATAAACTCGCTACCATTGCTGGTAGTGTCACCTGAGCTGTTTAGTGTGTTGATATGTAAATAAATCCTGCTTGCCTGCTGGGCGTATCAACTTCAACCTCCGTCTCGATCTCCTGCCTATCACTCAGCAGTGAATGCACACACCAACATGGCAGATGGCTTCCCTGTCACAAGCATTAACACCCTGTATCTTTCTAAACAAGGGATTTAGGGGAGCTCCCTAATAAAAGCTGAATCTCAAAACAATACTTATGTGAATATAGTAATTGCTATGTATAATGGTATTTAAAACAGGATTCATTTAGCTGACTTTTTACATATCTGCCCCCTTACTCTGGTGCCCCCGCAGTCGGATACGCGACTGTACTTTGTATTTTTGTCCAAGCAGCTTAACGTATTCAGTTATTTAACAGCCCTCAAAATAAATGTATGATCTGAACATTTCCAGTTTTGGAACTTTAATTAGTAAGTTTTCAGGAATAAAATTGGCAAAATACACTTTCATTTGAAAACAGGCTCCTATTGGGGCTGCTAACCATCACTGCAGGAACCACACATCCACTGACAACTTGGCAATCTGTCAGTTTAAAATAGTGACTGCAACAAAAAAAAGTAATAAGAACAGCAGTACGTTATTATTATTATTATTATTATTATTATTATTATTATTATTATTATTATTATTATTATATATAATTCAACATGTTTATGATAGGATTAATGATTATCTGGAACATGCTGTGATCAATAGCTGTTAGTTTGCTCACCATATCCTGCTGTCTGCAACATTCAAGTCCAACACTGTCTAAATGCTTCGTGAATGCAATTACTAGTCCAATTACTTACTGTGAAAAGTTCTTAGAACTGCAACCTTCAATTGATTCACCTTTACCAGTAAATTGAAAATGAGGCAATACATTTAAAAAAAGCACCATAAAGCTAAATCCTGAATCTGCTATCTTCAATTTTGACAGGCTTAGTTAAAGAAAATCTTGTAGTGGTGCACTGTAGCCTGTCAACTGTTAATGATAGTTTAATAATAAATGGATCGATCTCTGTCAGTAACAAGTCAGTGGAGTGTATATCTAAGAAGTTTTTGTACCAACCATCAAATGGCTGTAAGAAATAACACTCAGCCTAGTGAGTGGTATTGGTATTGGTATTATGCAATGGCAGTAATTTATAAATGAAAAAAGACCCTGGAAACCCTACCAAAGAAAAAGTAAGCACAAGTAAGTATTATTTAGTATTTGTAGTCATCATTATATTATACTTTTGTATTGATTTCAAATTTTACATTGATAAACAAATCAAATGTACACCACGATACCAAGAAATGTTACATCAAGATACTCTAAACGATGAAACCTTTTGAAAAAAAAATTATAAATCAAGTAAAATCTACATATAACAGGACATTTTTGGTTAAACCTTAAGTAAAACACTACAGGCCAATCTGTAATCATGGGCAACACAAACACTAATACTATATACACCACTCTGAATAGGACCATGTCATGGGAGTCACATCCCAGTACAAGACCCATACATACAGTGGTGACGCGTAGGGGTGGCACGCCTGGTCACGTGCCCCCCCAGATTTCTGCCAGGCAGTGGCTTAGCCACTGCGTTACAGGAAAGAAAAATGCTGATAAGATTTTTTGGTGGCCTCAATACGCTTCAATCAGTACCGCTTTCAATTAGTATACACATGACCTGCCACTCACAACTGACCAATGACATGCTTGTCTGCAAAAGCGCACGTTTCAAATTTCTGTTTGTGATTGAGATATTTACTGTCATTCGTGAGAGGTTCATCCTTGAACTCTTCTGATTGGACAATGCACACAGCTTTTATACTTTACAGTCCAAACGGACGCGCAATGTGACGTAACACCGAGTGAGAGACATGAAGTATGGCCTGACAGTGGTAGGGGAAAGGAAAAAATAATTAAAAAAATAGCTATTTGTTTTGGTCGCCCTAATTTGTCTAAATGGCAGAAAACTGTTGATGAACTGTCTAAAGACAACAAGCTAGCAGCTACCATCGGCAGTCCTGCGTCAGTCAAACGGTAATTCAATTAGTCAGGATTTGTGAGATTAAATAAAATGGTTTACTAAAATGTTAGTTAACAAAAACGAACAACCATATGTATGAATGAAATTATCTCTAGTTATTTTTATTTATGATCATAATGTGAAATTGAAATCTGATGCACGTTAAAAGTTCAAGTCCTTTGCTTTGTATTTCCTTTTTTGTTTTTAATCGAAAGTGTTCTAAACTGATTTTTTTTTAACTATTTAGCACAACAGTGTATTTGGTTATTGGATCTTCTGTTAAAAAAAGATTGTTCTTTATGTTTTGAAAATAAAACGTCAATGCACGAATAAGAAATCAGGTTGCCAATTGCACCGCTGTGATTACTCACCTTAAAAAAGTTACCATTTCCATCCCCTCTCGAAAAAAATCCTGACTACGCCACTGCTGCCAGGGTTTATTATTTAAAAATAAAAAAATATATTTTTATGTTTTTCGTAAGTGTGTAGAGAATATGTAAGTGTGCAGTTTATTTCAAACTTTCAAACCTTAATAACGTAACCAAAGAGTGTCTAAGACCCTTCACAGTTATATTTGTTCTCATGTGAGACTTTCACTTTTTCAGTCAGTGTAAATATGTGCTAAAAACTGTGTGAATGTGATGTAGCTCTGTTAAAATGGCAAAAACACAGCTACATTTGGAGTTTTTCTACAACAAAAAAGCTAAACCACCAACATCAGAGACATCAACAGAAACGGAACCTGACTCTTCTGTAGTTCAGAATGTTATTAACAGCATGAGGGTGTGACAATACTTCCATTTCAAACGCTGTGGCAGGGCAGGGCTCTGCCTGTAAATAATATTGTTTTGTGGTGTTTTGGTGGTGGTTGGCAGGGATGGGGTTAATTTTTGTGTTTATTAAAATGCGCAGCCACGCTTAAACTACAGCTTCTTTGTCTCTGAGTCTCCTTGCCTGCAACGCTACCCTGTCACATATGGTGTTAGAGTGGGATAGTGCCCCCTAGAGACTGTAGTTTGTTTTTTTTTTAATCTATAACATTCAGTCACACTGAAACATTTACATGGTGTACTTAATTTACAAACTGACTTCACTGTAAACTATTGCATTCATAATCTTTAAATAAAAAATAATATTTAAATGCAAACCAGCATAAAGATGAGCTGTTTAAAGGGTATTTTATTCATCTTCTCTCTCTCTTGTAGCTGTGTTTGAATCAATAGACTGGCAACTTTGTTTTCTCTGTTCAGAGTCTATTTGAACTAGATATGGGATCCTCTTCACTCTCATTTGAGGTTTTCCTTTGGTGCTTTCACAAGTTCATACTCAGGTTCCTTATTGTTTTGAGATTTGCTGTCAGTTGCTTTGGGGGCATGCAAAAGTGAGTATTCCGTTTCTTTTTCATCCTGGTCACTTTTGAAAGCTGCACCAGGACATACTGAGATTCCTTAGTGTTGTGAGAATTGTTTTGGAGAGCGTTTGGTTTCTTTCAGTTGGTAAGTAAACTAATTATTTCTCTGTGCTACCAACCCTTCCTTACCTCTCACATTACAAGGCACATCCTTCATTCTGTTGCTGTCGCCTACATATCACATTAGATTACTTTTCTCCCACATAACCCCTTTGTAATTATAAAATGGCCTAATTGAACTTAAAATAAATTTGGCGGTTGAATCTATGTGGATATCTCCTACTGTATTTTATATTCAAATCCTGTTATTATTCCATAATGTTAGCACAAGGTTGAAAAGGTTCCGTTTGAATATAATTAGTACTGAGGGACTGAAGCCTTGCAAGCTGCTTTAGAAGACACTTCCCCAATATAATAAGGTGTCACTTTCTTTGATGTAAGCTAAAATACAATGCTTTTGCTACCAGATACATTTAAACACACAGGTAACAGGAAAAACGTATAACAATGTATGTCTTTCCTCTCTTATATCAGCTAGCAATTGGAGTTTTGAGAGAATCTTTTAAACAAATCTTAAATCATTATTCTGAATGTTCCATACAGGTAGATTTTACACTTTTTTACAGGTATTTCAAAACACCTTCATCAATATAAAATATAAAAATTATAAAAAATGTTATACTTGTGGAGGATTGCGTTTCTGTTCAAATTATATTGGATAACAATGCCTTCTGGGGACTGGCAAGCTTCACAGTGGCAAGTCAAGGACTGGCCTAAGCAAATGAGATGGTAAGAGAGGAAGTGATTTACCATGATCTTTTACAAATAAACATGTGGCATTATCATTCTGAAAGCATGGCAGAGTACTACTTTAAAAGCAGTTCAATTAGTATTGAGATCATGTTAAGAAATGAAATGAAACCATTTTTTTTAACCCCTTAACATGAATACCTACATTTTAGTCAGGGCAGTTGGATTCAAATTACTAAACCAGGTGAAGTGACAAACCTCTGTGACATTATGATCTGGATCCCATAGAAAGCAAGATTTCAATCTGCAGTTTTAAAATGATTTTACTGTCATGTAAAATGGATCTGAGTAGTTATTAGACTAAAGTTACTGAATGAAACAGAGAAAAGTGGGGTGGAGGCTTTACCCTTCAAATGGTCTAATATAATTAATATGGCCTGAATCTTAATTGTGAACAGTGTTAAAAAAGGAACAGCTTTTATACCAATCTGCACAGAACCACAGTCATTCTACCTCCGGAGGGAAGAACATAAACATCAAGTGGATATTCAAATATTCAAATCCATTTAGAAAACAATGGATAAAAGTCTTAAATGGAGTGCTTAAATTACATTGTTCATATTGAACAGATGTTCTGATCCAGGCTTTTTCAATAGGATATGATTTGATTCCTCTGTATTTTAAATTTTAATGAACCATATGAGAATTTAAAACTATTTTCCCTATTGCAATACATTTGTGTTTATAAATATTTAATACTTGCTGCATTATTTGGACCCCAAGCTCTGATTGTGATTTTAAAATACCAGGCTCAATAGGTACATCTGTTTCACTGTCAGTCAAGACAGCTGGTCCCAGTACCCTGATCTCTAATTCATGCCTGTTTACTATATTCAAACATTTTGACATGCTTAGTGTAGGAACATCCCATTCAGCTGGTGAATACTAATCTCAACGTAACCTGAAAAAAGCTTCTGCCAACATCTGTTAACCAAAATCACACTCCGCATCATGTAACATTTGATTTTTTTAACAATCCTAGTGCATAAACGGCCTACAATCTTATCACAATGCCATGTATGGATAATTGCTCTATTGCCTCTATTAATTCATACATGATCAAATATGCAGTAATGTTTTTTGAATTGCTAAAGCATTACTGACATGCTGTATCCGTGACAGTATTGCCATTTGTTTTTTCATACAAAAGTTGTACAGTCTTTTTCAGGAAAATTAATAGACTAATCTTTAGATCTGTGTTGCATTTAAAAAAAAATGTATATTCAGTTAAGTTTTTTTCTTAAAAAATAAACAAATAAAAACAGACTACCTCTAATTTTCTCCGAGAGACATCCTCCCTCTCCTATGTGTCGAGACGACACACACACACACACACACACATTAGGGCTTATGGCTTTTGGTGTTTTCTTCAGACTTTTCACCTGTCTTTTATGAATTAATTTCGCAATTTACAGTTTCTCTATTTTAATTCAGAAACCAAAGTACATTAAACAGTGCTCAGGGTCATTTTAAAAGGGGCGTTACAGTTAAACACGATGAAAACACAGACGCTGGCGAGTAAATGACTCCTGAGAAGAATATTATGTTAAATTAAGGTAGGGCGAAGGAAAGGTCATGCGTGCATGACGAAGCATTACCAATCTGCATACGTTTTGTGTGGTCTTTTGTGTCATTTACTGCACTTCTGACAGCATGCTTTATATTTGGGTGGCTCACATAAAGCAGCTGGTAGTTTACCTGCATTGAACACTCAAAACTGCTCCCTGGCTAAATCTAAAATAAACCAGTAAACAATACATGGACCCAGACCATACATTCATGCCCCAGCACTTATACAAACACACATTTGAAAAAGTAATCTCTTCCATTTTTTAAAAGCATATGGCACCCCTGACAGCCACTAGAATCCTGATGGCTACTCCCCCTTAACTAATGTAGATCTGAATAAAATTAATTACATTTTTTAAATCAGTTATAAAAAATACAGAAAAGTCTTATGCAACACAAAGAAACTAAACCCACACAAAATAAAACAAGAATGTGGGGAACAATTACATACAACACAAGTTTGTTGTAAAATAACCAGACAAAAAAAAAAATCAACCCTGAAAATGAAACATACAGTAAAGAGATGTGGACCCTTGGAGATTCATGCAAATCTTCTTTTCCACAGACCAATGGTCGGAAATTCAGTTTGCAGTTTGGTATAAAAAGGTTATGTATTGAATCTTCATAGTGTACAGAGGTCTTAAACAACATCCCTGCTAACCTTTATGGCACACCATTGTACCATGTGGCTCTAACAAGAATTTGTTTTTGTATTAAAGAAAATGTGGTCATGATACAAGTGACTCTTTAGAAGAGGGTGTGCTAGCTAGTAAGATAGCACAAGGAACTGATACACCATTGTTCCCCTGATCCTTCATTGACATCTCATCCAAATCTTTAAAAATGCATGTAAAACATAAAGGGATTGTGTAATCATTTTCAGCAAACATGGTAATTCTTTATGTTTTTGACAAACTCTACAGGGAATAGTAATGGGCCTATTGATGTTTTCAGTTATGGCTAAATTAACTAAAGACATTACATATAGAAGCTTTCTTTGCTCCCATAGATCAGTGAAGGCTTCTTATTATTGCTTGACCCACTTAGAAAATGTTTGCTGTGATTTATGTCTATAATTACACAATGACTGCATAAGTAGCTGAATTATGAGGGATACATCCCACCAAGGACAGCACGAAGTCACATCCCAGTAGAATTGTTTATTAAATAAGTGCACTCACTTGGTTAAAAAATGATTTATTTTGACCATCCAAGTTGAAAGACATTTCCTTAGTTAATTATTTTTGATGTCATGTCTGTGAGAATAAATATGTTTTGGTACTCTGTATGGCAAAAATAGCTGGATGCTGTCCTGGTAACAGGAAGCTAAAGCTAAGAAAAACATTAAATTAAAAAGAAAATCTACCTGACTGTGAATGCTTGAATTCAAAAAATATCCAGCTCTTACCAGTTAAATAAAATCAATTAAAATACCAAGAGTAACAATTAATAACTCAATATATCGATTTAATTTAATATTTTAAGCAATATTCACCATTAGCTTTATAGATGAACACAAATAAAATCAGACAAATCCGTTTAAAAGTAAAATTACTTTTGTTTATTTCAATGTTACAAAATTGGGTAGGTTAAACATTAAGGACCAAACATTTTTCAGTGGGATGCTCCCCCAGGACCAGGTTTCTTTTGGCTGTATTTGACTCTATTCCTGTACAAATTCACTAAAAATCACATTTTTACAAAAGCATCTTGGAATCGATGTTAGAACACTCTGGGGAACATTAAAAAGTACTTCAGAAACCATGCAAACTTCTCTATTTTTCACTATATTTAGTATATTTTTTATTATTAAAAAAAGAAGAAAAACCTGTTAAGTATTTTTTTATTATTATGTATTCCGCTTAGTAAGTTCAAACAGATATATTATACAGACTTGTTATTCTATGACCTGAGGGACCTGACAATACTTCCTGAAATTATTCATGTTTGGGCACATTACAAGACAT
The DNA here is from genome assembly GCA_030684275.1 of Acipenser oxyrinchus oxyrinchus. Taxonomy (NCBI): domain Eukaryota; kingdom Metazoa; phylum Chordata; class Actinopteri; order Acipenseriformes; family Acipenseridae; genus Acipenser; species Acipenser oxyrinchus. Next base: position 103,848,638 of record CM060249.1, read on the forward strand.
TGTTTCACCTGAATGATTTTGTGTTTTTTGGGGTGGGGGGGTTTACACATTTTTAGCTTACTTTGCCTCTCTATCTTTGAAATTCATCGTTGGCTTGTAGTAGCATGGATTAATTCAGTGGTCTTTCCTCAGCTTGGTTTCAGATGAGGAAGAAATTGAGGACATCCAGCAGGCAATCTTTTCCTTGCAGCCTTGTCTTAGACGTTTGTTATAGTGTACAGCAGGATAAAGTCAGTTGTCCCTCTTTGCAGGACGTGCTGTGTTTGGGATGAGATGTTAGTGACACACTGGAGGGTTTGACGGTGTTTTATTTCAGAGCATGTGTGTCAAAATACCCTGTGTTTCAGTTTAAGTATACTCTGAAAAGAGGTAGGCCTTTCCCAAATCCTGGTCCATGATTGGGCACTTTGACTTGACCTGTCCCATTTCTTTCCCCTTCATTCTCAGCTTGCAAGCTTGTTGCCATGGTAGCCAACTTGTTTTGAAAGGATTGATAAAGCAGCATCTAAAAATGTAGTACCCTGTGGCGGATTGACCCGCCCCTACATATATATTTATTATTATTTGTATTTTTGTTTGCGGCGCAGATCAAAGCGCCGCGTATTTGTTGTTGTTTTTATAATTTAAAAACCTTGTGAGGATGCTTGGCTGATCAGCTACTGATTATTTAACTAGCTGATAGTCACGCATCCTTACTAAACTCGTGCAGACTGTGGCCGAGAATATAAGAACCAGCAGCTGTCCATGCTGGGGAAGTGTACAGCAGAGTGTACGGGGAGCGGAGAGAGCGAGGAGAGAGAGAAACTGCATTTAAAAACAACTGCTAAGTATCGTGCTGGTGCTAAAGCCAGCACACTTATTTATTTGTTTGTTTATTTGTTTGGCCAACGTGCCCTTTTGCTTTTGTTGTTTGTTTAAATCTTTTGTTTTGTTTTATTATTTAATAAAACGCTGAGCGCTGTTGCGTTCAGCTTCTCCATCGCCATCCATTGCTTATGTTTTCTGGTACTTCCTGGTCCGTGATGTCACCAGTCACACGCCACTCAACAGCACTTGGTCACATACCCCTAAACATGTTTGAACATTTTTTAAGTAAATATAAATAAAAATAATACATACAAAAGCCAACAAAAAGACGACATTACAAAAATGTTAAAAGTAAAATAAAAAGTCTAAAAAAGTCTAGTATATCCTGTCAGTCACCTTCTGCCACTAACATAATAATGTGTATTTATTTTGTTTTCTCAGATGATGGCAGTGGAGTAGCAAACTCTTATCTTTTGACACATGGGTATCGGGGCTATTTTAGTATATAAAATACTTTAAAATAAACAAGCTTCCTAACTTAATAGGAAATGTTTAATAAATAAAAATATATATTATCTGAAATTAAATTGATTACATCTGTGCTGTTTAAGAAGATATTTAGGCTGAAGGGGCAAACCAAGACCAATATTATATCTTAGAAGAGGATATGAACAGGGTATTTACTGCTTTGAATATATAAATGGGTTAGGTGATGACAGTGTCATAGTTTGAACAGATTGAAGACCAGCTGAGCATTGAGGACAAAGAAAGAAATCCTGAATGTGGTGCGAGTAGAGATTCAACAGGGACAAGAACTTGAGGATGAGGATGGCGAAAACAATGATTATGATGATGATGATGATGCAGTTGTGGATAAGTCAAACCAGCATTGCTACAGTATTGCAATCATACAGTCCTTATTTTTGTAAAAGGATGTGGGTGTTCTAACAGCTTTTATTCTACTGTATGTTATTTATACAGTAATTGTTGTATTACATGTTTTTATTACTGTAAAATAAAATTGTATTATTGGTCACTTGCTTGTATTTTCTTGGATTTTTAATTACCCTTGTTATAGTGCTAACATCCCTATATTGCCAGTTTGGAAACTGCTCAGTTCTTGGTGACATAACAAGGGAGCACTGCATATCCAAAGTCAGTGTTTAATGGGGAGATCATTGCAGATAGTTGGTTTTGCTGTATTCCTTGTACTGGTGAGATGACTGTACACTTGGGTGCTGCTCCATTAGGATGTGCAAGTAAGTTTTCTCCAGGGTGCCGAACATGTTTTTATTATTGCTAAATAAGAGCGCAGGCAAACTTAAATCAGCTACATTTTAACAATGCTTGGTTGTAATGGTGAACTTCTGTATAAGGGAGTCCAGGTTTAAATTCGAAATCTTTCAGGGATCTGGTTTAAAATAGTGATTGACAAAATGGACTTAAACCAGGAACCATTATCAGGCTGATGTAAGTTATAAAGAATATACCATAAGATGCTGAAAATGATGAATCTGTAGGTACTGTATTCTGTGTGTATTACATAAAGCTGCTTAATCCTCGAAGATGGGAATTCAGTATACAGAAGTACTATGTTCCCAAAGGACAGAACAGAAATGAAAGGGGATGGTAGCTCTATACATTGGGGAATAACTAGAATCCAAAATACGAATCTGTCAAGCCAGTAGGAAGAACAAGCAGCTGTACATCTTACAATCGTTACTGAACTGAAACTGAAACGCATGTTTATATGAAGACAGACATGTTTGGGATATTGGATGACTTGAACCTCAAGATAAATTCAGAAGAGGGAACACAAGCAGTATTTCACCATGGGAACTGAATGAAGTTAATGACTGCTTCTTGAACCTGTGTTAGAAATCCAGTTGGAGGTACAGCATGTCAATAGCTGGTGTTAACAAAAAACAATGACATGGTATGAATCACTGGGCACCACAACAGCGGGAGGAAATTGACAAGGCAAGAGGCATTGAAGACAAATCACTTTAGATGAAGTAGAATAGATGCAGTTATACTTCAAGATATGCAAGACATGTTAAATAACAAAAAGGCTTAACCCTTTGCGGTCCATTGTCGGACTGGGTCCGACATTGCAATTATTCCCATCAGGTCCTATGTCGGACCCTGTCCGACATCATTTTAAAAACGCAAAAAACGCAAAAAAGTCGTTTTTTCAACGGAAAAAGCCGAGAAAACCATTCAATGTCCAAGTGGGAACGAAAGGAGCCGAGACAAGCTGATTTAAAAAAAAAAAAAAAAGGCGTATCTCATGAATAGTCATACTAGCACCTGGCATCAGATGGGGCGGTCGTATGGAAACAAGCTGGGTGAACCAGTATCAGCGCACAGAGACTATCACGGACATTTGCAGAGCTTTTTTGAGATGTTATAGCAATAAAATAATGACTTGGATTGCATTATTGAGGAGTTTGGTGATAAAACGAGTCATCAGGAGATGATTGATCGGTATGTACGACTATTATTATTATTATTATTTATTTGTTAGCATATGTGAAAGCGATAGCGAACGAAAGGGTGGGGCGGGGCTGGAGATGCCTAGTGAGTGCTTTGTTGATATGCAGGGCCATTTAAACCCGTTTGACTGTGGAAAAAAATACTTTTAAACAGCGCGTCTAAAATTAACTGCGCGTGTGAAAATAAATTAGACCTGGCGAGCCTGACGCAGAATTAATAAATGGACCGCAAAGGGTTAACCCTTTGCAGACGGCATGTTATAATTCTATCGGATTCAATTGATGATGTAATTGCTTTTTTTTTGTATTAGCTTAAAAGCCTTCGTCAGACTTGAGACAATCAACCAAAATGCAGTCTGTAAGTCAAGAACGATAATTACTTTTTTAGCAAAGTTTGCGTTTGTTTCCTTTCGTGAGATTCGGCGATCACAAGTACAAGGCTTACCCGAAATCCTACTAAATCACTGAAAATGTTCATAAACTCAAAAAGAAATGAACAAAATGTACTGTAGTGAAATATTCATAGAGAAATTTTAAGGATGCAGCCTTTCACAGTATCTATGGTTTCAATAATCTGTATACCATGGCTTCAAAGTGCAGGCATTACCAGAGAGCATACTAAATTGCTTTACATAACCAAGAATGCTTACCAACCCAAAATAAGACAGATCTCAAACTTCTTCACACTGATTCCAGTAAAGCATCTGGTGGACAAGCCTGCACACCCATCAAACAATTTGGTGTAAAATAAAAACCATACGCAGTATCTATAAAACTCTTTCTAATCCTAATTCCTGTGGGTGGGAGGTAGGAGGTAGGAGGTGGGAGGTGGGAGGTGGGAGGTAGGAGATGACACTTATGGAGACATTTAACCAAAAAATAAATCATTTTGAGTGAATTCTAAAACTATCAGGATATATTTCATCATAGAGCGAAAATGTTATTTTCTTAATAATCCTCCGCTGTTTAGGAAGGTATAATACTATATACTTTTGGTGGATATTTGCCCTGATACAAACCTGATTATTCAAGTTATGTCAGCTGGACCTCAAAAGGGTAGAATGTTCACAGTCTGCAAAGGGTTGAGGATGAAAATGTGATAGCACAATATATGCATTACAGGAACACAGCTTTAACATTTGAGATGCAGAGAAAAAACTTCAGGTGATACCATGCTGCTCAGAAAAAAGTTCTAAATTTCTAAATCACACATTTTGACAGCGCTGTACCTATACTATGCTGTAATGTGGCATTTGTTGTCACCAAGCTGACTATTTGAAATACAAAGCCCTGATGCCTGGAAGACAAGTGAGAGCTTCTCCACAGACAGCTTTGAGATAAGGTACCTGATTGTTTACAATGAACCCAGCGTTACCTCTTTACAGGTTTAACATCACTTTCGATGCTTGCTGCTTCTTATCTTTATTTCCATTGTAGGTTTTAACGAAATGCCTCCCTATCATTCATTAACTATTGTAATAATAATAATAGGATAGAAGGTGCCCACTTGAAGACCCCAGAGATGTACCCTACTTAGCTCAATCCAGACGGTTGTCATGCTGATGCGCTGGGGAGACCGCACTATGGTTGATCCCCGGAGCCAGCATCGCAGCCGTTGTGTGTGCTGATGCGCTAGGGAGGCAATAAGCTGATCCCTGGAGCCAGCATTACACTTCAGCCATCAACACCAGACAGAAGGATATCTACATCATCATATGGAAGGAAGCGCAAATGGATGGAGACACATATGGGTCACATTAGTTTACTGTGAAGCTACGCCTTAGTTGGTGCTTATGTTGGCGAGAGCCAAGTTCAAATCAGCATGAAGTTTTAACATCTACTCTCATGTAATGGAAATCAAATCATTCTAATAATAAACCTTTATTTATATAGCACAATTCATGTACAATACAATTCAAAGCGCTTTACATACAGAAGAAAAAAAATACAATAATAAACAGTAAGACTGTAGATCCAGACTTCCCAATAAGAATGATTACAAACTGGGGCAGAGAGATGCACCACATCACCATAACCATGCTATAGGGTTGATGGGGAAATGGTTGTGTTAGTCACTGCAAGTGTCTTTCCTGTCACTGATTTGTCAATTGATTAATAAAAAATATAAAACTGTAAGTGATGCAATGATTAATCCCATGCTGAATGCCAGCAAGTCACATGATACCACTTACTGACAAAAAAAAAAATGTAATCTCCTCCAAAACAGCTAACAGGCCAATTCATTTCCTATGATAACATGTTTGGTCTCTTCAAAAGATTTAATAAAAATAAGTAAAAATGCAAAATCAAATCAAAGGATGTACAATATAAAAGCACGTTTCTGTCACTTAAAAATGACAAACAGTGTATTCCTAAAGTATACTTTTGCCATTGTGTCAGAACAAAAATGAATCTGTATTCATTATGGATACTTGATTATGCTTGGTACTTGGCACACACCAAGTAATAATGTAATTATTATCTTGAGCAAAGCTAATAAACAAAAAGAATAAACATTTGCCTATAAGCATGGCCAATTGATGTGGCCTAAGAAAGACTAAAAGAATAATTTGGTTCTCTGTAGTATATCTCTTTTCTTTCTTTTGATTCTCAGAATATCCTGAATGGAACCAGGTGGAAATGTGGTAAATGATGTTAATTAGTGTGCTGTTAGAGCTGAAAAGGCATCTCCCATTTCCACACCACAACAAAACCAAAACATCCAACTGAAGAATTACCATTAATAGCAACTGACATGGCAAAACATTATAAAGAAAAAGTGCATGTAAAAAACGATCAAAAAGAGACAAGATGTTATGGTGTAATTATTGCACCCCTCCACATTTATTTCCCCTTTTATTAACATCACAGAACCTTTGTATCTCTTGGAGCTGATAGAAGCTTTGATTCACAGTATTGTACAGAATTAAACAATGCACAGTATTGTTTCAAATTAAATGAACCTAGTTTTCACTTGATGTTAATTGCTTTGGTGACTTTCGGACAGTTCAGTGAGCAAAGTGCTTTCAGGACATGGGCTCACTTATCTGAGTAATAATGCAGCATATGTCAATATATCAAAAGTGTACCCTGATTTAGACAAAGCTATCGTTTGGTACCTCGGCATGTTACAAATGTACTCTGGTTTCAAGTCTTGTTTTGTCCTTTATGACATCCCTTTGTAGTGACATTTGTCAGACCTAAATTCTGTAGCGGAATGCCTCAAGGCACACTAGTGTGATTTGTGGCGGTGTCGTAGGAAATAAGTTGATCGCGCAAGCGCAGTAAGGCAAAAGTAGACAAAAGTAAGGCGGGCTACAGTTTGATTAAAGGGGAGGTTCACTGCATGGCTTTTTATTTTTAATCTGGCCGTTTTATTTACTAGACTGTATGTTGGTGCATGTTCGTGCCACTGTCTTTTCCTATGAACTTTAAAATTTGTGATCGATGACTGTTTCTATGGTAAACTGTTTTAAACCTCTGCCTTTTTATGTTTCTAGTTTAGTTGTAAGTGACTCTGCAGCTGATGCATAGTTCAGACACCCTAGTCTCTGTAAGTCGCCTTGGATAAAGGTGTCTGCTAAATAAACTTACCTAGCAGAAAGATTGATTATGGGAAAACGTGGGTATTTACCTGAAATCTGTTTCCAGATGACTATGAAATATTGCCTGGGGAGATGAAAGGGGGAGGGCAGCTTTTGATTCCTCAAACAGAAGTGACTGATCTGCATATTTTACTTCCAATTCCAGTTACCTCATGAAGACAGGACCATTCCATGGCTTCTGTTTGTTCCACAACACAAAATAAATAGGTAACCATACAAAAAAAAAAAAAAGATGACTGTCTTTTTGATACACTGGCAGAGTTCTCTGTGTATAAGCTTGCAAACATCTAGCCAAAAGACATAAAGTACAGTACATTATTCAACCTTGCAAATTTTATATGCTATGTTTCAGTACAGAATATTGATTAAACTAAGGTTCCAAGAACAAGAAAGCTAATTACACAATGTACAGTTTTCTACAATGTAGAAACACTATTATGAAAAGTACATTATGAAAATAACACTACAAATGTGGGCCTTCTTACATTTTATGGCTACAGTGGCTGGAGGAAGTCAGATGTAAATTCAATCTTTGCTTAGCTGTATTTTTTATGAGGCAAAAACATGCTTAATTGGTTAAAAAAAAAAACAAAAAAAATGTTAGACCCTTTATCTGTAATATTGTGGGAATACAGAGGGGTTTGAAAGACACAGTATTGCAGCTGGTGTTTAAAATTAAAATCCATAACGTATCATCCCAAAGGCTTTTGAACTGCAGAAATAGTCTCCATGGCAGGCTCATTGACAGCCCCCGAAAAAAAAAAAAACTTGAAGTTCTTATTCAGAAAGCTTCTTTCACATCTTCTGTAATATATACTTTTTGGACAAAAGCATTTGAAATATGCAGCACACATGTCGAGGCCATTGTTTGACTGATAGAATCCTCATTGAGCAAAAACCTACATATATATTAGCCTTTAATCTTGACATTTTCTATTCATTGAATAATAATCTGTTCTACCTGTTTGCTAGTGATATGCAATTATACTGAATTACAAGTAATACAAACAAGTAACATAATGCAATTTACTGCAAACTTTTCATAATGCCAGATCATGTTTAATATACATATATTTACTTACATGCAATTTAAGAGTTTGAAAATATTTGCTTCCATGTAAATGGAAGTGAGTCATTTAAATTATTAACTTAATTTCTAACTGCTGTTTTATGGGTTGGGATGGCTCACATCCGGCTCTTTTTAATATGAACGTTTCATTGGAAGGGGAGGGTTTTCTTTCTCTGGTGCTGAGAATGGGTAAAAGTGTGTAGTGCTTTTAAAAGCAAAAAAGGGGAAAGATGAGTGGCTGTGTTTGGGATGTCGAGCTGTATTTGTTTATTTGATTCACTCTTGTTTTCATGTTTTTAATGATTGATTAATTGAACCTTTTGACATTTAAAAGTAAAAAGAATAAAACATTGTCCAGCATTGGACATTTCTTTAGCTTTTTTCAGCTTACATTTTAACGCTCCTGACAGCAAACACTAACTGTATACACAGTAAATCACTAAGCCAGATAGTTTTTCAGACAAACATGTTTTTCAATATTATTTTTCTGATACTATTTGAAATGACCCACATGGAATAAAAAGAAAAATGAACTTACGTGCAACTAAGATGATAGGATAAACTTGTAGTACTACCATGAAAGGAAAGCACCGGTGAGCACATTTTGCAGGCTGTAGTTTCTTCATTCTGAGACATTGTGAATATTGGTTATGCCTTCCAGTAAGTAGCTTCCACCATTTTTCAAGATTTCTTTTTTGTGCAGTGTTTTGATACTGCACTCAGGTAGCCAAGATGAATTGATTAATTATTAATCGGTTAAAACACCTAATATATATATATATATATATAAAACAGCTTGGAAAAATAACAACCAATTTAAACATAATAGGTTAACCATTCAACTGTATTAACAGTGTATTATTCTTAACCACTGTGTATTTAGAGACCTGGATAACCACAGGGAAGGTAAGTTAGTTCCTCCAGGTTATAATGCTATAGTAGGTGTGCAGCCAAATTGCTTATGAAGGTTGTTTTTAAATAACACTGTGTCTAATTTCCCCTATACCTTTATTAATGAAAGACATCTGGAAATGCCTACATGGTTAGAATGCCTTTACAGCCAACCATTTCCCAATGCAATCATATGAACTAATACAATATAATGGAACTCCACTATTAAAAACATATAACACAATTTAACTGGCGAGAGCCTTGCACTAGCTTGCTATTTATTGTTCTGTACTACTCAGTACATAATGTTGATTTATATTATGGTCATCAACTATTTTATCATACTGAGAGCTCCATTTGGAATTTACAGCTGTGGCGGGTGATGTATGTTATTGATTTATAATGTATACTGATATAGTCTGATATAGTCTTCTAGCCACCCTTTCTATATATATATATAAACGTGTGAGAATACATTTTCATAGATAAACCATGTCATTTGTGCTTATGACGAGTCATCGGTTGGGCCAGTCATAGCAAAAAATAACATTAGGTATGTGCGTTTATCTTGGGTTTAAAGGAACAGGGGGCAATGTGTAATATTGAGTGGATGGGGGCGGATGCTTGTATATGAAAGTTTGTCACTTGTTAAATGCGTAAGCTTTTACAGAACAGTTTTGCTGATTCATAATGCTATTTCCTCTGTTATATGTATTGCATTGAAATGGTTTTGTTTAGCTCTTGTCACAATAGTGATTAGCCGGATCAAATTTGACTGTATTTCAGTTTAGAAGTACTGTAGTTTTGTTTTTAAATACTACAAATAGAAACCATCAAAGCAAAATGACACCAAACCAATGAGCAAGGAACAGGAACTGGCAAATAGTACACCCCCGAAAGCAGGCGGCACATATGACTAGAACTAAGAAACAAAAGTCTTTCCTGACACAGCTCAGCTGAGCTTCAAACATATGCCATTCCCACAACCCCTGCCCCCGGGAAACAAAGAACCAATTTAAACTAAAGAAATAATGAAACAAATAAAAAAATAAGAAAATAAAAATGACATATCGTAGCTCAATAGAAACATTGTATAAATCTAACGTGCCCAACTAAAAATATTGGGCCAAATATTCAAATGCCTTGCGTGTGTCGCAAGGGGAGTTATAGAGATTTTTTTCCCGTGAGTACTTTTTGCAAAAAAAGTTGCGCTTTTGAATGAGATTCAAAATAGATGCTGCGTTGGAAAAAAAATGGGTTTGCAAGTTGTTCTCTCGCAAGTGCTTTTCCCTCAAATTTGTCTTGAGTAATCCTGCAAGTTCACCACCACGAGCTAAATTCAAAAGTTAATTTGCTCACAAATCACTATGCTGCATGGAAATCACTTAAGACTAGTTAAACTCCTCTTAATTATTTTGCAGGAAGTATTTCAGGACAATCTCTGTTTCTAGTTAATTGGTGTCCTTCCTGACTTGATTAAATTGTAAATCTACTAATCATACACCTGATTCTAGTTAAGCCGATATAGTTGAGTCTCTTTGTTACTTCATGATGCATTGACGAAGGCTTGATAGCTGCAATGCGACTGCTATTTTATCTTTTTTTCTTTTTTCGCCTGCCTAACCATGTTTTAAACTAACATAAAAATATCCTTTTTAAGGAGTGCTGACTTGTTCAATTTGTTACAAACTTTTTGATATTGAATTCTGTTTGAAACACTGCTCCTTGGAACACGATGTCCTATGAAGAAATCGATGGTTTGGCAGAGGAGAGAGCTGTGACTCGATCCTACTCAGATGTTGACTCTGTTCGGATACTATTTCCAGATGAAACAGTAAGAGATTCTTTGGATATGTTACATACACGCATGGAATCCCTTAAAAAGAAAGAAATAAGACTGTTTGCACATGGGAGCACTTTATCACAATACTGGAACAACAATAAATACCTAGGGGTCTAAGAATGAATAAAAAACCTACTTTGGGAAGGTTGGATGAAGATTTCTGTAAGAAATGATGCAAAATTATTATTATTATTATTATTTTTTTAATTCTCCCAGCTTGGAATGGCCAATTATTTTACTATGCTCAGCTCACCGCAACCACCCCTGCGCTGACTCTGGAGGGCGAAGACGAACACACACTGTCCTCCGAAGCATGTGCCGTCAGCCGACCACTTTTTTTCACACTGCGGTCTCACCATGCAGCCACCCAAGAGCTACAGCGTCGGAGGACAACGCAGCTCTCGGGCAGCTTACAGGCAAGCCCGCAGGCGCCCGGCCAGACTACAGGGGTCGCTGGTGCGCGGTGAGCCGAGGACACCCTGGCCGACCTAACCCTCCCTCCCCCCCGGGCGGCGCTCGGCCAATTGAGCACCGCCCCCTGGGAGCTCCAGTCCTCGGTCAGCAAAGGAATAGCCTGGACTCGAACCGACGACGTCCAGACTATAGGACGCATCCTGTACTCTACGCGAGTGCTTTTACTGGATGCGCCACTCGGGAGCCCCTATGATGCAAAATTCTTAACAAATGTTCCTTGGATTTGATTCTCCTTATTTTTGAACATGTCAATAACAAGTTAATATCTACAAGAAAGGAAATCGCGGTATTGCAACAAGAAGTCACTGAAAATTTTGACGCTTTCAAACTTTGAGAAATTGAGAAATGATGTTAAAATAAAACTGTAAAATGTAAATTGAGAACTGTCAATCTGAAATTCAACAAATGAAATTAAGAAAATACTGGCAAGATACATTGGACTATAAAGAGGTTACTGTATATTCCTGGCTTAGAGGTTCAACTACTCAGAGTTACTCCAAACTTTCTAAATACCTGAACGATTTAATACATCTTATAGCAGACGTTCCATGTCCGGTGGCTCAGGAATTGATTCCGATCATGGGGATTTTTTAGAACAAGATCAACGGAGATGTCCCCCTGTGACAAGATCCTGCAATCTACAATGCAGAAAAGATAGATAAGGAGATCAAAGAAGAAGACGAGGAGCAAGGAAGATGTGACACCGGTTGTTGATTTATCAGGTATAAATCTCACCTGATCAAAAATCTGTTAAATTATATTAATTGAAAAAAGGAAAGAGAGATCCAGACCATTATTATTGTTTTCATATTTTTTTTTTTGAAAAGGGGAAGTTAGCAGGGCAATGTTCCTGCATGGGGTAGGGGTACAGGCAGGCATGAATGTGTTTAAGTTCAACACCAACTCTAAATAAAATGTTGTTATTTGTATTAAGCAGTAGTATAATCAGAAGCAGTGGTATTTAAAAATAACAGAAGCCAGTTTTCACTTTAGTGAAGTAGGCTACAATATTTGTTTTCATTGAAAACTTGTTGTTTATTGAAATTAATGTTCAGCTTTCATATTGAAACTTGTTGTGTACTACTCATTCAATCAAACAAGTATTGTAGGGATTTGCTTGTATCGTTCAAGATGTTTTTCAAATCAAGTAAGCTTATTTAATTTGTGTATAGAAAATGACAACAGAGTCGCAGTCCTTCTTTTGCAGCCAGTGTCATCTTTATGGCATGTAAATGGTAAAGTAATTAAATGTCCCTGGCAGTGGACCGTCTCTGTTTAGCACAAGAACTTGCAGAATGGATAAAACTGTGTTGAGAATTGAAAGAAAATGCATTTGAGAGCAAAACATTTAATGATATTTTTAACTTTCATAGCTGAAGAGGTGCTGGGGTTGTGCCTCGTCAAGCCCAAACAATGCGTCTTCATTTTGCATGAAGTTGCGATGGTTCTATACCTCGAGAGAGTTACAGTTGATTTCTTGTCTTAATTCATGTTAATTTATTAATTTCTGCAGCGCTGCGATTCTCCGCAACTCTTAGATTTCACTCACTTGCGATTTTACGCAAAACATTCGCAACGCAAGCTTGCGAGAAAGATGAGAAAATTAGCAAGACCTTTGAATATTTGCCACATTGTTTTTATATCACTCGTGATAGTGAAAAGGCCAAGGCTAATGCTTAAAATAAATCTGATAATTTCGGGCCATGGTATATCCTCTCTTCCTCTCTCTCACTATGTCATGACCCTAGCTTGATTTAAAAACAAACGGCCGTCATTATCACTCTTGCAACAACAAGCACAGGACCACGGAGAAGAAATATTACATTCTAAATAAAGACATGGACATTCAGCCAAACAATGACGAGAACTCAGAAACAAGTTCAGACCAATACAAGAAGAATTCAAGGAAATGTTTTTAAATAGCGCAAGGGGAAAAAAACACTTGCTGATATAAACCTCACAAAGTTGTATTTGGGAGAAACTAGAAAAAATATCTGAAAAAGATGTTGGGGGAAAAAAACTTTCAGATTTTAAGTAGATACTAAAAAAGAAAAATGGGAAAGCCTTTGAAGTGAACTATGTCTTTATTTTGAATGTATTATTTCTTCTCTGTTTTACTGTCCTTGTAGTGAGAGTGATAATGGTGGTGGTTTGATTTTAAATGTTACTCACTTTTGTATGCTTTAAGAACTATAGAATATGTAAAATAACATATGGGTAAAAATAAAGAAACACAGAATATATAATATAACATGGGTCACAAAAAAAGACATGTTGTGAGTTGGTTCTGGGCATGAGTGGTGTGTGCTGCATTTTGAAAGGTGCTCATCTGTAAGGGTTAATACAGTGCACTACAGTTAAAACTGGCTTTAATTAAATAGTGAAACAGAAACAGAAGTAGAAACCTGTCCAAATTAGGAAACTACTGTACATGTTATATTAGAGACACTTAGAGCATTCAGTCTCAAGGGACCATACATTGGTGATAGCTGATTACTCATCTAGCGCATTAACTATATTGGATGGGTGCATTTAATTCTATATTCCTTTTAGGGGACTACTTGCCTTCTGTTTCCTTTAAACATATATTATTTATTCTCCTGTGAGAACAGAAAGTGTTTTCATTTAAGGATGGCAATATCTGAATTTGTCCTCTGAGTGCAACTGAAACAATTTGTCATGCTCCTATTAATACTGCCTGTCACTTTGAATTGTATTTATATGGAAGACTCTGTATAATGTTAATGTTTGTCAGTAACTATTTATCACGCTCATTGAGAATTTTACTAAGTTAAAAAACAATATTAGCAGCATTGTAGCATTCACAATAGTATGTTAATGGTTTCTCATACCATTTCTATGCTGATGATGCTCAGATTTTCCTCTCCTTCCCCACCTCTGACTCCACCATCCCCTCCCATATCTCTACCTGTCTGTCTGCTATCTCCTCCTGGATGCACTTGCATCACCTCAAACTCAACCTCTCTAAATTTGACCTCCTGTTCTTTCCCTCCTCCCCCTCCTCTGATCTCTCTATCCCTGTTCCTCTGGAATCTACCACACTCTCTCCCTCCTCCTCAGCTAAGAACGTCGGAGTCACCCTGGACCCCTGCCTCTCTTATTCCCAGCATATCTCCACTCTGGTACGCGCTTGCTGATTCTTCCTGAGCAACATACGGAGAATCCAACCCTTCCTCACCAACTACGCCACCCAGCACCTGGTCCAGGCTTTGGTACTCTCCCGCCTAGACTACTGCACCTCCCTCCTGGCTGACCTCCCTGTGTCTGCCACCCATCCGCTCCAGCTCATCCAGAACTCCGCTACTTGCCTGGTGTTCTCTCTGCCTCGCTCCCACGCAACTTCACTGCTATGCTCACTCCACTGGCTCCCGATCACTGCTCGCATCCAGTTCAAGACTCTTGTACTAGCCTACAGATGCCTTGACCAGACTGCACCCAGCTACCTCCAGACCCTCATCTCTCCCCACACCCCCACTCGACCTCTCCGCCGCTCCTCCTGCACTAGAAGACTGGCTCTACCTCCTCTACGCTCCCCTGCCTCCAGAGCCCGCTCCTTCTCCACCCTCGCCCCGCAGTGGTGGAATGACCTTCCTACAGATGTCAGGTCTGCCCAGTCCCTGACCACTTTCTGGCGCCTCCATCAAGACTCACCTCTTCAGAAAGCACCTGTAGAACTCCTCTTTTTTCCCTCTGGACACTTATCACTCTTCCTTAACTGCGCTTTACTTGCTCTTATCTGCCCCCTATTTTACTGCATTTAATCCTGCACTTTAGACTACTGTAATCTGTCTCAAGTGTTATTTAATCTGTAGTATTTTGTATTTAATTATATCCTGATGTAACTATCACTGATACTGTCATCTGCTCCATTATTGAATGGTATTTTGTTATACTTGTACTTGCTAGAACCAAAGTCATTGTATTTTTATCTTGCTCCTAATTGTATTATTACGTGTACTGTGATTCTTGAAATGTATTTTTGTTTACGACTGTAAGGCACCCTGGATAAGGGCATCTGCTAATAAATAAATAATAATAATAATAATTGAGAGCTCAGGAGGAACGAAAGCCAGAAGACACTGCTGCTCTCCAGGAACTGAGTTTGACACCCCTGCTCTAAATAGTAGGTAGGAACAGTGGGAATCCTGTTCATCCATTCATGCGTGTCACTAATTAGATGACAAGGCATTTGGCTATTTATTTCTCGCTTACCATGTGGTAAGGTACCTTTGTGAGTTAGGTGGCTCATCCACTTCATCAAGTAAAAGACATGCATGTCATTTAATCATTACAAGATCCCCACGTCTTTCTTAAAGGTACAGATATAATTGTACAACATTAATACAAGTACAGATACTGTATAACTGTACAACCTTATAATGCCTGCAGGTCTGGTCCCCCTAATCCTACCTCTAGGTAGACTGCTCAAATATGTTTTGTGGAAATATGTTTCCACAAAACATGGCCAATAAATCCAGAGAATACAGGACTATTCTACGACTTAACAGCCTTGCTAACTATTTACTCTGGCTTTCTGATGCCCAATCTCTGTTAACACTGTATTATTACTGAGTGGCCATTAATGTCTTGCTCCAATTGGGAACCAGAAGAACTGTATGTCGGAGGAGTTTGTCAGTGTTTCAACCTGACTTTTAAGTGGTGAATAGTACTGCACTTTGTCTTTTGCAGCCTTTTCCAGGGTGTCCTCCACATATTCAAACTCACAGCAATGACTATGGCTCTTGTGGTTTTGGTGAATATAAGGTCGGGCTTCCTCAGTTCTCCTAATGCATTCCTTAAATTTGCTTCCTTATATACTCTCCATCCCAAGTTGGCTGCTTTGTCTGCCAGTACATAAGAACATAACAACATAAGAAAGTTTACAAACTAGAGGAGGCCATTCGGACCATCTTGCTCATTTGGTTGTTAGTAGCTTATTGATCCCAGAATCTCATCAAGCAGCTTCTTGAAGGATCCTAGGGTGTCAGCTTCAACAACATTATTGGGGAGTTGGTTCCAGACCCTCACAATTCTCTGTGTAAAAAAGTGCCTCCTATTTTCTGTTCTGAATGCCTCTTTATATAATTTCCATTTGTGACCCCTGGTCTTTGCTTTTTTTCAGGTCAAAAAGGTCCCATGGGTCGACATTGTCAATACCTTTTAGAATTTTGAATGCTTGAATAAGATCACCGCATGGTTTTCTTTGTTCAAGATTGAACAGATTCAATTCTTTTAGCCTGTCTGCATACAACATGCCTTTTAAACCCAGGATAATTCTGCTCTTCTTTGCACTCTTTCTAGAGCAGCAATATCCTTTTTGTAACAAGGTGACCAGAACTGAACACAATATTCTAGATGAGGTCTTACTAATTCATTGTAAAGTTTTAACATTACTTCCCTTGATTTAAATTCAACACTTCTCACAATATATCCGAGCATCTTGTTGGCCTTTTTATAGCTTCCCCACATTGTCTAGATGAAGACATTTCTAAGTCAACATAAACTCCAAAGTCTTTTTCATAGATTCCTTCTTCAATTTCAGATTTTGTTGTGGCAGGCAATCCTAGCCCCCTGAACAGATGGGCATTGTCCCAGGAATGCAAGCAAGATTTCAGTCTTGTTGAGCATTTCCTGCATGATGACTATGCACCCATCTGACCTTTGTTTAAGCTTTCCCTTGTCGGTTACATGTTGGCCCTTAGTTGTAGTTGTGGAACATATTCCCTGAATATGATAATACATGAACGTGTATTAATGATATAACTGGACTAATTAATGAAACTACTGTGTCTTAGGAAAAAAGCAAACTGCTGTGTCTTAGGAAAGAGTGAACTGCTGTGTCTTATGAAAACGGGCCCCTTGGTTCCTGGCAGGAATACTGAACTATGTGACCTACTGATTAGAGGACCGGTGCCTGAAATGGATTAGGCTGAGAGGACAGTTGAATTATGTATAGATAATTCAGACGTGCAACAACAATCGTTTTGACGCAAGGAAGACATAAACTAGTGATGTCCCAGTGGAAAAGGACATTCAAACATCAGAGGACTGTGAGTTTAAAAAAGGCAAGATACACAAATGATCTCATGAAAGTGGCTATTTAGCAGAGTGAAAAAGACTAAAAGTATTCAAGCAAAACAAAACAATTTGCGCTCCACATCGAATGCTAAACAAGGTGCTGTCACTTTGCTAAGTAAAGCTGCAACTACGGAACTCTGCCTGAAAACTGACCCAAGATGAGGAAGCAAGCTGCAAGCGAGGCAACAACCACAAACAACGAGACTGAGGCCCGACTGGAGGACTGCCGTAAAACTTACAGAGACTGCTATCAGACAAACCAGTCTAGGTATGCTGTACACCTAAAACCACAGTATCCAAAAGAAACTGTGCCCTGCTACCTGCGTAGTTAAAAGATTCAACAAAGAGGACAGAGCGGGCGGGCGCTGTTGTGGATCCTATACAGAGGACTGAAGCTTTGTTGCAGCTGTTTGTTGATTCTACCGAGAATTGAAGGCTTTGTTGCCAAGTTTGATCCAACGTGGGATTGAAGACGTTGTTGCTGAGAGGAGAGTTTTTATACTGGACACTTCAGCAGATTGAGTTTCCAAGCCAGCAGACCAAAAGTCTAAGCTTCAAGTATTGAAGCTGTTGAAGCTGCTGTTTGTGTGTGAGGAGACAGGCGGTGTTACATTTCAATTTCCTGATAGCCAGCATGAATGTAGTGAGAGCTTTTTTAACTGTGTTTGTGCTTAGAGACTAACCCTTTGCGGTCCTATGTCGGACTAGGTCCGACATTACAATTTTCCTTTTCCGGTCCGATGTCGGACCCTGTCCATCAAAAAAGACATAGAGACTGATAGGAGCCGAGAGAAGCCAAAAATAAAAAGGGGCGGATATGAGCAATACACAGCCCCGGCACCACAGAGATAACACGTACATAAACAAACAAGATAGTTGCTTATGCACCAGCGCTCAAAGAATATCACAGAGATTTGCAGAGCTTTTTGTTGAGATGTTATAGTAATTAAATAATGACTTGGATTGCGTTATTGAGGAGTTTGGTGATAAAGCGAGTGATCAGGAGATGATTTATCGGTATGCACGACTATCGGTATGAATAGTACGTGAAAAATACAGCGAACAAGGGGTGGGGCGGGGCTGGAGATGCAGTACGGAGTGTCCTGTTGATATGCAGTGCCTTTTAACCCTTTCCGGTCCATTGTCGGACTGGGTCCGACATTGCAATTATTCCTCACAGG
Source organism: Acipenser oxyrinchus oxyrinchus (assembly GCA_030684275.1). Taxonomy (NCBI): domain Eukaryota; kingdom Metazoa; phylum Chordata; class Actinopteri; order Acipenseriformes; family Acipenseridae; genus Acipenser; species Acipenser oxyrinchus. The sequence goes on from CM060249.1 coordinate 103,867,102, forward strand.
TCCTTTGTCGGACTGGGTCCAACATCATTATAGCAACGCAAAAAACGGGTTTCTAGTCGTTTTTTCTCCGGAAAAAGCCGAGAAAACCATTCAATTGCCGAATGGGAGTGACAGGAGCCAAGACAAGTCGAAAAAAAAAAAAAAAAAGGCGTATCTCATGAATAGTCATACATGGTATCTGGTATCAGATAACGGGGCATCGTAAGTAAACAAGCTGGCTGACTGTGAATCAGCGCACAGAGAACACAGACATTTGCAGAGCTTTTTTGAGATGTTATAGTAATAAAATAATGACTTGGATCGCATTATTGAGGAGTTTGGTGATAAAACGAGTGATCAGGAGATGATTGATCGGTATGTACGACTATTATTATTATTATTATTTATTTCTTACATAGGTGAAAGCTATAGCGAACGAAAGGGTGGGGTGGGGCTGGAGATGCCTAGTGAGTGCTTTGTTGATATGCAGGGCCATTTAAACCCGTTTGACTGTGAAAAAAAATACTTTTAAACAGCGCGTCTAAAATTAACTGCGCGTGTGAAAATTAATTAGACCTGACGTGCCTGACGCGCATTTAATAAATGGACTGCAAAGGGTTAAACCTGTTTAACTGTGAAACAATACTTTAAAAGCATGTTTAAAATAAACTGCGCGTGTGAAAATAAATTGGACCTGACACACCTGAGATGCGCTGAATAAATGGACCGCAAAGGGCTAAGAGATTTACTTTATGACTTTTCTGATTTCTGTTTATTATTTGTGTACTTAATAAAATACTACTATTGATTAAGCATTCCTTGTGTCTGCGTGTGAATGTGTGTTCATAGTAAATCCTCGATCTTTGTAACACGTCAATTAAATATTGTTAGTAGGAGAACTAATCAACCCAGATAAACATTAAATTATCAATTATTGATTTGTTCCTACATAGTGCAGCTATAAAGTGTTTTTGTTGGAACCCATGTTGGTTCCTTAGCCAGTTGTTACTTACGGGGTTGTTCCAAAACACTTGCCAATACCCTGCACCAGGGGTCCACACCATGCCAGGAACTCATCTTGTCTCCATCTAGTGGGCTTTAGATATTTTAGTTTGGGTATGATTGTTCCTTGTGCCCTGTCCCCTGTTGGAGGTTCAGCCGGTCTTATGGGATTCTGCAGGTTCGGGGTGCTTTCCACTGTTCCCCCTGCTCTTGTCCACAGCTTCTGCAGTTTCCTTTGGGCCTCCTCTGTCATTGCCAAGCTGCGGATCACTGTGTCACTGGAGTTGGCAATTCGCTGCAGCCTCCTGATCTGGATCGATGATATCAAGCTTGCCAGCATTAATACACCCATCCCTCTGTCTCTAACCCTCGACTATATGATTCCATCACATATGGAGGTCGTAAGATGCAACCATTTTTTTACTGCTGCCCTGGTCGATCTTTGGTAGATCTTTGTGCCCAGATAATGCTCAGATTCCCCTGGTGTGATCATATTCAACTCTGCCCCGTCGATGTTCCACGGCCTGCAGTTGTTGACTGTATATGAATCCGATATAGGTGTTATGAGGAACCCGTAGCATTTCTTTGTTTGTGCTACCAATCCTGATAGACTACAGAAGGACTCCAGGATTGCCATTTTTTTCCATTCAATCCCATGACTCACTCACCAAGACCAGGTCGTCTGCAAACGCTGGTGTTGCCAATCTGTTTCCATGAATCCTATACCCTTGGCCCTTGGACTCAAGGGTGTTGATCAGCGGATCTACTGCCAGATTGAAGAGTAGCAGCGACATCGGATCCCCTTGCTTCACGTCGATCTTCATCTCAATTGTTGGAGATTTCTTCCCATCCAATTTAATTACGGTGGTGCACTTGTCGTATGAGCTCTTGACAATCCTGATGATATGTTCGTCCACTTTCTTCTGTTGTAGCACCCACATGATGACCGAGTCGAATCCCTTCACTATATCCACAAATGCTACTGCCAATTGGTTATGTTGTTTTTTGGCATGCTCGGTGATTAACTGTAACACCATCAGGTTTTCTGAGCAGCCCGGCGCAGAGATGAATCCTCGCTGTCTTGGATTAAGAGGACAGGTCTTCCTATGACAATCCGTGAAAGCAGCCTTAGGAACATTGAACCAATTGTTATCGGTCTCCAACTATCTCCTTGAGTTTATTCGGATCCATGTACTTTGGCAGTAATATCATTCTGCGTGGTTTGATGTTATCAGGCACTATCCCTGTGATGAACCATGCGTTGAATAGCTCTGCCCACGACATGCCTTCGGGGTCTTGCTCGCTGATGGTATTGTGATCTATTCCATCTAGTCCTGGTGAGGATATAGTTTTAATGGCCTCCAGATGTTCTCGGACTTCGTCCCCAGTGATCAGCTCCACAAACAGCCTGTTATTCGCAGTTCCATTGGAGCTAAACTGGACCAGCCCTCGAAATTCAATAGCTGTTTCCCATTTTGTCTTAAAGGCATCGTATACCTTTGGAAATAGTATTGGGCACAGTATTTTATCAGTGCCGTCAAGGATGAGGGCCTTGAGTTGCGAGGTATTCTTCGATAAAAGCTTTTGATGTCTCATATATCTGCCTTGCTTAGTCACGCGTCTCCTCATCCAAGACCTAGATGAATTCTCTCTGGGCCACTTCTCTCCTGTTCCGGTATTTGGCATTTCAACCAGCTCTCTCATAAGAACATAAGAACATAAGAAAGTTTACAAACGAGAGGAGGCCATTCAGCCCATCTTGCTCATTTGGTTGTTAGTAACTTATTTATCCCAGAATCTCATCAAGCAGCTTCTTGAAGGATCCCAGGGTGTTAGCTTCAACAACTTTACTGGGGAGTTAGTTCCAGACTCCCACAATTCTCTGTGTAAAAAAGTGCCTCCTATTTTCTGTTCTGAATGTCCCTTTATCTAAGCTCCATTTGTGATCCTTGGTCCTTGTTTTTTGTTCAGGTCAAGAAAGTCCCCTGAGTCGACATTGTCTATACCTTTTGAATGCTTGAATCAGATCGCCTTCTTTGTTCAAGACTGAATAGATTCAATTTTTTTAGCCTGTCTGCATACAGGGGCATGCGCAGGAATACAAAGTACAAATGAGAGGAGGCCATTCAGCCCATCTTGCTCGTTTGGTTGTTAGTAGCTTATTGACCCCAGAATCTCATCAGGCAGCTTCTTGAAAGATCCCAGGGTGTCAGCTTCAACAACATTGCTGGGGAGTCTCACATGCTCCTTACCCACACGTTGATGGTCTTCCCAATTCGGTCTTCAGGGTCCCAGTAGTTTGTTCTGTCAGCACCGTTGGACTTTCGAGGAAACTTTTCAGATTTTCCCTTCTTGTGGGGAACAATTTTCATACTAAGCTCCATCCTCTTGTCCGCGATCTGCTTGTTGTCTTTGAGGTTATATGACCGACTATAAGCATGTTTATCCTCCTTTCCCCTTTGTACTTCTTATTGAACTGGATTAGCATCACCTCCCAATCTCTGGTCCAACAGCTGCGGTGCTTGCCTCGCTGTAAGCTCTCAGAGTTCTGTTCAGTTGTTCTTTCGACATTCCGGATGGCTGGGTGGGCATGCCTTTTGTGTTGCGTAATTGTTACTCCCGCCGTTTACCCGCACTTCATTGAATTTCCTCACGTTGACACAGAATTTACAAGTATACCAATCAGTTAAGCAGACAATAAATTATCTAGCATGTATTAGTTAATTTAGTTATTTCATAAATAATTAAATAACCCTTATATGAAGAATATACTATTATTTTATGAGGCAGACTTGATATCAACAAATTCATTAAGCTTCAAAAGATAACTTGTCAATACAAATTTGGTCCAGTTTGCTTCATCAGTGTTTTCTAAAAGTCTATTTCACCACTTTTTTTGCTGAAGTTTACTATTTTCCCCATTCTGTTATATAAACTCAAACTGTCACTGTCACACACTATCACTTTTTAACTGGGTGCAATCATGTTATGCTAATACTGCATACTTTGTCAAAAACAAACAGTTTTATGTATTACTCTTTTGGTTTGTTTTCTTATTTGGTACTTTTACCAGGTAGAGCAATGTCTTAAGTACAATTTTATTATAATTTTTAATTATTTAATCTTCCAATGTTTCATGAATAAACACTGAATCATTATATATATATATATATATATATATATATATATATATATTGTTTTGTGTGCCTGCAGAAATAGGTAACAAAGACAACTATCAAAAGTGTACTGCTACGTTACCATTTTAAGACTTCTCATTTTCAGATCTGTGTTGCCAGAAATCTCTAGTGCCTAATTTAAACCAGTAGGTAAACTTGCAAGACTCTTGATTTATCTTTAGGTTGGCTGTCTCACATCTTTCAAATTGAGAAGCTGAAAAACAACTATAATTATTATGAAGAAGTTCAAAGGTAACACCCCTGTAACGTTCTAGTGATTAAACTTGTTTTACTTCTAACTCCTAATTAGGAGTATCAAAGGGCATTTAAATGATAAATGGGAAGAAGCTTGTGTAACCCATGCATAACTTGTTTTTGGTTATTATGCTAATACATTGATTTTGATTTGGCTGCACTGAACATGACAGCTTGAATAAAACTGGTTGTTATTTTTTATTAAATGTACATCAAAAGTGTTGAGGATTTAAGCATTGGGCATCCATTCTCTTGGGATCTCTATCTTCTAAATAATCCAGTTTAAAGTATTGTGATAGCCATGAATATGAATATTGCCATTCCTTGATCACTGCCTGGTACTTTCTTGGCACTGTTGGAAAACTGACAAAAAAGCACAGGGCTAGGGGTCCCCTTAATCCCCCAGCAGCAGAAGAATGATATTATTGTATTTTGACTGACAATACTTTTCATATCTTCTTAATGTTTTACCCCAGTTTGGCTGTTAAACACATTTTCTTCACTAGCTAGCAGAGAAAAGACCACAGTAGCCCATCATAGTTTATTGTAATAAGCTGTTACACACTGCCAGTATACACTGCACTGTATACAACAATATCACATTTATACTTGACACAAGTAATGCACAACCTATCGACTTAATTTGCTAAACTTAAATAAATGACCAACAAAATAATTATATATACTCTATAGAGCTGGACAAAAAAACTATAATAACTATAGCTCCAGTACCCAGCTGACTCAATTTCCTACAGTGGCAAACTTGCAAAATTTTGCACAAAAATATATGCAAATCTTATAGTATAAAAACAGGTTTATAGCCCACAAACAGCTGTACATAATGACGTCACGAGTTTAAAAAAATGGTTATCGTATACATTTACTGTTAAGCTGTTACAAATAACAACAGATTGTGTCTTTAAAGAAATCGCCACAAAAATTGACCCCAATTCCACTGCCTTCCAAAAACTTCACTGTAGTGCATAAATTGTTGCCAGAAACAATGAGAAATTTGGCGACGGTCTTTTCAGTTAAATCCTGAAATCAGCGGTAGATCTACCCTGTGTGTGTAGAATGTGTGATGAAAGCATGGACCAAAGAGACACGAGTCAACGTATTATTTACCATGGCTTTATAAATGCTGAAGCAGAGTCTTTGAACCAAACACAAATATCTGGACGCTGTAATACAGAAAGCCATATTCAGTTGTTTGGAAAATGAACAAAATAATTATCCAGTACAGAAAACCGCGGGGTTTAAATCGGACGGCATGTCGGTAATGCTAGCAATGCATTATGAAGTATGTTTATTTTGTATTATAATTAAATGTACATAATATGATGTATGATCGTGTCCATTAGTGAGGTTAGTATTTTGTAAGGTGTCCGTCATGTAACATGACTGTGCCAAGCCCTCGATGTGTTATTTAAGTTGAATTACTGGAACTGCTCTGTCCGGTGCTCCCCAAGCAAGTTTTTTTTTAATATTACAAAAAAACAGTGATTCAAGAATGATTCTTTTTGATAATTATGGGGGGCAATTACAGCTATTGAAAAAGTTTTGCAGCGTCCTACAGAATTAACCAGTTTTGCTTCATAAAGTCAAATGAAACCTGTTGAATAAAGTTTACGTTAACATTCTGAATTACATACCGCTTTGTAGTTTTCCATATACTTAATGAAAAACAAAAATAAAAAATTACAAAATGTGACATTTCGAAATCTAACCAGATACTCTGTACTACTTATGGCTTACTGTAGACTTGCAATATCATTTTGTAGTTTGTTTGATTAAACGGTGTTAAATAAAATATCTAAATTATGTTCATGTAGTTTCTTTTTTTAATTATGTCTCAATCCTAAAATTCTAGGCGATGCAAAACTTTTGGCCATAGCTATAGATTTGATTGACATATGATATGTGCATTTAAGTTTTAATTAAGTGCCCCGTCCTGTTAGAGATGTGCTGCGTTGACCACGTAAATGCCACCATATGACTGAAAAAGTATGCGGTAGCTCATAGAATGTGTTTGGAAAGTATTTCCATTGCATTTGTGCACATCATTTATCATACAGGAAACAGATCTTATGTCTTGGTTGGTCCCCACCACTACTATCTAATTTTATCTTAGCAACATTCAAGTCCAATATTAGTATGAAGTAAAGAAAAATGTATGCTACTTGTTTTCGTAAAGTGTATTGACCCAAGATAGACCAAACAGATGTATCTTCTACCTCTCCATCAATTTATGTAGCTTTTCCTTTTCCCAGTAGTTATTTTGTTGAGCCGTAAATATTCCAAGATATCTTATTGCAAAATATGTTAGCTTAGTACAGTTTACCCATACTATTTTGCCCAAACTATTTTGACATCACCATAATTTCTCGGTAGAGCAAATTCTTTAAATTTGACAATAAAATAAGAAGTTAAAATCGATTTATGCATATGAGGTGGTGAATGAAGGGAACAAAGTATTTCAGCTTGCAAAAATAGAACCAATTGCTTATGCTTTGAAGACTGGAACTAGCTTTAATGGGGTATGCAAAATATTTTGTTTAATCTTCCAGACAAAATATAATGATTTGTGGTGCTACTTAAAAAATGAAAAAGTTGAAACATTTTCAATATTGGATCTTATGCACATATACCTAATACCTATCACCTATGAATAGTATATACTTTTTAATAAACGATGAAAAGAAAAATTGGATTCTTATGAATCCAAGCCAAAATGAAGACTGCCGAATTGCCCAATTTCTACATGCTTTTTAAAAATCTAATTAAAGCAATCGTTCGACCAGCCACACAATGTTGGGCTTAATTGGGAATATTTCATTGTTATTAATGTTTATTGGTCTTTTTGCTATTCATATATGCATGTAAGTAACTATGTTATTCTCAATGCACAAAACTGCCTTCATCTTGTCTAACTGAAAGGGTTAAAGATGTAACTAACTTTATCCCTGAACAATGATTACATACATGCTGTGTTGTAATCCCAGGCTTTGCACTATTGCTTTAAGAGGTTAAGAAGATGAATGTTCATTGCCTTTAATTCTTGCCATGATTTATGACTCCCCAAGTGTCCCTCCCCTGAGTGCCACCATTGTGTGGTTCTTGTGCAGCAGTTTAAATTGCTCAGACATCTGCAAATAAATGATGGGTTTTGTTTAACAATCATGTAACATCTTCAGCTTTATAATGTTTTTGCTTTGTCTCCACCAATGCATTCCTATATAATAGTAGTTCAAAGCTGTATTCAAGGTAAATGTCATGCCATTTGATGTATGTTTTGATCCCTATGAATCTTTTATTGATGCTGATTTACATCCTTTCAGACAGTTACGCGGCAGTTGAATTATCATGGCACATAGTCCATCAACCTTAAATCATAACTGTGCAGTTTTACAGTTGCCAGTATGATGTTGGTATGAAGCAAAAACGACAGGAATTTCAGAGACTTTTTCTAGATTCACTAATGATTTCCATTACGTGAGAGTGGTGGTTAAAACTTCATGCTGATTTTGGAATCAGCTCTCGCCAAGATAAGCACCAACTAAGACATAGCTTCTTTCACTGTAAACTAATATGATCCATCTGCGTTTCCTTCCATCTGATGATGTAGATATCCTTCTGCCTGGTGTTCATGGCTTCAGGGATCAGCCTATTTTTGCCTCCCTGGTGGATCAGCACCCACAACGACTGCAATGCTGGCTCCAGGGATCAACCACAGTGTGGCCTCCCTAGCGCATCAGTATGACAGTGTTTGGACTGAACTGAGTAGGGTACTTCTCTGGGTTAGCAAGTTGAGTGACACTTGACTAAGATTTGACCTTGGGTTTTATAGAGTTTTTGCTTTGCTTTTTACGTCAGAAGTCATAACTAAATCTTAAACATTAATATGCTTTGACAGCTCATGTCCTTCAAGTGAATAACATTTTCAAAACACCTGGTAACTCTTTCTATAAGATTAATTAGCCATCAGATTAATTAGACATCAGAGTCTTCTGTAAGCATTTTCTCAGACGTATGGCATAATGTGGTCCTATGTTATGGCTCCCTCTCACTTGTTTTTACCATGTCTTCATTAGTTTCTATGATTTAATGAAGTCATATATAGTTCACCACTGACTCCCCTTTCCTGTACCAGGAGGTATTTCTTATATGTAAAAGATCACTCATTATAGAAACCTTGGATTTCAAAACCCCCCAAACATTAAAACTTGCATTAGTTGCCAAAAAGTTATTTACTTCAATTACCCACGCGCCTGGTACCGTTTCGTTTCAAGCAAAGACAAGGTTAACAAATGAATTACATTCTCTTTGGCAGATCCTACTATATGCCTGACACAGACTGGTACTATGTTGTTGTTGAAGCTGACACCCTGGGATCCTTCAAGAAGCTGCTTGATGAGATTGTGGGATCAATAAGCTACTAACAACCAAACGATGAAGATGGGCTGAATGGCCTCCTCTCGTTTGTACTTTGTTATGTTCTTATGTTATTATGCTTTGACTGAAGTTTTTCCTGTAAGTTAATTTCTGTACTATATTCTCTTAGTTTCAAACTCTTACAGTTCTTCTGTTATATAAAACATTACACTTATATTCTGTTTGAATTATTCTATTACCTGTGTTTAGCTTAAAGACTACTTTCAGATCAAGCTAAATAAGAAACTTGACTGTGAACATTTGAGTTAATGAAATGAGATTCTGCTCTTCTTCTCAAGGTTATAAACCTTGACACGAGTAGCTCAGACAAAGATAAGCTTAGCTCATTTCACAGGTGTTTTTTGGTCAGCATGACTCCAACCTAGCTCCCTTTTTACTCAGACTTACAAAAATACAATAACATTTGTCACTGTTATAACAGAATAAACAGGAATACAGAATGCTCCCACATAACTATAGATTAATACAGAAGCATATTATAACTTATTGTATGAACAGTGTGTTTTAACAATGTGTTTAGTATTTCTGCTGGCTTTATAGTCTTTAAAACATAGTACAGTTATTACAACATTTTAACACACATGCAGTTTCACAAATGTTCAATTTGTATCCCAAAGATCAGCCTGCTTCCAGTAGCTGTCAGTCCTGGGTCAGTTTCTGCTCTCAGTGAGTCTGTCAAAGCCACCACAGGTGTGTCTTTAAAAGCCTGATACCTGCAAAAACTTAAATCTTGTTAGCAGAGCTTCCATCTCTACATTTCCATTCCATCATCAATGAGAAGACTTCAAATAAATTAAACTGTTTCTAACAAAGAGACATCTATCTCTGCAGCATACACCTTTCAGTCAAAAAAGTGATCACACTTTGTACAAAAGAAGGCATGTTTTAGATTCATTCATGACAGTCCATAGATCTCGCCAGCTGCTCTTGCGTTGTTCTACACTCTCCCATCTTGTCCATTCTCCCTGCTTGGCCTGGGAAACTGCCTTTACGGACTTCATCCTCTCCACCTGCTTTTGCTTGAGCTGGGGCTGCTTTGTGCCATGTAGAAGGAGCTCAACTGAGACCAAGGCCTCTTCTTCCATGCTGTACTTGCCCCATGATAACACTGATACAAAGGGCAGCCTTTGCATCTTCCACAGCTTCCTTTGCCGTCCACTTTCTTCCAGTTTTCAACACAGGTGCCAACATTGTCTATACCCTTTAGGATTTTGAATGCTTGAATCAGATCACTGTGTAGTCTTCTTTGTTCAAGACTAAATAGATTCAATTCTTTGAGCCTGTCTGCATATGACATGCCTTTTAAACCCGGGATAATTCTGGTTGCTCTTCTTTGCACTCTTTCTAGAGCAGCAATATCCTTTTTGTAACGAGGTGACCAGAACTGAACACAATATTCTAGGTGAGGTCTTACTAATGCATTGTAAAGTTTTAACATTACTTAGGCTTACTTAGGCCCTAGGCTTGGTCACTGGAGAATGTCTCAGTATTGAGTATGGGCCCCTCTAGTGTTGATGCGATCTCTACATTGATGGGGCAGTCTTCTAATCAGGTAGAAGATGACGTCTTGGGGTTTAAATAGAAAGGAATAGTAGATTAGATGCCAGTTATTAACAACCCTGATAAAAAGACAACTTTGGGTTATTAACAACATTTTCACGGGAACAAATCCCATCCCATAGACTTTAATGTTAGTGAATTTCGGATATTAGCTGTCTGTCTAATGTCAACTTTTTTAAAATAATTTCTATGGCTACAGCACGCACACGAATACATTGCACACACACATCACAGCATCTATTTATGTATCAGCTTTCATAACACAGCTGTGCATTGATTGAGTCTGATTGTCGTCTGTCATCATGGCTTCAGAACGTATAGACCTTTCTATAGCCGATGAAGTTCGGATTCTGGAGGCAATATGTGAACTCATTGCTAAACAAGTACGGGTTACAGAAAAGTTTGACATCTCAAAATCTGTTGTATCCCACATTTTTAAATTGATTACGAAGCTGCACGCAAAATTGAGAATTAAAACAGTATCCAAAGTCAGTATTCAAAATTGCAGAATATAGTGCTCGATAAGGCCCTAATGTCACAGTTCTCTTGCAAATGAAAATGCACAAATGCAACTAAAGATCACAGATTTTTAAAAAATGAATCACAGTATCTAAAACTGTTTAATGATTTACATTACCGTAGCTGGTCTCATTCGCTTTGTCTTTGCTGCATTTTCGTCATGTGAAATTGGAGGAAGCGCTGTGTGAGATGGGCTTTATAGCAGAAAACTGGTGACGGAGTTGGAAATCGGGTAAGTGCATTAATTTGTTACATGTATATATAATGGAGATTGATTTTATTCTTTATACAAGGGCGGTAAAACACGACTGACGTGTAACAGGGTAACGGATACCCAAGTGCTGACTGGATCAGATTGCTTGTATCGTACAGCACTCTATACGATATACTCTCTGTAGGGCTAATCTTTGCAGTACATCTTTATTTAATCAATGGCTGCACATAAACATGGGAGATAAACATGATGAGTAGTGCTAATTTAAGATAGATTATTTTTCCCAGGTTATATACTTTGTATGCAAAATAAAGGAAAATGTAGCCTTCATGCTGTCTGAAGAAATGTGTCACTTAGTTCACACTGTCTTAACAAGGCACCATACTAAAATGATTTTTCAAAAACAACAACTAACCACTATAAATGCTTAATTGTATTATATTTTCTTTAACTATGGCAGAACAGTCCAACCTACCCAATTCCCCTCAAGAAGAAAAAATTACAATTACAAATTACCTGTCTGTGATGATGTAATTGAATTTCCACTTACAAGTCACCTATTAAAACATTACAATAAATATTAACTCCATAAAGTAGATGGTTAAATGGATGCAGCTATAATGATGCATGTTAAAAAAAGGCATTTTTCACACAAGAACTATCCAGTTTGCCATTTTAACTAGTCCGATATTAACTAGACCCAGATATACTAATAACAAAGTTGAATAGCTCAAGATTTGGCAGTATACAAATGATACATTAAAGTGAAATATGCATCCTGTAAATTAGCCTTACATTTAGGGATCATCTAATTACCAATATGCCAAATCAATAACAGGCAGATACCGATTCCAATATATATATATATATATATATATATATATATACAGTACTGTGCAAAAGTTTTAGGCAGGTGTGAAAAAATGCTGTAAAGTAAGAATGCTTTCAAAAATAGACATGTTAATAGATTATATTTATCAATTAACTAAATGCAAAGTGAGTGAACAGAAGAAAAATCTAAATCAAATCCATATTTGGTGTGACCACCCTTTGCCTTCAAAACAGCATCAAGCATCAATTCTTCTAGGTACACTTGCACACAGTTTTTGAAGGAACTCGGCAGGTAGGTTGGCCCAAACATCTTGGAGAACTAACCACAGTTCTTCTGTGGATTTAGGCAGCCTCAGCTGCTTCTCTCTCTTCATGTAATCCCAGACAGACTCGATGATGTTGAGATCAGGGCTCTGTGGGGGCCATACCATCACTTCCAGGACTCCTTGTTCTTCTTTACGCTGAAGATAGTTCTTAATGACTTTCGCTGTATGTTTGGGGTCGTTGTCATGCTGCAGAATAAATTTGGGGCCAATCAGATGCCTCCCTGATGGTATTGCATGATGGATAAGTATCTGCCTGTACTTCTCAGCATTGAGGAGACCATTAATTCTGACCAAATCCCCAACTCCATTTGCAGAAATGCAGCCCCAAACTTACAAGGAACCTCCACCATGCTTCACTGTTGCCTGCAGACACTCATTCGTATGCGCTCTCCAGCCCTTCGGCGAACAAACTGCCTTCTGCTACAGCCAAATATTTCAAATTTTGACTCATCAGTACAGAGCACCTGCTGCCATTTTTCTGCACCCCAGTTCCTGTGTTTTCGTGCATAGTTGAGTCGCTGGCTTTGTTTCCACGTCGGAGGTATGGCTTTTTGGCCGCAAGTCTTCCATGAAGGCCACTTCTGACCAGACTTCTCCGGACAGTAGATGGGTGTACCAGGGTCCCACTGTTTTCTGCCAGTTCTGAGCTGATGGCACTGCTGGACATCTTCCGATTGCGAAGGGAAGTAAGCATGATGTGTCTTTCATCTGCTGCAGTAAGTTTCCTTGGCCGACCACTGCGTCACGGTCCTCAACGTTGCCCGTTTCTTTGAGCTTCTTCAAAGAGCTTGGACAGCACATCTGGAAACCCCTGTCTGCCTTGAAATTTCTGCCTGGGAGAGACCTTGCTGATGCAGTATAACTACCTTGTGTCTTGTTGCTGTGCTCAGTCTTGCCATGGTGTATGACTTTTGACAGTAAACTGTCTTCAGCAACCTCACCTTGTTAGCTGAGTTTGGCTGTTCCTCACCCAGTTTTATTCCTCCTACACAGCTGTTTCTGTTTCAGTTAATGATTGTGTTTCAACCTACATATTGAATTGATGATCATTAGCACCTGTTTGGTATAATTGTTTAATCCTACACCTGACTATATGCCTACAAAATCCCTGACTTTGTGCAAGTGTACCTAGAAGAATTGATGCTGTTTTGAAGGCAAAGGGTTGTCACACCAAATATGGATTTGATTTAGATTTTTCTTCTGTTCACTCACTTTGCATTTAGTTAATTGATAAATATAATCTATTAACATGTCTATTTTTGAAAGCATTCTTACTTTACAGTATTTTTTCACACCTGCCTAAAACTTTTGCACAGTACTGTATATATATATATATATATATATATATATATATATATAAACATGTAAGAAATAACCCAAGACAGGGTGTGCAGTAAGACAATTGTTACCACATTCCTGGGGTGTGTTGCGAGGCACAGTGCTAAGCAGAGTACCTTCCACCACCCAGGAGATTTGATTAAATAGTATTTTACAGTAAATTCATTTTGTATGGGCTTGTTTAATCTTCAGAGCTCTTTCTGATGTAGTTATCTCAACTCCCTTTCTGAGCTTGGGGTAATAAAAGGCTTGAAGCAAAGATGTGAGATTATAAAATAAAAAAAGCGACAAAAATAAACTTTTAAAAAATAAGCACCAGGAATGAAAAACAAAGTAATTATTTTAGGAAAATGTGTAATCAGCAGCAGAACTGCTGTTCTCATGGGTTTCGAATTCCCTGCAGGCCTAGGCTGAGAGATTCATTTATTTGTATTGATCATGCAATGAATGAGTAGGATTATGTAAACAAACTGGTAGCACAACGTATGATGGTGCTGCAGTGATGGCATCCCAACTGAATGGCTTTCAGGCAAAGGTTAAGGAAAAGGTGCCCATGGCTATTTTTTATACACTGTTATGCCCATCGCTTTAACCTGGTGATTAGTCAAGCAGCAAAGTTCATCAAAGTAGCAAGAATTTTCTTTGTTCATTATCCGGATTTGCAAGCTTTTTTTTTCGAAGTCAACAAAGTGAATGAGCGTGCTTGAGCTTGTGGAGCTGGCAGACTTCCATCGAGCGGGACTAAGACATTGATGTGGAACTATTTCTGTAGAAATGTAATATTCAGCCCTGTAGATTTTTGAATAAGCAGTCTAATTATTTAGAGGCATATCTTTAGTTTGTTTCTGTTTCTTTTTCATCTTCTTAAATCTATTCAGCAGTGTTCTGTAGTAATGGTTTGCAATTAATGGTCCTTCTAAATGGTATTATCTATGTAGCCATTAAAACGCATGATACATAAATTTCTCTTGGTTCCCGTGAAATCCTTGTTTTATGCTATACTGATTTACTTGCTTGGTGTCAGTGTACACCTATGACCTAGGTGTTTAGTTATTTTATACTAGGTAAGTTTAAGCCTACTCCTTTTTTTTGTGTTTTACACACGCGTAAAGTAAACAGTTCTATGTTTGGGTATTTCGTGTTTCTCATGTTAATTTTTTCACACTAACATTTAAAACACATGTATTTCAGTGCCATATTTGTACAACAACAGTATATATCGTTGTTCCATATAAATACACTTGAATTATATAATGGCTTGGGAGATCTCTGCGTCCTAATTGGCTGATAGGCATTCCAAGCCATTGAATTATTACAGTACAACCAACGGGTAAAAACAAGTCCCAGCAACTAAGACTTTTTACAAATAGATATTATTGCGCCAAGCGTTTAAAAAAATAATTTTGAATTGGCCGCCATTTTTTCCCCCAATAAAAACAAACTAATTAAACAATGTCAGACTTCCTCCATGTAAATGAACTTGTTTCTTTTCAAACACACGGTTGAAAAACTGGCCTCCCGACAGACAGAGGCACTAGGCTGACTGACGAATGTGACCTCAACAAGATGGCACATACATTAGGTATAGAACCTGGTTGAGGGACCAAAATATCTTTTACAGAAAAAGGAAGGTAACAATAACAATAAAATGCAATTTTAAAAAATCTGGCTAGTACTTCTTGAACATATAACTGAAATATTTTCAGTTGCAATTTTAACAGGGTAACATATCAGGGATAATGCCTTTCTGTGCAATGCAGTATTGGCAAAAAATAATAATAATAATAATAATAATAATAATAAAAACCTCAAACATCAATAGTTTTATAGACACCTATTAAAAATGCTCACCCTTTCTTTTATCAAAAAACCTCTAATAGCTCCACCATGTTGAACTTTATTAAAAACAATGTTTTTCCTTTTGTATCTTTTTTTTCAGCGACTCCCTAGCAACTAGATTATATAACTCATAGCAGTATAGTATTTATTTTTTTTTCCTGCTTTTTAGATTTATGTTTTCCCTTTTTATCTGCTTTCTATTCAATTTTCAATGTAAAAAATAACTCTTTCTACTGTTTGTTCAGTGTGTTTGATTGGCCATTTCACTCTCAGTGCTTAGCTTTCACAAATTAATTATGAATTAGTAGGATCCACTCATTGTTTGAAATAGTGGTACTCTACCAATCGAGTATCTACTGTACGTAAACACTGCAATCACTTTAAACACCTTTAATAGCACTATGTGTTGCCATCATTTCCTTGTAAAGAACAGTCATAAATTTAGTTGAAATTGTATAATGTGAGTTTGGTGTTGGAAAGTATGTCTTTTTTTAAATTCCAGATCCCATGCTTCGTCATTTCAATTGGGTTTTAATCAGCTTGGAAAATTCTACAGAAAAAAGGAATTGGTGCGCTGTTGGTGTATCTTTGTAATATGATAAAATTCACTATTTACCTGCAGTCTGGAGTAGTGGTTAGTGCTCTGGACTCTTGACCGGATGGTCGTGGGTTCAGTCCCAGGTGGGGGACACTGCTGCTGTACCCTTGAGCAAGGTACTTTACCTAGATTGCTCCAGTAAAAACTCAACTGTATAGATGGGCAATTGTATGTAAAAAATAATGTGTAAAAAATAATGTAATTGTATGTAAAAATAATGTGATATCTTGTAACAATTGTAAGTCGCCCTGGACAAGGGCGTCTGCTAAGAATAATAATAATAATAATAATAATAATAATAATAATAATAATAATAATAAAGGTTGTTTGTTAAACTACCAGAAATTGCTTATTTTGATCTTTGTCATATTATTTATTTGCTCATGTTCACAAAATGTTTGTACTTAACATGTTTTCTTGAACTGTCTTGTATTAATAGGGTGCCAATACTTTTGTCTGAGACTGTGTAATGTATTGTAAACATAGCCTTACGGATGAGGCCCACTTTTCACCCTACACACACCAGTGAGACAGACACAGAACTGATTTTTGGTAGCACTTACATGCACTTTTATTATTTACAATCAAAATAAACAAAAACCTAACTCCTTTTCGGAGTACTAACTGAAACTTTCTTCTTCACCAACTACGTGCTGAACAGCTAAGCCGTTTACCAGCAAACAAACACATTTTTTACCCAAACACAGTACCTCTTCTTCATTAGTTGTACACTCTGTACTCTGTTGAGTGCACTCTGTTTTTCCCTCCTGCTGTTATGCAGGCTTAATTGAGCTCAGGTGCTTATGATCTGCAGACCTGTGGTCTTCTGGGAGTTGAACTCCTGCAGCTCCCTTCTTGGACTACAACTTTTCTCCTTTCTATACTTCCTCCGTTGTCTCTGCCACACACTCCGCCTTGTGTATAGCACACCAGCCATTCCAAGGTCACCTCCCCCCCCCCCCTTTAAAACACGACCACACTTGTTGCAGGTGGGCTTGAGGGCGGGTCGATCCATGTTCCGGCACCTCCAGGCACGGACCGCGAACCGGCGACGCGGGACCCAAATGCAGTGAGAGGGGCGACTGGAGCGCAGGAGGTGATCTCAGCAGCATGCAAAGGTTAGAGCCCAAGAACTGGCGCAGCGACGTCTGATCCTCCAGGGGGAACGATGTATTACCGCGCAGTGACGTCTAGGGTTTCAGAGGGAGCGGAGTAGGGGACCAGGTGAACAACTGTGCCTGATGGTGCATGGACCTGATCTCTAGACCCAGCACAGAGAGGTGCGAACACTCTGGGATGGTGTCCAGGAGCACGGGGCAGGGCCCACACCCACCAGCTCCGAACTGTGACCCCGGAGTGGTGGTTGGGGCTGTGGTAGAGGTGGGCTCCTCACCTCTTCCCCCTTCTCTGTAGCCATCGGCAGTACTTCTTGGTCCGGCGGCAGTTACTCTTGTTCCAGCGGCGGTACCAGTACCTCTGGTTCTGGTACAGGCAGCAACTCTGGTGCAGACAACTCCCCCCCTTCGCCAAGACCAGTTCAAGTTCCGACAGCTCGGGTGCCGGCAACCCCCACCTTTGCCTCACGGTCGGTTGCTTTGCTGTCATTTGCAGAAATTCCTTTAGCATGTCCTCCATTTCTTCTGTTCAGTTCTGTGCTGGGTGTGTAGGACGCACATCCCACCACTACCACCAAATGTAAATGTAGCCTTACCCAAACAACACAGTACTTCTTATTTAGTTGTACACTCTACTCCGCTGAGTGCACCCGACTTTTCTGTGTCAGCCGCCTGCCTCCTGCAGGGTTTCTCCTGCTCTCATGCAGACTTAAATGAGCTCAGGTTCTTCTGATTGCCTGCAGTCCCGTGGCCTTCTGGGAGTTGTAGTCCTGCAGCTTGGACTACAACTTTTCTCCTTTCTAGACTTCCTCCGTCGTCTCTGCCACATTATATTTAGTACATTAAAAAATTTTTGTAAATCAGTTTTGTCCAAGGCAGATCTCCCACTCACGACTGAAGTCTCTTTTGCAATCTTTTGTTTTTTAAGTAGCATTGTGCCAGTTGTGTAAAGCTGCTGTGTTTGTAGCCATGGTACGTGGTTCGAATCCTATCTCAGCAAAATTCAAATTGAATCCTTCACAACATGTTTAAAAAGTGGCTATTTTACTACAGTACCACCTGGCTGTTTTGGTGTATTTTCAGAATATAGCATGGGAAATGCAAATATGTTGGTGTAAGGATGAAACAATCCCATGTAAAATACATTATAGGAGAAAACAAATAGTAGGCTACCAAGTTAGATTGTCAGTGTGAATGCAGGCAATTTATTAAAATAAAACACAGAAATAAACTAGAAGAGACTTATCCTGACTGTCAAGGTTACATTTGTTTAGTTGATTTAGGTATAGCTTTACTGAGCCCCTGGCACGCAAACAACATGAATACATTTTGTAATACATAAGTTGTAATACATTGCATAATGCTAAGAATTGTGGTATATTGCATAACCTAAATATGCTAATATTAATAATTTACATTACCGTACATCCAGAAAGGTTCTAGCATTATTTTCTAAGGACATTTCAAAACAAACAAAGAAAAATCATCCACTCACATTTTAGAACAAATTAGCTAAAATGCTTGTAAAGCAGTTGTAGAATCTGGTCACAACAACTTTCCTAGTGGTCTTAAGAAATACAATTTTTATGAAAATAAATGGCACAAGGGCAATCCAATGCCATGACGCAAATGTTGCCATAGGGACTAAAAAAAAGGTTCACATTTTCAGCACAGTGACACAGTGTAAAAGTAACCCTGTTTGCACATGCAAATATACTGAGATGTTAATTTGTCTAATTGCCATTTGTGTAAAGGAGGGTACCACAAAACAAATGCTAATTAATTACTTGATTAAGTTCCCACTAGCTTGCTAAATTGCTATGATGTTCACAATATTATTAATAATCTGTTGATAATGGATTAATCCAATTAGACTTTATGAATAAAGACATGTTTTCAATTAACTCTGAAACATTCCATTTATTATAGCTTTAAATTAGCATGACGTTGTCAGCAACAGCTAGAATAATAAAGTATACCATTTTAGTATTTCAGACAGTTACTATAAGGTGCCAGTAATTATAATCTAGATTTGAATAACTTTTAGTAGGTCTCACAAATGAAAATGTCTTGAGATTTACATGTTTTCAATAATTTCCCAAAGCCTAACTTTCCCCCATACCTTGACATAGTTAAGTGTTGATGGATTCAATTTTGATGAGTTGTGTAGGTGCTTGGGCAAGATAAAATCAATGTCATATTTAAAAGTTGCGTCATTTACACAGCCAAGCTATAGGATATGACCATTGTCCTTGTCAGACTCTGTTGGTACACAACTGTTATATTATTTAAGTGGTAAATGAATTTCCTTTCATCCCAAAATTTAGCAAGGGCTAACCAAAGCATTTAGCGTTTTAAGCTTTTTTTTATTTGAAGTTTTAGATCATGACAATAACAGGACTATACTCAGGACTGTCACCATCACTATGCTTGTAAACAGTGAAAACTCTGTTATTGAATCGTATTTTGTCATATTGCTTGCTAGAACCGAAGTGATTGTAGTTTATCTTGCTCTTAATTGTATTAATACTTGTACTGTGATTCTTGAAATGTATTTTTGTTTACGACTGTAAGTCGCCCTGGATAAGGACGTCTGCTAAGAAATAAATAATAATAATAATAATAACAAAGCTTTGTATAGGAGAGGATATGAGCAGTGCCTGTTTCTCTGGGCTTCCACCACTAGAGGGAGCAACGAGCCGCAGCTTAAAAAACTGCATGCTTTATTTTGCAGTTTTTCCTGAGTGTTTTGTTTTCCTTTTTTCTTTCACCTTTTGCCAAGTCCCTATGCATGCCTGGAATGTTATTATACATGAAGGCAGCAAACAGTGTCTGTATGCGCAGCAAATACACAAACACGATAAACAAACACGATAAACAAGTTTACCATTGTTAATGCATTTCTCAGTTGTAATTGAGCTATACGAATGGTTATGACGGATCAATTGAACAACCCTACACACCTGTCTGCTATGCATTGGTGATGAAGGGAGTCTGTAATAAACCTGAACCGTATCAGTATGTCATGGTGTCATGCCAAATAGCGTCTCACCGGTGACACAGAGCCGTCTGCTCACGTCGTAATGACGACATGTGGGTAGGAAGATTTGAATGTTATGACTGTCAAAATACCGCACATTCACTAGGCCTACGTTTAAATTATTAACTTACCAAATTCTTCATCTGATGGTGAAAATCAAGGCCTGCTAATCACTTCTTCACGTCTCCATTACGGATGACGTTAAGTCAGTGATAAAGCTATTTTCTCCATAGAACGGCAAAATACTTCGAATGAATGCAACAACTGTGCTGTTAAACGTCACCGGAGCAGTGTTTCACACAATGCAGATTCCTTTCTTTCATTTTTAGTTTTTTTGCCGACTCCCTAAATCTGCAGCCCTAGATGGCTGCCTAGTTTGTCTAGGCCTTCCTCCTGAGCACTTTTATTAATATTTCAGAACTAATGTCAGCAACTTGCTCACCTATGTTGTTATAACAGAACAACATAGTTTTTGACTAACATAAAGTAGTAATCTGTCCTGAAACAGTCTATGCTGTGCAATACAATATTAAATGCAAACTGCAAATCCCTCTGTACTGCCTGTGCATACACAGTAGTGTCATCTGTATATAAATGTATGTTAGTATTACCCAAACAGATCCCAGGTCGTTTATATGGAGAGTAAAGAGGATTGGTCCAAGGACTGTTCCCTGAGGAAACCCTTTACATGGAGGTTCACATGAAATGATCCCATCAACTCTCATTGCTTAAGATCAGAGTATGTTCTGTGAATTAATTTGCTTCAACTTCAGTTGACAGTTAAGCTCAATGACACTAAAACTCACATCTTTAGTGGTATAGATTTATCTCTGGAATTTTACATGTACCCTTGACTGGTCTTTTTAATCCACAAAAAGAAATCTTTGTACAGCTTTAGTGAGCAGAGCTGACAACTTTTACTAATGGCATGAGCATAGCAATATGCAAATATCTGAATCAAGCATGCAGTTGTTAAGGCGAGTAACATTAGATTAAGGAATAAAGAACTGGCCCTAAGGTAACATTGTATGAAGCGAATTGTTAATGTTTTCATTACAGATATTTAAAACTGGTCTGCTCAAGAAATTGGTTAAATAAGGCAGTCTTTTCCATGAACTGTAATTAGTAAAGAAAAAAATAACAGACTGCAGGTTCTAGGAGTAAAAGCTCAATCATTTTTTTTTCCATTTATAATTCATGTTTAAAGATAGATAGCTAACCTTGCTATTTTACCAAAAATAATGAAACTGCTGTAACTACAAACACGTCCATGCAAACAGCTTAACTCGATTTCCCAACATCCAAACCACACAGTCCAACCTGACTGAATTACCCAACTGACTTAATTTAATCTTAATTGCAAAATGTCCATAAATAATAAATTGAATCATTTATACAAAGCATATGTTTATTTACAGCATAAACCTTGAACAAAACCACAATTAAATGTTTTCCTTTTAATGTCAAACCGTTGGAATGAAATACTTCAGGTAGAAGTAAACGGATCAGCACAGCAAGACCGTGTTCACACTTGCGATTTAAGCGGCCCAGGGCCGCTTCAGGGCCGCCTTTTCTCATATGTGGCTCAGGGCCTGCAATCCGAGACCAGGGCCGGCCTTTGCATATTGCAGCCTGTGACTGCTTGGTTATCACATCATCATTGCACCGTGCAATCGGGCTTGTCGGATTGCATCCGATCAAGCGGCTCTCTATTTTCATGCAATCAATCAGTGAGCAAGGAGGAGTCACATGACAACATCTACGCTGACAGGAAAGAACTTGAACTTGCCATGAGAGAGCTGGAGAAGCAATCTCCCACTCTACTCCTGTACTCATAGTCATACACATGAAACTGTACCGGTAAAAGTTTTAAAGGTTTTCTATGAACGTACAAGTTTACAAGCACCTGGTCAATTTAAATATGTTAATAAAAATAACAGAAGGGGAAACAAAAATACAAAGTCATCAAACATTTTAAGTAGCTAACCAAGAAAATGTTAGCAAATTAATCCAACCGAAGTAATCTAATTACAGTTAAACACATTGCGGACTGGTAAATATGAGATGATTACTCCTAATTAGTAAGAATAATGTGTGTGTGTGTGTGTATGTGTGTAATAATATATATACTGTATATATATATATATATATATATATATATATAGTGCCGTGAAAAAGTATTTGCCCCGTCTGATTTTCTGCATTTTTGCATATTTTTGACACTGAATGTTATCAGATCTTCAACCAAAAGGGAGGCTGTGTGGTCCAGTGGTTAAAGAAAAGGGCTTGTAACCAGGAGGTCCCCGGTTCAAATCCCACCTCAGCCACTGACTCATTGTGTGACCCTGAGCAAGTCACTTAACCTCCTTGTGCTCCGTCTTTGGGGTGAGACGTAGTTGTAAGTGACTCTGCAGCTGACGCATAGTTCACACACCCTAGTCTCTGTAAGTCGCCTTGGATAAAGGCGTCTGCTAAATAGACAAATAATAAAAACCTAATATTAGATAAAAGGGACACTGAGTGAACAAATAACACAAACATTTGATACATATTTCATTTATTTATTAAAGTTATGCAACACTCAATGCCACCATGTAAAAAAGTAATCCCCCCCTTAGAATTTAGCAGCAATAACTGCAACCAAACGCTTCCTGTAGTTATTGATTAGTCTCTCACAGCGCCGTGGAGGAATTTTGGCCCACTCCTCCATGCAGAACTGCTTCAACTCAGTGACATTTGTGGGTTTTTGAGCATGAACTGCTCGTTTCAGGTCCTGCCACAACATCTCAATGGGGTTTAGGTCTGGACTTTGACTAGGCCATTCCAAAACTTTAAATTTCTTCTGCTTCAACCATTCTGATGTAGACTTGCTTGTGTGTTTCAGATCATTGTTTTGCTTCAGCTTCAGCTCATGGACGGATGGCCTGACATTCTCCTGTAGAATTCTCTGATACAGAGCAGAATTCATGGTTCCTTAAATGATGGCAAGTCTTCCAGGTCCTGATGCAGCAAAGCAACCCCAAACCATGACACTACCACCACCATGCTTGACCATTGGTATGAGGTTCTTACTGTGGAATGCAGTGTTTGGTTTTCGCCAGACATAACAGGGCCCATGTCGGCCAAAAAGTTCCACTTTTGACTCATCTGTCCATAGAACATTGAGGATCATCCAGGTGCTTTTTGGCAAACTTGAGACGAGCATTCATGTTCTTCTTAGTGAGCAATGGTTTCCGCCTTGTTACTCTGCCATGAATCCCATTTTTGCCCAGTGTCTTTCTGATGGTGTACTCATGAACACTGACCTTAGCCAAGGTGAGAGAGGGCTGCAGATCCCTGGATGTTGTTCTAGGGTTCTTTGTGACTTCCTGGACGATTTTACGCCTTGCTCTTGGAGAGATTTTGGCAGGACGGCCACTCCTGGGAAGATTCATTATTGTCCCAAACTTTCTCCATTTGGACAATATGGCTCTGACTGTGGTTCGGTGGAGCCCCAGAGCCTTAGAAATGGCTTTGTAACCCTTTCCAGGTAATCTAGGTAAAGTGCCTTGCTCAAGGGTACAGCAGCAGTGTCCCCCACCGGGGATTGAACCCACGACTCTCCAGTCAAGTCCAGAGCCCTAACCCCTACTCCACACTGCTGCACTGATGCTGAGAAACTTCAGCTATCAGTAGCTCCTCCATGTTGATAGATATTCGAGTCCATCAACACATGACGTGTCCCACACCATGGACCTGATTGGCTAGACCCAGATTTGCTGCTGCCAGAAAATGTTTGAGCAGCAAAATATCACTCACTGAGTTTGCCAATGGCTCTCTGGCCTCTGTTTTAGTTATTCTGTCTTTGTTATTTGAAAAGACTAAATCAAGGCATGCCTCCCCTCTAGTCGGTGCCTTGACAAATAAGAAGCAGTCGTTTGTCATTTCAACCATATCAATGTTCCCCACCGGGTTTTCCCATTTTATACGGGGGAAGTTGAAATCCCCCATTTAGTATGGCTTCTCCTTTGCTACACGCATTTCTAATGTCATTGCATAACAGTTTAGTTTGCTCAGCATCTGAATTTGGCGGTCTATAGCATGCTCCTATTATTATGCCCTTTGAATATTAATAAGAAACATCTGCTACAAATCAAGGATTACTGTATCACGGTAGCTCTTCCATTCTGAATGCAGGTTATCATTCCATTAAAAAAAGGCCTGCTTTTCAATAACATATGTAAATGCACAAAGGCTCCTTAAACCGCAAATGTGAATGGGGTTGCAGTCCTAAATATGCAGTGGCCCTGAGGCGGCCCTGAGCCAGCACAGTAGCGTGAACGGGGTGGAAGTAGTTTGAATGCTGGGGTCTGTTTCATTTTATACTGTATAAAATTCTATTATCTTGAAACTATGCCAAACAAAGATGGTTAGAACCACTGATGTTGGCTGGAAGTGGCAAGTTTGGCAAGTTTCTAATCCAGTTTCGTTATAGCTAGGTAACATTGTGTAATGCTTACTATTCAAAGAGGCAGTACCACATCTGTGTGGAACATATACTTTTTTTATTTTATTTGTTTCTATTTTTTGCTATGGACTTCTAGAAAATAAGAACATAAGAAAGTTTACAAACGAGAGGAGGCCATTCAGCCCATCTTGCTCATTTGTTTGTTAGTAGCTTATTGATCCCAGAATCTCATCAAGCAGCCCAGGGTGTCAGCTTCAACAACATTACTGGGGAGTTGGTTCCAGACCCTCACAATTCTCTGTTAAACAGTGCCTCCTATTTTCTGTTCTAAATGCCCCTTTATCTAATCTCCATTTGTGACCCCTGGTCCTTGTTTCTTTTTTCAGGTCAAAAAAGTCCCTGGGTCGACATTGTCTATACCTTTTAGGATTTTGAATGCTTGAATCAGATCACTGCATAGTCTTCTTTGTTCAAGACTGAATAGATTCAATTCTTTTAGCCTGTCTGCATACGACATGCCTTTTAAACGCGGGACAATTCTGGTTGCTCTTCTTTGCACTCTTTCTAGAGCAGCAATATCCTTTTTGTAACAAGGTGATCAGAACTGAACATTCTAGTCCAGCAACTGGTTAGAACAAGGTACTGAAATGTACTGGAAGAGCCAAAAGAATTTATACTCTGGTTTTGGAGGAAACATTTGTTTATGCTGACTCATCTGTAGAATATGTGGTACAGATTGCTGTTCAATCTGGACTACAAATTGAAAAGCAAATCTAGTATTTTTATATTTCCTATGATTTTCAATCCCCAATCTTGATAAAAAAAAAAATGTATTTAAAATAAATTGCCTGCAGAAATAGATGCATGATCTCTTGCTGATGACCCTCTCCCCTCTATAATCCCTGGGTATATATCTGCTATGCATTCTCATGAGCCTGGGCACTTTAAAACACACATTGTATTTTCTTGCTTTTTTCAACATTGAGCACCTTGGGTCCTTTTTCAATGATTCTTCTACAAAACGGCTGATAGAAATACTACTGTTGCCAATACTATAATGAAATCAGATATGTTATGTACCAAGTATATCTAAATCAACAGCTACCATTGTATGTTATCTGTACAAACATGTAAACATGCTAAGAGATATTATTTATTTATTCAAGCGGGTATTATTTAGTCATCAGTGATTAAAGTACTATAGACGGGTCGGCACTGTGTCGAGTGTGATGGACATTTAAAAAAAAAAACACAACATCTTGGCCACGGACAAACAAAACGGAAGTTATATAGAAGGTGTGCGTGCGTGTGTGTGTGCGTGCGTGCGTGCGTGCGTGCGTGCGTGTGTGTGTGTGTGTCGGATGTATTCAATGCTGAAGATAACTCTTGCCTCGGACATGCATGTCCGTGTATGGACAAGTTGCCAACCCCTGACGCCAGCACTTATCTTCTTCTGATAAGGTAGGTGCTGTACAACAAATCTCTAGAGTAGTTAGCTATCCAATCAGTCTTATTAGGATGCCAACACACAGAGAAAACCCACCATCACAGGAAGATCACCAAATTCTCCTGAGGGCATATATATATATATATATATATATATATATATATATATATATATATATATATATATATATATATATATATATAAAATTTATTTTTTAAGTATGTTGGTCTTCTTAAATAGTACAACACATTTATTTCTGAAGTTGTAATTCTTTGTTCCAGTGAGAAACTTTTTATTTTCTTTTTAATAACAGTAAAGGATTAAAGGGGTTAAGGGACATACTGTAGCTATGCAAATTACATACGTTCTGAGGATTTCATGGGAGGTTATTAATGACAGGAATATGCAAAGGGAATTCAAAGTGTTTGAAATGTTAATTATAAATGGAATGTAATAATGAAGATAGATAGGTCACACACACCAATAAATAAATAAAAATGCTGTGCTACTTTGATAAACCTTCAGCACTGTAGAGTGAAAACCTTTTTTGTCCTACAGTGTGTGTTTACAACAGCTTTATAAGACTTCAGAATGATATTAGAGCCATTCAGATTTTAATTATGGCCATGGGGGTTTACGCCAGATGCAACTATAGTGTTCTAATTGTCATCCTTGCTTTTATTTATTTATTTATTTTAATAGAGGCTTGCCGTAGTTCTAGGAGCGAGGCTCAGCTCGCTACGCTAATCCTATTGGTTCCTCAACCTATATAGTCCAGGCTGAACTTCCAATACTTGTTTATTTAAAAAAAAATTGTTTATTTAGCAGACGCCTTTATCCAAGGCGACTTACAGAGGCTAGGGTGTGTGAACTATGCATCAGCTGCAGAGTCACTTACAATTACGTCTCACCCGAAAGACAGAGCACAAGGAGGTTAAGTGACTTGCTCAGGGTCACACAATGAGTCAGTGGCTGAGGTGGGATTTGAACTGGGGACCTCCTGGTTACAAGCCCTTTTCTTTAACCACTGGACCACACAGCCTCCATACTTGTTCTGCAAGCCTTTCTCTTCCACCTCCCCACTGCCTCTTTGCAACTGAATCTCCCTTCTAGGGGTCAGTGGTCCTCCATCACCTGACCTTGGTGACCTCTGACCATCGTTGAAGGTCGCACCTCCAACGAGGGTGGCTCCTGTCGGTCCAGGAGGTGACATCCTGGGCTAAACAGTGAATCATCCTGCACTACACTTTACATCTTACAATGCTGAGCCTCCATCTTTGAATTTATTTTATTTTTTTCTTCGATTAATCAGGGTAATCTGTTGTGAAATTCCTGAGAATATAATTCAAGGGCATGACAATCATGGGCAAGCACTTATGTAGATAAAGTTTCTGTGTGTCTGAAATCAAAAATAGTAAAATTCACCAAAACAAATTATAATGTTATACACAAATCAAACAGTACTGTATTTATGTATGTATGTATGTATGATAATCATTACCAGGGTAAATTTTTCTTTTGAATGCCAGCCCAATATCAGAATATTAACAGAATATCGCATTATTAATAGAAGAGACATTCAGCATGTTGCAGAATATCAATTACAGTACTTTATGAAGCCTGGGTCTATAGAAACAAATAAACTCAGAACATTTCTCTGAATTAAGTGGCATTTTACATTGTTATGGTGAACAGTACCAAACGACATTTGAAATTGTCAGAAAGAGTTCAGCATTTGGCAAATACCCAGCCTTTCCCTGCTCAATGATTTATGCTTTCTCCCCTGTGGTTCACATCTCTGTGCTGCTGGAGGAGGGGAGAGAGACAATGCTGTCTTCATACAGGAAGAGTTTTCCTCTAGCTCAAACATTTTCCTTACTTTAAGTTGGTGCATCTGGTGTTAAACCTGCCCTCACATTATATTGATTCTACTGTGCTGTATACGCTTTCATTACTATTATTTACATTTCCGTTTTTAAGGGATTGATTTACAAAACCTAGTGCACCCTTGCGCCAGGAAGTAAAAGACGAGGAGTTCATATTTGACATTATTTCCCATGTTAAACATCAGGATAATACAATTATTAACAAAAGGCATGCAAGGGAGTAGCTGCAGGGCTGCCATGAGGGAAGGGTGGCTCAAAAACCAATCTAATAGCTATTGTAGCCCATTACCATATGCATTACCAAATAATGCATTCAAATCTGTCGGCTGTGTTGAGTATACTTTGGTATGATATAATGCCCATTTCATATTTTGGAATATTTATAGAATTATTTTGCTACAATTACTTTAATGTCCCAGGTGGCAGAGACCACTTCCAAATGTAGTAAAGATATTGCACAGCACTATGTTATAATCACATATAAGCATTTATTTATTTTCATTCATTCATTCATTTTCTTCGTGCCAGGTGGCACATAAGGCTCGCACAGTTTCCTGACACCCTCTTCTGTCCTGCGTGGTTTTGGCAGCTGTCCCCCAGGTTAGGTGCACAGTGCAGAGTTCTGCTTCAGTGGTTCGTCTCCATGTAGTTTTGGGGCGCCCTCTTCTTCGCTTTCCCTCCCGGGTCCATCGGAGTGCTGTCTGGGATAAAATCTGGCACACCGAAAACATGACCAAGCCATGTCCATCGTCTATATTTCAGGGTGTTGGTGATGTCCTCTTGACCTGTTAGGAGGTGCAGTCTGGCATTAGAGATGGTATCAGGCCAGTGTATGCTAAATAAATAATATCCTGGGAGACAGTCAGCATGGTTTTAGGAAAGAGAGATCGTGTCTAACTAACATACTTGACTTTTTTGAGGATACAACATTGACAATGGATAATTGCAAAGCATACGACATGGTTTATTTAGATTTCCAGAAAGCTTTTGATAAAGTCCCGCATAAAAGATTAATTCTCAACCTGAACGCAGTAGGGATTTAAGGAAATGCATGCACATGGATTAGGGAGTGGTTAACATGTAGAAAACAGAAAGTACTGATTAGAGTAGAAACCTCAAAATGGAGCGAGGTAACCAGTGGTGTACCACAGGGATCAGTATTAGGTCCTCTGCTATTTCTAATCTACATTAATGATTTAGATTCTGGTATAGTAAGCAAACTCGTTAAATTTGCAGAAGACACAAAAATAGGAGGAGTGGCAAACACTGTTGCAGCAGCAAAGGTCATTCAAAATGATCTAGACAGCATTCAGAACTGGGCAGACACATGGCAAATGCAATTTAATAGAGAAAAGTGTAAAGTATTGCATGCAGGCAATAAAAATGTGCATTATAAATATCATATGGGAGATACTGAAATTGAAGAAGGGAACTATGAAAAAGACCTAGGAGTTTATGTTGACTCAGAAATGTCTTCATCTAGACAATGTGGGGAAGCTATAAAAAATGCCAACAAGATGCTCGGATATATTGTGAAAAGTGCTGAATTTAAATCAAGGGAAGTAATGTTAAAACTTTACAATGCATTAGTAAGACCTCACCTAGAATATTGTGTTCAGTTATGGTCACCTCGATATTGCTGCTTTAGAAAGAGTGCAAAGAAGAGCGACCAGAATTATCCTGGGTTTAAAAGGCATGTTGTATGCAGACAGGCTCAAAGAACTGAATCTGTTCAGTCTTGAACAAAGAAGACTACACGGCGATCTGATTCAAGCATTCAAAATTCTAAAAGGAATTGACAATGTCGACCCAGGGGACTTTTTCGACCTGAAAAAAGAAACAAGGCCCAGGGGTCACAAATGGAGATTAGATAAAGGGGCATTCAGAACGGAAAATATGAGGCACTTTTTTACACAAAGAATTGTGATTGTCTCGAACCAACTCCCCAGTAATGTTGATGAAGCTGACACCGTGGGATCCTTCAAGAAGCTGCTTGATGAGATTCTGGGATAAATAAGCTACTAACAACCAAACGAGCAAGATGGGCCGAATGGCCTCCTCTCGTTTGTAAACTTTCTTATGTTCTTCTTATATTCTTAAATGTTCATTGTCTAAATTAAATCAGTATAGCTGCTTTAATTTGGTTATTAGTATTATTTTAATGATCTGTGTTATTTTCAATTATACTTTTCTACTTTAGTAAATTACTTATTTTGTGTGTAGATCAGGTGAAATGCATTTCACTCTTCATGTTACTCCATTGTACACTCTTACATAAGAGAGCAAAACTGACAAGCTGAATTTGTTTCCAAACCTGGAGTGTCTATTAGAAAAGTTGAGAGCAGTGGGTTGAATGTGCAGATTTACAAGAAACTTACTTAAATAGAACATTTTGTAAGGGGCTAGTTTAAAAGATATAGGGAGGTCAAGGAATGGGCGATTTGTTTTGTCATATGTTTATCTCTGTTTTTCAATGACAGAAATTGACCGTATATCTGTAACACTTCAAGATAATGACAACCTGTCCAAAAACCCATTTTCTCTTGTCACACTCTATACCTTGAAACAGTGATTATCAAAATGGCAACAGTCATTTATGTCAAAAGCAAGTGATAACTAAAGCAAGACCTTGAAGTGGCTATTTGTTTACACAACATGCATCTACACAGTTGTCTGTCAACTTCATTGTTTTATTGCCTTCTAGACATGCAAATGAATCCAAATTACTACACGGTAGAGAGTTATCAACTGTTACATTGGAATGCATGGTCAGTAATACGCTCTAATGCAAACATCAAAATAAACTTTTTTTCACTGTGGCAAAACAATGCACACATCTATAAATGAAAATAAAAAATAGTAGCATGTTCTGAGTGAAGTGAGACAATTTATTTTTTAAGGCCAGGGGCTACAAGCTCCCAGAAATCAAGTGGCTAATATCATCCGACAAGACAGTGAAACTCATTCTTACTGTTCAATCCATAATTCTGGTAATTGAAAATACACAAAACTTATACATTTACAGTTCCAATAAAAGACTGTTTTTAAAAATGTATTCTGGACTTAACTATTAGCAAGGATGGGTTTATTCCAATCTCAGGTGCTATTAAAACTGGACTTTAAATATTACACAGCAACATAACTATCAAAAAACCTTGAGAGAAGTAGAACATTGCAAGAAAGATCCACCATCATTTTTCATTGTAATGTCCTGCAACTATCCCATATAAGAAAATACTGTAGTAATGTCCAAAACACTATTGTTTGCTATAGCATGTACTGTAGTATACTATTGGAAATGACAGTGTTTTTAGATGGTACTACTGTATTTGCATATGGGATAAGGCCACAGAACAGTGTAGTAACGAACAATGTATTCTTTAAAATGAGTTAGACATCAAACTCATCTGCACAAACATACATTAATGGGGCAGATTTATTAAGCTTTGCTAAGGGAGTAAAAA
Source organism: Acipenser oxyrinchus oxyrinchus (assembly GCA_030684275.1). Lineage (NCBI taxonomy): Eukaryota > Metazoa > Chordata > Actinopteri > Acipenseriformes > Acipenseridae > Acipenser > Acipenser oxyrinchus. The sequence goes on from CM060249.1 coordinate 103,898,590, forward strand.
CACTTAACTCTATAAAAACTGTTAGTTAAAAGGGTAACAAACTATGTTTTAAAACTAATTACACAACAACAATAATGAAAAGCCAAATCCTGCTAAAACACTAAACAATAAAGGCTCTTTATTGAACATTCACTAAAATGCAGATACACTGCCTGACAGCAAGCAAATTAATTTAAAATTATATTGATTGGGGGCTGAGCTTGCAATGCATTACAGAGAGCGATCAAGTGATGTATGCTTGGAAATGTACTATACAACATTATTAAGAAAACAGTAACACCAACAATCCCACTAAAACAAATTAGTAATAATGTTTGTACAACTTCGAAACATCAGTTTTGCATTATCATTAATTAATCAATGGTGTAAAAACTGTATATTTGCAGTAGTATATTAAGAATGACTGTGAATGCTAATACTTATGAGGAAAGCCTATTTACACGTTTGAGGATCTCTCTGCTTTCAATGCCACAGAGCTGCTTGTGTTTCAGTTGTGCATTTCTCGTGCTAGTTTTGCCTATTTCTGAGTCAGGAAACACAGCTTTGCATAGACAGGACCGATGCTATTGGTAACAGCAACCAGAAGATTTTGCTCAACAATAAAAAAATATATCTGCTTGGCTTTATCACTGAAGTATCTCCATCATTAAATACAAGTCAACCATGTACTTTGAATTAACAACCTATCTTTCGTAATGCTTGTGTCTCCGTGCACATTATCGATGTGATTGCAGTCATGACAGCCACTATATTTTAGAGAGAAGACTGCCCGGTGTTATGCCAAACAGTCTTGCACATTATTACTTTATTACTACAATTGTGCTAGAGACAGTATTTGGCACCACACTATTTGGCACAACACCGGCAGTATTCATAGCAAACATTAGCACTATCACTCAGACACACCATGTTTCTGACAAGCCGACTGGGACCTTAGGTTTTAGAGGGTCAATTCTGATTTCTGCTTCCAATTTTATTAACTGATAAAGTAAGCAACGTGCAACATGGCATTCGTGCATCAGTTTCTAAATGGCTCCCTCAAGCTCTTAGTACTGACAGCCATTTTACTTAGCAACCGGCATTCGTGCATCAGTTTCCGAAGGACCCCTTTGCCGGTTGCTAAATAAATTGGCTGTCAGTACTAAGAGCTTGAGGGAGACAGTTAGAATGCTGTGACACAACTGTCAACAGCAGAAATGTATATTTAGGCTAATTGAATTATTGAAGAAAATTAATTGGAAATATATGCATGTGGTATAAAAAGAGCTCTTAATGAATGTTTATGGATAGTCCATTTATTTTTCAATACAAATGTTAGCTTACTACCCCTTGGCATACCACCGTTGCCAAACCTCCAATATTGTAACTGCTACAGTCGGATTATAGCAGTTGGCATTTCTGTGTTGTCATTAGCTCCCATGGAAAGGGCAGAGCTGCATCAGTGTAAAAAGTACATCCTCGGGCATTTCACAACAGGCTTCCCCGAGTAATCTCAAAACATATTAATCTGTTTATAAAAAAAAAATCAAATTCATTATAATATAGTTGAAATGTACTCGCCACCAGATGATAAAAACAATGAAATCTCATCAACAAGCATAACTCTCTGTCAAGCTCAATCAATGAAGCCTTTAATTGCAGTATCTAAGATCAGTATTGAATCGAACAGTTAGAAACTATTTTAATACAAAACATTGCTCTTCTAATAATTATAGAAGTAATAGCATTTCTTTGAAAATTGGAGTTAAGAAGTGTCATTTTTTCAACAGACAAATTTAGTTTTAACTTGAAGTTCATATTACAGTGAAGCAATGAGGCTAATGGTACATACTATACATATAATAAAATGCATCAGCGGAATTAGTTTGATTGGAATAACATTAGTGCAGCAAATATTTTTTCTGCTAAAAGGTAATCTTAGAGTAAACGTTTAACAAATGATTGCCTATAACTATAATCAAAACTAGACCAAAGCAAGGATGACAAGTAGAATGCTCCAGTTACATCTGTTGTAAACCCAGGTGGCCATGATTAGGTACCGGTAAGTAAAATATTAGTGTTTCTATAATAGATGTATATGTGAAAAAGGACAACTTTTGTAAATACGTGAAAGAATGTAAAGTATTTTTGCCCATGACCTTTGTCTCAGTCTAATATATCCATATTCATTACAAAAAACCTTTTTTAAAAAACATTACAATTAAATGTAATTCAACAATGCAGCTTGAAGCCACAGAAGTCAGGAAATGTAACACATGTAGTTGACACATGATTTAAAATCACTGCTCTTCTAATAATTATAGGAGTGATAGCATTTCTTTAAAAATACATTCTTGTTCTCCCTAATCCTGAAGTGGAATGCATTCTGCTGTTCACAGAGATTAGAAATTCCCATTGCATGCAAGTTTCCAGTGCATTGCGATGCATCACTCAGAGAATCACAGCACATTGTAAAAACATGATGTACTTTATTGCACTGTGGAGAGAGATATGAAACAGCATCATACACCACACAATATGTCTATTAGCAATATACCACCAGACAGTGCTAAAAGTGCACTTTTCAAAATGTAGTCATTTTAAGCTAAATTTGCTGTAAATAGCCACTGGGTAAATTAAGTCACACACTGAATTCAAAAAGAAGGCCACCAAGAGGCATGCCCAGACAGTCCTACAAAGCATGTCCTTATTTTGACCCATATAGTAGGGGAACAAATTATGAGAAGGTAAATTCAATCTGTGCTTTGTTTAGAAGAATGTTTTTAATACCCAGCGTGTGCCACTTTAGCTGTATATTGTTGAATGCCCTTAAGTAGGGGGTGTGTGTGAATACAGAAGAGCAACAACTGAAATACTGGCTACTCTCCAGAGAGTAAAACATTTATGAAAGGAAGCCTATCTGTATATGTATTTGCTTTGATGTCCAAAGCATGCTGTCCTTATGCTAATGGTACCACTGTTTTCTTTTTTCTTCATCAGGGGTGTGATTAATGAAGCCTTGCAACACCAATGCATTTCAAGCCTGCTATTGTTTATGCCAATCACAGGGTGCAAACTGTAATCATGTACATTATTAGTATTCTCGGGTGTGGATTCCTCTTGTGCAGTGTTTTACAGCATTGACCGGGGAGTTTAAGAAAAGGCATCCCCGCTGCATTCAGCAGGATAGACTGTGAGAACCAATTTGAATTAATTCTGCCTCTTTAAATGTGTCGGCTCTTTTGGAAAGATCACTATCTGCGTCAGACACCACGCTAAGATAATTAACAGAAACACTGCAGGATGCTGATAGCACCAGCAGCCAATCTGCTTGGCAGCACCTCAGATTTTCATGCAATGAAAGAGAAGCATGCTGTCCTTAAAAACATGTAGGTTTTCACGGAAAACTGCTTGAATTGTCCATGCAAATATAATACACAGTATTACACCCGGGATAATTCTGGTTGCTCTTCTTTGCACTCTTTTAGAGCAGCAATATCCTTTTTGTAATGAGGTGACCAGAACTGAACACAATATTCTAGGTGAGGTCTTACTAATGCATTGTAAAGTTTTAACATTACTTCCCTTGATTTAAATTCAACACTTCTCACAATATATCCAAGCATCTTGTCAGCCTTTTTTACAGCTTCCCCACATTGTCTAGATGAAGACATTTCTGAGTCAACATAAACTCTTAGGTCTTTTTCATAGATTCCTTCTTCAATTTCAGTATCTCCCATATGATATTTCAGTAGTTCAGGACAAACACCAATCACAAAATGTTTTAGTACAAATATTTATTGTAGAGAATGCGGAGTATGCGATTTTACAGAAAAGTATGCTGTATACACACATTCATTTGGCATCAAACCTAACTTGGTTTGAGGGTTCGCTGCCTGGCCGACTGGACGAGGCTGAGACCCCCATTGATAAAACATAAAAATTGTTATTAAGAAAGGTGGAGATGGGGAGGTGGTGGGTTACGATGAAATCAAAACGCAACTGAGAGATAAGTGAAGAGGGTATTTATAGTGCTAACAATTTAATTGGCTAATGTGTAAATTGAATGATTCAATTTGGTGATGCGGAGATTGGTGTCTGACCCTCCTCCCGAACTTTAATTATAAATTTCATTTCAGTAGTTCAGGACAAACACCAATCACAAAATGTTTTAGTACAAATATTTATTGTAGAGAATGCGAGTATGCGATTTTACAGAAAAGTATGCTGTATACACACATTCATTTGGCATCAAACCTAACTTGGTTTGAGGGTTCGCTGCCTGGCCGACTGGACGAGGCTGAGACCCCCAAAAGAACAAGCCGGTCTCAATGCCACAATTAGAAATGAATATAGCCCACTTGAAGGTTTAGCCAACCTTTAACAAATGATCATCAGCACGCAGGAGAGGAAAACAAAACCCATTTTTGGGAAATAAACCTCTGGGAATCCATGGCTGATTCGATTGCCCTTCCTCCAGGCAGGCTACTAACGCTTAAGAGCACATTTCTGTAAAAGCATTTTTAGGCTCCGACTGGAGGATCAACAACCTAACCGTTAAGAGAGTCTGGAACTCCGTGGGAAGAAGCTACTACAATTCTGAAGGAATGACCGGAAAACTGCTCAGCTGCGAATCCGCACCTGGAAATAAATCAGGTGAAAAGGTGAAAGAAGAACAAATGCTGGGTGACGATTGTTCAGTTTTCGTTAATAAACAGCGGGCCTGAGGGTGATGCGCCCTGAGAAAGATGGAGATGGATAAGAGAGAAAGGGGTCATATGGGCCAACATGGGAGTTTAAATTTATAAACAAATTGAAAAGCTTTCCCTAATCTTCTTGGTCAGTTTTACTTCTTTTGAGCAGGAAGGAAAGGGTATCAGATGAGGTGATTGCTAGGTCAGAGATTAAGGGTTGAATCTGGGGGTTGAATTTGAGAGCGATGTAGACTCTGAGCACCTATGGGAACCCAAGAAGGCTTAGAGAAAGAGCTTTAAGGTTTTATCTAAAACAGGCAGGAGTAGCTGAAGCAGATGAGAGGCACCAAGAGAGTACGTTGATGGCGATAGGTAGGCAAGCAGGGGAGAAAGAGATTCTGATAGTTGAAGCCCTTTCAGGATTAGTGAAATTTGTGAGTTGCAGAGTGTAGAGCTGGGACACCGAAATTGAGTTAAGTTTGTAGAAAAACTGGATGCCGGAAATTCAAATCTTATAGCTCTATTCTTAAGGGACATAATATAGGATGGCGCTTACGGGCACTGAAAATGATGGAAAGGAATGTTGAATGCAAAATGAAATTTGAAAGCAATTCCAGGATGACCAGTACATTTGCAGTGAGCGGGGAGTGATGCTGAGAAGAGTTGTTTCTTGAGCCTGCAGAATCAGGGAATGCAGCGGGTGGCTCACATGAATGTCAGGTCTGAAAAGGGAGGAATCTGAGTTGGCAGGAGGTCGTCTTCGGGAGCTAATGCTCTGAATCTCTGCGTTTGGAAATGAGAAAGACAAGCGATTATATTCAGGTGGCCGAGAATGTGTTGAGCTCTGAAAATGAACTGATGAGTAACAGATAAACAGGTAATCCTTCTGAATATTCTCATTATATGGTGGGAGAATGAATGACCTTGTTAAAGATTTAGACCTGTAGGTGAATTATGTGAGCAGAGAAGAATGGATTTTGAGCCCAGGAAGACCCCCAAAAGGAATGCGGCTACTGCAAATGGACACATTTTGCGCAATGACGAGGAGTGATCGGTTATAGGAATAATGCTGAATTCGTCGGGCCATGGAGCAGAAAACCATTTTCCCTTGTAGTATCCTCCAAAGCCAAGAGAGGGAGCTGCATCTTTGAACGGTTGAATGTCTTTGTGCAGCAGGAGACAGTTGTCGTAAAAGAAAAGTACTGCCATTGCTTTCTTTTAGTAGGAGCTCCCACAGGCGGAGTTCCTTGCGAAAAAAAGGATCCACGAGTATGACATCGTTGAGGGAATCGACAGAAAGGATCAAAATCGAGAGAAGGTAGGAGATAAAAGCTCTGCCTTGAGGATTTTATCCTCATTGCGTACAAATTGCAAAGCATATGACATGGTTTATTTAAATTTCCAGAAAGCCCCACAAAAGATTAATTTCTCAAACTGAACGCAGTAGGGATTCGAGGAAACGCATGCACGTGGATTAGGGAGTAGTTAACATGTAGAAAACAGAAGGCCTCCAGAGTATGCAGTATTACGGCCCTGACTGATATTCAAAGAAATGGGAATGGTTTTGAAAGTGTTTGAATAAACTGCTGATAAGCTGAAAGAAGAAAAGCATCTCACAGAGAAGAGACCACTATGGGGTCCTGCTGGAGACCCATAGCGGCCAGGGACGTCACTGCAGGGGCCTGCTGGATGCCTGCAGTGAGGGGAGGGTAACCTAAAAGGTTACATTTGGAAGACCGCTGGGAAGGGCAGAAGAGTGAATGGAAAAGCAGGGCCCTACTGGGCAACCGTATGAGGTAAGGAATAGAAGGGGCTGTGGGGCCCTGTTGAAGCTCGCAGCTGGTAGAAAACCGTTTGACAGAGAAGGGAGCACTATGGGGGCCTGCTGGACGCCCATAGTGGCCAGCAGGTCACTGCAGGGGCCTGCTGGACACCTGCAGTGAGGAGAGGTAACCTGAAAGGTTATAGTTGGAGGTAAAGGGAGCACTATGGAGGCCTGCTGGACGCCCATAGTGGCCAGAGAGGTCACTGCAGGGGCCTGCTGGACGCCTGCAGTGATGAGGGTGTAACCAGAAAGGTTACAGTTGCATGTTAGACAACAGTGGCGGGGTCGAAACCCCAGGATGGATCGCAGGAGCAGCCACTCCTAACTGTAAAACAATCTCTGGATATAAATGCTCAAAACAGAGCAGAAAGAAAAGCATTTCACAGAAAAAGGATCACTATGGGGGCCTGCTGGACGCCCATAGTGGCCAGTGAGGTCACTGCAGGGGCCTGCTGGACGCCTGCAGTGATGGGGGTGGGGAACGCGGGAGCAGCCGCTCCCAACTATAATTACTGATTAGAGGAGACATCAAAATGGAGCGAGGTAACCAGTGGTGTACCACAGGGATCAGTATTAGGTCCTCTGCTATTCATAATCTAAATAATGATTTAGATTGTTAAATTTGCACACGACACAAAAGTAGGTGGAGTGGCAAACACTGTTGCAGCAGCGAAGGTCATTCAAAATGATCTAGACAGCATTCAGAACTGGGCAAGCACATGGCAAATGACATTTAATAGAGAAGTGTAAAGTACTGCACACAGGCAATAAAAATGTGCATTATAAATATCATATGGAAGATACTGAAATTGAAGGAATCTTTGAAAAAGACCTAGGAGTTTATGTTGACTCAGATGTCTTCATCTAGACAATGTGGGGAAGCTGTAAAAAGGCCAACAAGATGCTCAGATATATTGTGAAAAGTTTTGAATTTAAATCAAGGGAAGTAATGTTAAAAATTTACAATGCATTAGTAAGACCTCACCTAGAATATTGTGTTCAGTTCTGGTCACCTCGTTAAAAAAGGATATTGCTGCTCTAGAAAGAGAGCAAAGAACAGCGACCAGAATTATCCGGGTTTAAAAGGCATGTCGTATGCAGACAGGCTAAAAGAAATGAAGCTATTCAGACTTGAACAAAGAAGACTACGCAGTGATCCGATTCAAGCATTCAAAATCCTAAAAGGTATTGACAAAGTCAACCCAGGAGACTTTTTGAACCAGGACCAGGGGTCACAAATGGAAATTAGATAAAGGGGCATTCAGAACAGAAAATAAGAGGCACTTTTTTACACAGAGAATTGTGAGGGTCTGGAACCAACTTAGTAATGTTGACGCTGACACCCTGGGATCCTTCAAGAACCTGCTTGATGAGATTCTGGGATCAATAAGCTACTAACAAAACGAGCAAGATGGGCTGAATGGCCTCCTCTTGTTTGCAAATCTTCCCATGCTCCCATGTAGTTTAAATGGCCTAGGAGGGACAGATTGCATTTAGTAGGAGGGGGACCGGACAGAAAAGTGGAAATATAAAAAATACAATCCCCTGAGGACAGGCTCAATGGGCATGATTTTAAATGTGTTTGATATATTGGCTTTAGCCAGTCATGCGTTTTTCCCAGCAATTTTGATTAAGAATATGGCGTGGTCGATTTGCATATTGCAGGGAGCAATCTTCGTGAGGGACTGTTGATGCTGGGTGTGGTGGAGTTACGGTGAGCAGAAATGAAGGAAGTTACAGGCGGAATAGCACAGGTTCCTTCAATGAAGTTATTACAAATCTGGCAAAACAATCTCTGGATACAAATGCTCAAAACTGCTGATGAGCAGAAAGAAAAGCATTTCACAGAGAAAGAATCACTTTGAGGGCCTGCTGGACGCCCATAGTGGCCGAAGAGGTCACTGCAGGGGCCTGCTGGACGCCTGCAGTGAGGGAGGTAACCTGAAAGGTTATAGTTGGAGGTGAAGGGAGCACTATGGGGGCCTGCTGGACGCCCATAGTGGCCAAAGTGGTCGCTGCAGGGGCCTGCTGGACGCCTGCAGTGAGGGGAGGTAACCTGAAAGGTTATAGTTGGAGGTGAAGGGAGCACTATGGGGGCCTGCTGGACGCCCATAGTAGCCAAAGAGGTCGCTGCAGGGGCCTGCTGGACGCCTGCAGTGAGGGGAGGTAACCTGAAGGGTTATAGTTGGAGGTGAAGGGAGCACTATGGGGGCCTGCTGGACGCCCATAGTGGCCAAAGAGGTCACTGCAGGGGCCTGCTGGACGCCTGTAGTGAGGGGAGGTAACCTGAAAGGTTATAATTGGAGCCAGCATGCTCAGGAACTGCTGAATGAGCCTTTGATTGACAGGTGCTGTGGTCCCGCCTTCGGAGTTTTCCGGATGTAGACGCGCCGTGGAGATGCAGTCGGTGCTGGCGAGGTGTTTCAAGTCCGCTTATAATAAGCGGAAATTGGGCTTGTTTCTTGAGAGTCACAGGTTGGAATTTGTGGAAACACCCGTTTTGTGGTGAGACTTGGCAACACTGGGTAAAGCAACGATCTGTGATGACGTCATAGCGCCTGCGACGGGAAGGATGAAATAAAGTAAACAAATTCTCCTTACGTGCTGTAGGTTTGAATGGGATGTTGTTGCTACGAAGATAAAGCTGGAGCCGGAGATCGTCCAGTCTCTGATGTCAGGAGTTGCGGAGGAGCGAGTGGCCAGGCGGGAGCCACGGCAGACAGGAGAAGCAGACATCTGGGCAGAGAAGTTTGGAGTGGTAATACCGCCGACCGAAGTTGTCGTGGAGTTGGCCCGGGAAGGGCTGGTTGAACTGGTTGCGTGGATCTCGGCTCCGGGGAAAAGCAAACAGATCATCATCCGTCGAAACGGAATAATCCAGAATGCAGACCATGATGCGTGCATGTACGATGAAATCAAAACGCAACTGAGAGATAAGTGAAGAGGGTATTTATAGTGCTAACAATTTAATTGGCTAATGTGTAAATTGAATGATTCAATTTGGTGATGCGGAGATTGGTGTCTGACCCTCCTCCCGAACTTTAATTATAAATTTCATTTATAATGCACATTTTTATTGCCTGCATGCAGTACTTTACACTTTTCTCAATTAAATATCATTTGCCATGTGTCTGCCCAGTTCTGAATGCTGTCTAGATCATTTGGATTGACCTTTGCTGCTGCAACAGTGTTTGCCACTCCTCCTACTTTTGTGTTGTCTGCAAATTTAACAAGTTTGCTTACTATACCAGAATCTAAATCATTGATGTAGATTAGGAATAGCAGAGGACCTAATACTGATCCCTGTGGTACACCACTGGTTACCTCGCTCCATTTTGAGGTTTCTACTCTAATCAGTACTTTTTGTTTTCTACATGTTAACCACTCCCTAATCCATGTGCATGCATTTCTTTGAATCCCTACTGCGTTCAGTTTGAGAATTAATCTTTTATGCAGGACTTTGTCAAAAGCTTTCTGGAAATCTAAATAAACCATGTCGTATGCTTTGCAATTATCCATTATCGATGTTGCATCCTCAAAAAAATCAAGCAGGTTAGTTAGACACAATCTCCCTTTCCTAAAACCATATTGACTGTCTCCCAGGGTATTGTTACCATATAGGTAATTTTCCATTTTGGATCTTATTATAGTTTCCATAATTTTACATATAATAGAAATCAGGTTTATTGGTCTGTAGTTACCTGGTTCGGTTTTGTCTCCCTTTTTGCGGATCGGTATTATGTTTGCAATTTTCCAGTTTGTCGGTACAACCCCTGTGTCAAGAGACTGTTGCATGATCTTGGTTAGCGGTTTGTAAATACATTCTTTCATTTCTTTGAGTACTATTGGGAGGATCTCATCCGGCCCAGGGGATTTGTTTATTTTAAGAGCTCAAAGTCCCTTTAAAACTTCTGCCTCTGTTATGCTAAAGTTATTTAAAACTGGATAGGAACAGGTCGACATGTGGGGCATGTTGTCCGTGTTCTCCTTTGTAAAAACCTGTGAAAAGTAATAATTTAATATATTTGCTATTTCCTTTGCTTTGTCTATGATTTTGCCATTTGTATCTCTTAGACATTTAACCTCTCTTTGAATGTTCTCTTGCTGTTATAATATTGGAAAAACATTTTGGAATTGGTTTTAGCCCCCTTAGCAATATTGATTTCTATCTCTCTCTTGGCCTTTCTACCTTCCTTTTTGACTTGTGTTTGCAGTTCCAAGTACACTTTCTGTGTACTTTGTTTTTGGTCTCTTTTAAACGCTCTGTAAAGTGCCTTTTTTCGCTGAATATTTTTTTAATTGATCTATTAAACCATTTTGGCCATTTTGTTTTAGATTTAGATTTGTCTGCTTTTGGGATGTAATTGTTTTGCGCCTCTAGTACTACATTTTTTTAACAAAAACAGCCATCCTTTTTCTGTGGGTGTTTTCTCTATTTTACTCCAATCTACTTCTGTTAGTCTCTGTTTCATACCTTCATAGTTTGTTTTTCTAAAATTGTAAACCTTCGCTTTAGTCGTTACTTTTTGGGTTTTAACCCTTTGCGGTCCATTGTTGGACCTGGTCCGATATTGCAATTATTCCTATCCAGTCCCTTGTCGGACCCTGTCCGACATCATCAAAAAAACACAAAAAATGGGTTTCTAGTCGTTTTTTCTCCAGAAAAAGCGAGAAAACCATTCAATGGCTGAGTGGGAGCGACTGGAGCCGAGACAAGCCGATAAAAAAAAAAAAAAAAGGAAGTTGAAATCCCCCAATAGTATGGCTTCTCCTTTTCTACACGCATTTCTAATGTCATTGTATAACAGATTATTTTGCTCGGCGTCTGAATTTGGCGGTCTATAGCATGCTCCTATTATTATGCCCTTTGAATTTTTGTCCATTAGTCTGACCCTTATTGATTCGGCGTTGTTTTTTTTGTCCAGATTTAACACCTATATTTAATAAAACTCCCGCTGTCTTTCTGGGTGGTGGACATTATGGGGTTGTTGGAGAAGGTAGACTGGATGGGGGAGAGACTGTCTTGGAGGTGTGGAGGGATGATGAATGAAGTTTGAATGTAGGAGGAGGCTGAAGTGGAGGCTGCTTCGGGACACAGAGGTGGAATGGACAGTGGACGCATGTACGCCACTAACATTGATGCAGAAGCCGCGGAAAAAGCGGTTGAAGAGATTTAAGTTGAGCTGGGAAGCTGACACAGGTCTTGTTGTGGTCATAAACAATGGTGCTGCTGTATTTAACTGCCTATCTGCAAGGGCAAGTCTTTCGATGGCTGGTCAGGCACTACACTAGAGGGAGAATGGGTAAGACAGGATCAGCAGCAATGAAGACAATAAAGGAGAAATAATGAATTGCGATCACACAGGGATTTGAACACCTAATTTAAACAATGCTTTGAGTAGTTGGGCCAGTCTTGGAAATGAATCAAAAGAAAGCTTTTGTTTTGATCTGCAGGAGGCTGAGAAACATTGGGGGCCAGAACGGAAGGTTCGGCAGTGGAGTTTGATGTAAGAGTGGGATAGTTTGAGTGTTTTTCAGATGTTTTTTTTTGCTGTTCTGCTGATTGGGAAGGATCTATAAATGTGTGGGCCTAAGCTTATAGAAGATTGATAAAAACCAACCTAAAAGGTTTAGGTAAATGCTCTCATCGGATTCATTCTTTACTGCCCAGGTTATGTCCCCATACCTATTGCCTATTTCCTCAATGTCAAATATATTGGACACTGGGCAGAAAAGGGTTACATCTTATATTGTATTTGTGGGATTAATGTGACCAAATGTCTGCCCTAGGCAACATTTAAACCTGTGTGCAGATAAGAACATTCTCATCTCAAAGGGTTTGTTAGATGTGATCTGAGGCCAGCCCTATCAAGGTGGTAATACATTCGAATTTTAGGATGAATCCATCAGAAATTTTGTGAAACTTGCAGCACATTTTCGCAGTAATAATGCAATGATGAGTTACTTAGCTTCTACAGCTTGCAACATGATAAACTTGCGAAAATACTTGAACTAGTCATAGTAATCATTGTTTGATTTTTTTAAAAATATTAATGCTTTTGACTATTTTCTTTCCAAGGCAATTTGAAATAAGCACATAATAACCAAAAATATAGAACAGTAAAACAAAAGGACCCCCAACACCTCAAGATCATAATCACATGCAAATGAACAGAGTTCACATCTCATCTGCATAATAAGTAGAGCAATCAATCAAAACAAATTACGGACAGACAGGCAGACCAGTCAAACCACAGGTGGTATGAACATTGTAAGAAGCCAGAAAGCTGATACAAAGAACATTGCTGAACATATCAGTCAGATATCCTAGCCCACCAGCTGCGAAAGGTTGAAGACACAGTAATCAGACATTTCCAAGTTATAAAAACAATAGAATTTGACATTATTCGTGGCTATCTAGATTTAATTTTTTTTTATTATTAATGTATTTCTCTACAACAAAACGGAAGACATTTTGTTTACAAGGAGTCTTTGTCAACAAACAGTAACTATATCATTCTATTAAGGGCTATTAATCTGGTAAATAGTCAAATTCCCCAACAAATACATTTCACACCAATTAATTAATTATATACAGTAGGACATATACTGTAGTGTTTACTCTTGTCTTTAATTAACTCCTATATTTGATTTAAAAACAAATTTGGATAAAAATACAACCAAATAACAAAGTACTTAAATTTCAATTTCTCTTGGGCATTGTGTTTTGTTTCTTATTTTGAAACATCAAAAAATAGTTTCATTAAAGAATAGAAGAAACATACTGCATGTAATTGTGTGGATGGTTTGCAATGCAATTAAAGTGTGTTCAGTTTAGATAAACTGCTAATAAACTCATAGAAGTCAACTGCCTGACATCCACAGGGCCCAATGTTGATAAAGGATAAAAACAATGGAACACAACATGCAAACTCCTGTGTGGTAAACAGAGCAAAGGCTTTTAATGTGGGACACTTCTTATTGTGTATGCGTATGCTGTGGTTTTATTTTTTAATAATAAGAAGATGCATTATTATAGTAAACATCCCACCATGGGAGCTTATAATGGGAAGTATGGAAATTATCAGTATAATAATATGGAACGTGACTTAACAAACTTAATTGTTGCTATGAAACAAAAACATGCATTTATAAATAAATACAATTCATACTTCATAATTACAAGCAGTCATTTATTGTTAAACACTTTTAATTTTGTTAATGCAGTTATATATTTTAAATATGCAACATTCTAGAATGTCAGCGCATGGTAAACCTGACACAACCTGCTTATAATAAAAAGAATCAGTTTGTAAATAAATACTTCACACAAGTATGAAATATGAGCTTTATATCAACTAAACATTTTTGGTTTTGTTTTCCAGAGTCACAATAAGTTTATCAACCCGGCTCGTCACACGGCAGAGCCTTGTATGTACAATACAAGGCTACAAACCTGCAGAAGCAGGAAACAAAAGCTAAACAGAAGGTATTTTTGGCAGTTTTCTGTGTTGCTTGTTTTGGTATCCAGGCTGCATCTGTGTCTTCTGTGTCTTCTATCAGATCAACCTGCTTTTAAACAAACAAGGCATTTCTTAATAAGAACATAAGAACATAAGAAAGTTTACAAACGAGAGGAGGCCATTCAGCCCATCTTGCTCGTTTGGTTGTTAGTAGCTTATTGATAATGTGCTCTAAGTATTGATGGCAGGAAATGATCACAACAGTTTTGTAAGCTTACTTCAATGATTTCCATTACATGAGAGTAGATGTTAAAACTTCATGCTGATTTGAACTTGGCGCTCGCCAAGATAAGCACCAACTAAGACATAGCTTCACAGTAAACTAATGTGATCCACCTGAGTCATAACTGCTGCTTTTGTTCTGCATATGCATTAGTTTACTAAATGAAAATGTATCCGCATGTCTGCTTTAGCATACAGTGTAATAATAATGAACGAGTATGGAACAGTGCCGTTAACATTGAAATCAACACATTTAAAAACACAGTACCATGTTACTAGTTTAAAGATAAAAATAGACCCAATTGTCTATGCAAAATAAAAATTCAGAAATTGTTCAAGCTCCCCAAATAATAGATTGCTTTATTCAACCATTCACATTGTCATTCAATGTTATTGCATATATTTTGATGGTATTCAACCGAAGCACTCTTTTTGCTGATCAATGTTTTTTTTTTAATCTTAAAGGAGTTAATATTGGCCAGGGACACTAATGTGGTTTTGTGAATCTAATTCAGAATGCTGTATAAATGAATTGGAGGTACAATATGAAGCTGGCACTTCAGTCTGTGCAAGCTATTGGCAGATAATACCAGAATCATGCTTTTCAAGGAATGTAAGATAGAGTTGAGGTTACCTTACATGCAGTTCACTGGGGGAAAATTGTGAGAAGTGCTTTTTCCAACTGGTTTATTTTACTTCTGATTTTGTATTCTCAGTGGGTTATTATAGGTATGTGTGAGGTAAACATTTGATTCATCTATAACAAACATAAATTGGGTATTTTATTGAAATTTCAATCTACCAATAAACAGCCCAAATGCACTTAATTAAGCACTTTATTAAACCATTCTCAGAAGTCTGATGTGATAATTTACAGAAGGAAGGCATCTTTCGAGACTGCCATTATAAAGGTATGTAAGGTGCCCAAAGTTTATAATTCAGTCAGAGGTACTTAAATCCAAAACAGGTCAGATAGTATAATTAGCAACATGAAATTTTGAATAAGGGGATTTAGAGAAAAATAAACTGTTGTAAAATGCAAGTGAGATTACATTTAAAGGATAAATGATATAACCCCCTTTCGCAAAGACACTCAGCCACAGGATCGGAATACATAATGACACCTTTGAATTGTATTTATTCCATTTTCCCTGGCACATCACAAACCAAAGCTGCCTTCTAAAGAATACAAACCTTTTCAATCTATATGAATATATATACAGCACTCCGCATAAGCTGCATACTGGGTGTTTCATGCATTGAATCCATAAGTAATAAGCCTTGCAAATTTGCTGCACAGCTTGAGTTTGCATGTCATTGAATGGATCATAGAAATGCCGGGACAGCTGATTGTAGCCTGCCTAGAATTGCCAGAAACACGTGACCAATAAGTCCGGGTTTGCAATAATAATAAAAAAAAAAACCTTACAGTTGAATCCATTCAGTTGCAATACATGTTTGTGACTGCTGAGTATGCGCCTGGCATCTTGACCCTTAAGATTTTGACCACAGCCGCTTGACTGTTGCTATTCATAAGGGACAACTGACATGTGCCGTTAAGCTCCAAGGACATTCGTTCCTGAAAGAATATTTTTAACGAATTGAGATAAAGGTTAATGAATACCTCATTAGCATTAAGTTTTCATCACTTGTACGTTTGTTCAGTAAATACATCCCATTTTTGTTTAAAAACAACAGTTCAGCACCCTGGACAGCAACCAGCTCAATTCAGGCACCCAAACTGTACCTCTCAATGGATAATTGCATATTTCCTAGCCTTCACTCCTTTTTGAAGGTAGCCATCAACACAGGCCCGGCATTATGGGCGGCCCTTAGGGGGTCTGGCCCGTCCAGTTTAGGTCCAGTGCGCACCCAGTTTCAGATTCTAAATCGATTCAGTACCGTCAGCCAATCAGCTTCTAGCGGTAGATGCCCGCTGGAATGTCTCAGCACCAACTGTGAATTAAATTTAAAATCAATCTGTGCAAGTGCTGGCTTTTTTCTTTTTGACTTGCTGTATTTTTAAGCCTAGTTCACATCGATTGAACAGTAAATACTAAACAAAGACACAATTGATCCTGTACCTGCAACTGCAGAGAGCCAATCACAGACTGTCAGCCCGACAGGAGTGCAGACACAGCATCTTTCAACAACAACAAAGTGAGACGCGGACAGTTCCATATTCATATATAGATTCAGGAAAGAAAGGTTTTGGCTGAAGGTAGAAACATGATGAGTTAGGAGGCATTTTAGAGCGGTATTTAATGAGAGATTGTATTGGTAGTTCAGACTCATACTCATACACACATAATTGCTCCGTTCATTCCTCAGTCAACGTCCAGATTATAAATAGGGGTTTAAAACCCTAACGAGTTATAAAAAATTTAAATCAATTTTCTCAATAAAAATTAATTGTTTTCTCATTATGTATATGTCATCCTTGTTTTTTATTTTTAAAAAATGTTCAGGACTATTTTAAAGAACGTCTTTACTCAGCGGAAAGGTACCCGACGAATTGGTACAAGTTTATTTAGGTTTTAAGGTTGTTTTTTTTTAGAAAACAGTGGTAAAAATAATGTTCTAATAGAGATAATGCCCTCTCAATGACGGCTCTACCGTGTGATAGTTGACCTTGACTTTTGTTGGCGCCCTCGCCTTCGGTTTAGGATGCATAACTCCCGCTTAAATAAAAAAATCTATGAGAAATCATTAAATCAAATTTAAGAATAATAATAATAATAATAATAATAATAATAATAATAATAATAATAATAATCATTTAAAAATGTCTAGATGCTTCTGGTGTTTGGAAACCCCTTTGTAGGGCTGCCTTGTCGGATTGTTTACAAGAGTGACTGCTTTTTATATTCAGTTCTGAATTGTCAGGTGAAAGTAAGCATTATAATATGTACATGCGTTACTTTACAGTTATGTGGTGTGTGGGGGAATCTGTTTATTGCAATCTCTGTAGAGGGCCTGCTCACTGTATGATTGTATTCGTTTCAATTACTGTTGCTCAGACACCCCGTTGTTGCTGATGCGGTAATAATAATTTTAAAAAAAAAGAAAAGAAACTTGTTGGAAAAAGCTGTGGTAATTAATGGTGTGTGGATAGTTCATAATATTGTGCTGTCATATTATTTATTTATTTGTTTATTGTCATCACAGCATCCATGCTGCCTCCGGGCCTGCATCAACACATCCCAAACAATTTCTGAATCCATTTGTATCAGGTAAATGCAATGATGATTTGTCAATACATCCTGGGCACTCCCAGTTTCGCAGAAATTCCTCCCCTATTTTTTTTTCCTTACATTCTTGGTTTGTAATATTTTCTACCAGCCCCATTTGTCACTGGTCATGCAACTTCTCTGTCATTATTATTATTATTATTATTATTATTATTATTATTATTATTATTATTATTATTATTATTATTATTTATTTCTTAGCAGACACCCTTATCCAGGGTGACTTACAGTCATAAACAAAAATACATTTCAAGAATCACAGTACAAGTATTAATACAATTAAGAGCAAGATAACATACAATGACTTTGGTTCTAGCAAGTACAAGTATATGACAAAATACGATTCAATAACGGAGCAGATAGCAGTGTCAGTGATAGTTAAATTAGGATATACTTAATTTCAAAATACTACAGATTAAATGGCACTTGACAGATTACAGTACTCTAAAGTACAGGATTAAATGCAGTAAAATAGGGAGCAGATAAGAGCAAGTAAAGCGCATTTAAGGAAGAGTGATAAGTGTCCAGAGGGAAAAGAGGAGTTCTACAGGTCATCTAATATGGATTTCAGTTTCCAATCCTTTTTATTCAAGACACCACTTCCCGGTACTCATAATAACATGGCCGGTGCGTTAGCTCAGATACAGATATCCAGATTTCTTCATAAAGTCTGCAGCTCATCAAACGCCTCTGGAAGTTTTGCAACTAAATCTCTCCTTAGTAATATCCTGGATTCAGCCAAGAAAACATGGCATCTACTCTCACCCTTCAACTAGATCATCCCATACCACCGACTGGAGTACTTTTCTTAACAATTTCTGAACTAAAATGGATTTCCTCAACCCCTTTCAATCAAGATTGGATTCTCGCTTTTATTGTTCATTCCAGGGACTCTTCCCTATCAAAGTCTACTTATCTGGAATCCGACATCAGTATTATGTGATATCCGTTCTTCAACACTACACTCCATTCCAGCTGTTCATCTTCGCTGTGTGGGATCTTTAAGAGCCATCATCTACCTCTCTTTGTTTGCCATTTTTACCATTCTAAAATAATTTAGTCTCTCAAGATCTAGCGATGGAAAAGATCTGTTTAGCCACTGCAATTTCTAGGAATCATACTGGCACTGGATGTTTTAAGCAAGCCCTCTATCTAAACTCAACTATTCATTCCCCTATTCAGAACTTTCAGATCAACACGCACCGCTCTCTTTGCTGGACCATTTTAATTTGTTATTTTCATTTTTCCCAAGGTCGGACATTTCATATTTCGATTTACTTGCTTTCATCAACAACAAAAAACTTGCGTTCCTATATTATTATTTATTTCTTAGCAGACGCCCTTATCCAGAAGCTAGAAAAAACAATTAAATGTGGTTGGCTCTCATTCAACATTGGATCGACCCTTTCTATATTCTATGATGATTTTATTTCAGCACCTCTCGACCTGGCCTTAGTTATGAACGCTTCATTTATGAGATTTGGAAAAATTGAAAACATATTATTGCATCTAAAATCCACAACTCTTCAAATATACCCAACTGTGGCAACAGCACATATATGGGGTCATGTTTGATCAAAGAAATACTTTTCATGTCTGAAAACAAATCTATAGTTCATATTATTATTCCAGTTCACCTGTTATTATGCAATTACTACGGCGATTTCCAGATTTCAGTCTGGTCCCTACAGCTCTGCCAACTCCAGGAGTGACATTCCAGTTCAGCTAGCTAATTTTCAACTGAACCTAACTATCAGCGTACTACTCAATACAGCACAAGCATACATAGCTGCAGCACTCCTACTTCCATCACCCCTCTTATTTCACTGGCTGGACCACCTATTGACTTAATGTTCCCAAAGCAGGATTAATCCGACTCCATTTAACCACATGGCTTTCATAGTTCATGCAAAAGAATCTTTCCATCTGGCACCAGCTACTATCAAATCCAATTTGTCAGGAATTCATCACCAATTTCACTTGATGTCTTTCGCTTCTCCAACTGTACTATGAATCCCAGTTGTTCGTTTCCTCTTGCAGGGATCTTCCACGTTCTCTCCGGCTCCACCTGCTCGCCTGGCTATCTCTATAGTCATTCTAGGTAACTTGATTACTTTCTCCGCCAAGGCTGCTTTTCTCCATTTGACGATTTAACTATGGAAATCATATGCCTAACAGTATTTTGGGGTTTTTGAGATGCTCCGAATGTATAGTTCCTTCTATTTCCAGCTTTCCTACTCTAGGTATCCGCTGCAGTGACCTGAACCTCATTCAAGATTCCTATTTTTTCTTTAAATTTCAAAAAAGGATCAGCTGCGGCAAGGATAATGTATTCAGCTTTCAAAAATCAACTCTCCTCTGTCTCCTACATTTCCATACTGAAGTACATTGCAGAACGCAAGGCCATTTCATCCTCTGGCTCTTTGTTCTTCAATTCAAGCCGGTCTTCAGCGGGGAGCCGGGGGTCCTTCCTTTGGGGGGTTTTAGTGATTCCACTTTCTCCAACCCTTTGTTAAGCACTGCTTCATTTACCTTATAGAGGAGGATTCTCCATGAGTCAGAGGGGACCCCCGGCCAAACCCCTCCTTTAGCATGCATGATTCCTTGTCTTCTCTTTCAGGTTCTGATGCCTCTATTTATGTGAGGGCCCCAAGTGGAGTAATCCCTCCTGTTTGTCAGGTCTCCTCAGCGACGGAACCTTTTCAATGTGCAGAACGTCAGGGATGGTAATTCTGGTGTATGGCCAGAGAACCATTGGTCAATTCATCAGACAAGACTACACACCAGCTCTGTTTGATGGACTGTCTATTGCAGGAGTATCAACGACAGGAACCAGCAATCAACAAACATATGCAAGGCACGTTTGGGCTGGTGATCAGATCTGACCACACCAGGAAAATTGCGTGAAAGGTCTGGTGCCATGTCATCATATAGTGTGATGAATGATCCTTTCCCGGATGATGGTCCAGTCTGAATGTGAGAGATCATTGGAGCTTCCATGGACTGGCCAAGAGATATGAAGGTGCTGCTGTAGAAAAGGCCCAATACCACTGGGTAGATAGGTGAGTTTTGAATTATTAAAACAATGATGAATAGTTTATTTGTAATTTTTTTTCCACATATACTTTGTTTGGTTTTCTTTATTAGGCTTGTGAGGGATATGAAACATTTTGTCCCTCACTTAGATCAAAGTGGATGCACTGTTTCAGAATGGAGGAAATAGAAATAAAGGTTGCAGGAGAGAAACACTGCCGGAATAACCGTTGAAAGATTTAAAAAAATGTAAAGTTGTGGGTACTATTGTAGGCAGTTAATATATTCTAAAGAGCAATAAATTAAAGGACCTCCAAAAACTGGAGAGGATAAAGAGATACCTTCGATTGTCAAGATCTACAATAAATGGTGTCCTATTATAATGTACAAACCCGTTTTTAATATCGCTCTTTGAAAACGAAGGCGGATTTACACGTTACAACAAGCCAAAAATAGACCACATTCCAGACTGTTCAAAGTTCATAAATCGTGTTTGTTCAACATAAGCGAATGATTCAATACTGGGAATCTCTTCTTAGAAAGATGGTATTTATTAAGCACGCAACCACAATAAGTTTGAAAATCACACAAAAGAGTTACACAATTAATGTCACATTAAAAGCATTACAATGAGAACTAAGGTTTAAAACAACAATTTACCAAAGAAATATTAGTAAATACTGACACAACAACAAGGGGTCACACAATACCTGAATAGACAGTTAAGAGTATTGTTACCTAGCCTGAAAAGCAGTCACTTTCAGTGTTCTGTTACCTTGTGTTTCTCCAAGTGTCAGGGCCCCCAATCTTGATGGTTAAATACTGAGAGCTGAGGGCTCCAGGTGCAGTCTTGTAGTTTCTTAGAGTCTGAGCGAGCAGGGATCAGCAGTCAGGGGATAGCGCAGGGGGCTATCGCAGAGGCTAGCGTAGGGTAGCAGGGGCGCAGATTAGGGGGCGAGGAGCTAAAGTTTACAGTTGGCTTTATACTTTTCAAACAAAGAGATTATTTGAATTCCCCGCTGCATGCTCCGATTGGCTACTTTGTAGCGAATGGGCTTGAAATCTTGATTGATTGATTATCATAATCTGGAAAGGGGAAGCTTTTAAAACGTGCATAACTTTTGCAAAATAATTCAGATTTTATTTTGAATTTCCATTATTTTTACCATAAGAAATTACATTTCTTTAGACACCAAACATGTATGGTTGCGACTTTGGTTGGACATTGCAAACAGTTTAATTCTCTTAGGGATTTATTACCTGGGTTATTCTATACTTGTTAGGCAATTTAAGAATAAAAACGCTAGCATCTTGTACTCATAGTGGTATTAAATCAATATGATGTGAAATTTGTCTTAAATCTCTAAATCTTTAAGCTATTTTTCTCTCTTTTCAGACTCCTATGCTAAACCACCTCTCTCTCACTAGACAGGTTAATTAAATCACGGAGACGGGTTTGATTAGCCTTTTGTTTCCTGAGTGCCTGGTGCATTCAAGGTGTTAGGTTGATCATTATCTCTAGGCAAAGCTAGACAAATTAGATTAAAGTTCATTCAATGTAGATTCCTGTTAAATATACAATATCATAAGAACATAACATAAGAAAGTCCACGCCATTTGCAATATATTTGTGATGGCAATGTCTATAGAACCTACAACTCCCCCCTTTCTGAAGAAGAATAGCGTTAAAAACAGCTGTTGTACTTCAGAACCTAGTTACTGCCTTTGTTTGGCAAGGAAGGTGGTGGTGCAGTTCAAACAAATGTCCAATTTCCTAAAACATTGTCTACATCTAACAATAAGAAAAAAAAGAAAATACAATTCTAAAATAATGGCAACACACAATACAAAATCTTGTACAGGTCCATAGCAGCAACAGAAGTACACTAATTATAAGTGTCGAGGATTGCCTCTTCTGCATGGTTCGTCATGAGCATGTTGCAGCATTGTTTTCCGGTAACTCCGAGGGACTATCCATCTGGGTAGATTGTCGTTTTCATGGGTGAACACAAGTAGTCCCGTTTTAAGGGAGATCCTTCGCTTCTGACTTGCCAGGATTTTCAGTTCAAGATCATTGACCAGGCTAGCTGGGGTGAGTGGATTTGCTTCAGCATCTTGGACATGGTTGTGCATCTTGCAGATTGTAGTTCCCCTTCTTGCATTTCTACCAACTCTGTGGGTAGCTCTTCGTTGTACAACGTGGCCGTCACCTGCGGTGATAGGGCTATATCTTGTCCTTGTTTGGCTTGTCTGCGGGTGATGGCATGGACCATTACTTGGTCGAGTTTTCTCCGTTGAAGCGCCCTCTTTTGCCAGCGTGTCTGCTTGGTCGTTCCCTTGTTTTTCGGGTCCCTCAACAAGCGAGTGCCCCACTACCTTCTTCCAGTAGATCTTGAGGCCATGTTCAGAGACAAGTTGATCGATAGCCAGTATCAGCTCTGGGTTTGCAACTGGTTTACTGTCAGGTTTCCTCATGCCTTTTCATTTCCAGCCGGGCAGGTAGTAAATAAAACTGTCCTTTGTGTATGCCGAATCTGTACAGATTACAAATTCTGCAATGTCCTGCTGGATAGCTGTTTCGACAGCAGGCAAAGCTCCTACCAACTCGGCATAATGGCTGGTTTTTGATTGCAGGTGGTAACTCTTTTGGAACGAATTATGTTCCCAAATTAGTCCTACTCCTGCCTTCAGTGTTCCTCCCTTCCTTGTTGCGCTGCCGTCTATGTAGACATTCGGCAGTCCCCGGCACACATCCCCATTGTAGTTCAAATGGGGATTAGGTTCTGGGGGATCTTCTGGAAGGTTTTCTGCTTCTGCACTGGGTTCGCACATAGTGCAGTCGTGAAGTTCCACCAGGTTTTGTGCTACTTCACTCTTCTTGTCCTTGGCATATCGTACTTCTATCGGAAGTCCTTCAACTGCCAAAATCCAGGACGCAATCCGGCTGCTTGACACTCTGCCATCTCGGATTGTCTGGCTGTTCAGGAAGGCAATGGTATGGTGCCGTGTCTCCAGGATGATTTTTACGCCACACACAAGATTCTTGAAGTGTTGTATTGCCCATATTGTGGCAAATAAAGCTTTCTCGCAGTCTGAGTATTTGAGTTCTACTTCACTCAGGGTTTTGCTTGCGTATGCCACAATCCATTTTTCATTGTCGTGCATCTGGCACAGGACTGCACTGACACTCTGATCTGTGGATCCTGTTGTGAGGTAGAATTCCTTATTCTTATCAGGATATGCTAGCGATGGGGCTTGCATGATACAGCCTTTCAGTACCGTCATGGCTTTTTCTTGCTCTGGTCCCCATATCCAAGGTTCTTCTTTCTTTAACCCTTTGCGGTCCATTTATTAATTGTGCATCAGGCTTGCCAGGTCTAATTTATTTTCACACGCGGAGTTAATTTTAGACGCGCTGTTTAAAAGTATTTTTTTCCACAGTCATACGGGTTTAAAAGGCCCTGCATATCAACAAAGCACTCACTAGGCATCTCCAGCCCCGCCCCACCCTTTCATTCGCTATCGCTTTCACATATGCTAACAAATAAATAATAATAATAATAATAGTCGTACATACCGATCAATCATCTCCTGATGACTCGTTTTATCACCAAACTCCTCAATAATGCAATCCAAGTCATTATTTTATTACTATAACATCTCGAAAAAGCTCTGCAAATGTCCGTGATAGTCTCTGTGCGCTGATACAGTAACACCCAGCTTGTTTCCTTATGACCGCCCCCAAGTATGACTATTCATGAGATACGCCTTTTTTTTTTTATCGGCTTGTCTCAGCTCCTTTCGCTCCCACTCAGCCATTGAATGGTTTTCTCGGCTTTTTCCGGAAAAAAAACGACTTTTTGCGTTTTTCTGTTTTTTGGATGATGTTGGACAGGGTCCGACAAAGGACCTGATAGGAATAATTGCAATGTCGGACCCAGTCCGACAATGGACCGCAAAGGGTTAATAATTTAAAGAGCGGTATTGCAATCCTCGCGTAGTCATCCACGAAGTGACGCGAGTTGTTACATATGCCCAGAAAACTGTGGAGTTCTTTTACAGAAGTGGATGGTCTTACAACTCGCAGGGCTTCTGTTTGGCTTTGTTGTGGTTGTCTGCCTTCTGTTCCTATTTCAAAGCCAACGTAGTTTACCTGTTTTCTACACCACTGTCCTTTAGTAAGTGATATTTTGGCGCCTGCTTTTTCTAGTTGGTGTAGTACATACCCAAGTGTCTCAAGGTGTTCTTCCCAGGTGTCACTCCATATCAAAATGTCATCCACATAGATAGAAATCTTCCTTGTTGCTGCATCCGGAAATACTTTGCGCAGGAAGATGTTCAATTCCGCAGGCGAGTTTGAGTAGCCAAATGGGCACCTATTCCATGTGAACTGATGGTTGTTGAAAGAGAAAGCCAATTTGTACTGGTCTCTGGGGTCCACTTTCAGGGTCCAAAATCCGTTAGAAACATTGAGGGCCGTGAAGAACTTTGCCTGTTTAACCTTGGTAAGGGTTTCATCTAAATATGCCATGGGCCATCTAGATAGTTGAACTTGTTTGTTTAGCTGCCTGTAATCAATAGTTATCCTCCACTTTTCTGTAGGCTTCAGGACCGGCCAGATAGGCGAGTTATAGGTGGAGTTACATTCCCTGATAAGGCCTCGTTCCTATAGTTTGTCAATTGTCTCTTGTATTGACTCATGGGCTGCAATGGGGATCCTGTACTGTCTGACATAAGCTGGTTTTTGTCCAGTTTCAGTTGGTATTTTGACCATATGTACGTTGGCTTCCCCGCAATCATAGGAATCTCTAGAGTAAAGTCTCATATGCTTACGAATCAATTGCTCCAGTTGTAGCCGCTGTGTATTTGTCTCCAATGCATTAGTTTCCTCTGCTTTATCAATGAAGGTAAGGTCTCTTCTCAGCCTCTGAAGTTTGTTGAACAGTTTTACATTGATCAATGTTCGTTCATATGTTAAGTAGAGGGGATGGCAACCGTGTCCTCTATTTGTAGTAGGACGTGGGTTTCTCCCCCCTTGTTGATGGTTGTGCAAAAGGGTGCTGGTTCCGCATCTAGGAGACAAGCATCCTGGGTTGAGCAGCCTTTTTGCTCGGGCTTTGCTGCAGCAGCATCCTCTGCATTTATGCTGGGGCTGCTAGTGGTTAACTCTTGGGAGTCAGGAGGGAACAGCAGTGTCAGGTCTAAAAGATTCTCATCTGCGTGGGATGTCTGGCTCTGTGGGGCAGTGACAACAAAACCCAGTGCTGCAATGGCATCTTCATTGCTTTTGCCACTTGGAGTGTAGCGGTCTGTATGGATTTTGCATATTTGTGGGTAGTTGTCTCCATTTTTGCCGCCTGCCCATAGTTCATTCTGATCGCAGTCTATTATGGGTTTCAGCCTGCGCAGTAAGTCCATGTCAATTAGTAGTTCTCTTCCCTCGCTGTAGCTGACGTGGATTGGGTGATGGATTTTTGTCCCATTAAATGTGATGTCC
Source organism: Acipenser oxyrinchus oxyrinchus (assembly GCA_030684275.1). NCBI lineage: Eukaryota > Metazoa > Chordata > Actinopteri > Acipenseriformes > Acipenseridae > Acipenser > Acipenser oxyrinchus. Next base: position 103,924,614 of record CM060249.1, read on the forward strand.
AACCAACTCTTACATCTGGGTCGCTGTACCTCTTTGCTGCCATATCCAGTAAGCTTTATTTCGCTGGGGTGTTCATCCACAGTTCTACCCTGTATTTGCAGTTCGGCTTTTAGTGCCTCAAACAGTTTGTTCGTTATAAGGGTAATCTCGGCACCTGGGTCAAGGAAGGCCTCTTCTTGGAGCACGTCTTGAATGAGTACCTTTGTGTACAATCTTTCAGCTCTGCCTTTCCTAATAAGGGTGCCCAGATAGGTTCGGTTTTGAGATGTGACGGCTAGTTTCGTCAAACTAGACACTTCTGCTTCGACCGGGTTGTGGATGCTTTTTCTTCTTGGAGAGAGCATGCATCGTCTTCCAATGTTGGGGTTTTTTGCGAGTGGTTGGAGCTCCTCCTCCACACCTTGCAAATGTATTGCCTTTACTTTACTAGGTGTAGAGGGATCTTGGCTTAGTCAGCTGTCAGGTGCGTGTTTAGAGGCGTTGGCCTGGCAATTCCTAGATCCACTAGGGGGCATCTCAGTAGCATGTGGTGCAGTAGGAGGAGGAGTCGACATTAAATTCTGCATGTGTTGTTGTACACAACGTTGCACTTCCTGATCAAGTTCCTGTTGTCGCTTTTCCTTCCAATCATCTGCTCTCCTGTTACCTTGGTGGTATCCCTCATGGTTAGGTGGTTTGTAGTTATTGTGTTGATTGTAGTTTTTGTGTTGATTGTAGTTCTTGTGTTGATTGTAGTTCTTGTGGGGCCCATCAGAGTACTCTCGTCGCCGTGGGTGGTTTCTCTCTGTGGATTTCTGGCTGCTGTTAGATGGCAGTGTTTTCTTCCCAGAAGGACTATTTGGAGGCAGTTCACCCCCCTCAGGTTCAAGGAAGTCTGATGTGGTTGTAACTGCTACTACTTGGGGAGTTTCTTGTACTTTTCTTGCAGGCATTTTGGAAACCTGTGCATTTTGCCATACTGTCCTAGTAGCTTTCAGAATGTCGTGCATGGGTGTGTCTGCATTTACCACCGCACTTATGGCACATCTGACTTCTTGGGGCAAGTTGCGAATGTACAGTTGTTTGAAGCATTTGTCCACATTTTCTCCAGGGTTGGGCTCACCAGCATGGTAAAGGTGTTTAAGTTCCTCATAGAAGTCTCTCGGGTCCTCATCCTTCTTGCATTGTCTGAGACAAGCTGTGTGCAAGGCCGTGCAGGAGTCACCATACCTGGGGTATCTCTGTGTTAGTGCTTCACACAGTTTCTCAAAGTTTTTTCTAGTTTCAGTCGATAATGTAGAAGTCCATTCTTGAACTGTGTCAACAAGTGTTAGAGACAGCAGCTTGGCTTTAAGCAGGTCCTTTGTCAGTCTCTAATCTTCTACATTGTCTCTAATGCGACTGATATGTCCCTCAATGGTGATGTCTCTTTTAGCTGGGTCAAACTTGTTGAGGGTTGACGCTAGCTTGTGGACTTGGTAGATTTCTTTTTCTCCAAGACAGATGGATTGCAGCAAGCGGTGAGGTGCTCTGTCCACTTGGTACAAACCATTAGTTCTCAGTTCAGGTTGCCCTGTTTCACCATTGTGTGTTGCAGAGGTATAAGCTGGCTATGCATTCTGTTGTCAGGGACTTGCCTTCTGGGTAGCGGAGTGTACTCAGGTAGCGAGGTCATGCTCTCGGCAACATTTCGGTGGAGACCGTTGTGACTGAGCGCGTAGCGTTGCACATCGGGTGGTGCACTTGAGGCAGCTTCTTGCAGTCGTTGGTCTCTGTTTCGGAGCCGTGCCACTTCTCTGGAGAGCTGGCTCACTACTTCTTGTAGGCTTCCTGCCTCAGTATTGTTCGTGGTTAGGGAGGTCATTTCAGCTCTGGATCTTTGGTCTGAGTGCTGATCTGACCTTCTTAGATAATCCAGTTCTCTGGGAGGTAGCTCTGGATTATTAGTAGGCACAGAGGTTGATTCAACTCTCGTGGACAGTCTTTGAGTTGACACCTGCAGTCTTATCTTTTGGAGGTTGCGAATCTCTGTATTCGCATGGTTGGGTTCTTGGATTGCAGCATTGTAGAGAAATGCGGAGATGTCCAGCAGTTTGGTTGCCGTTTCTGATCCCTACACTACTCTAATTAGGGGCTCTATTGGTTGGGAGTTAGAAGTTAGCACTCAGTATTCAAGTGAATCCTGACTTAACTTAATCAGTAGTGTGTGCGTGTGTGCATGTGTGCGTGTGTGTGTGTGTGTGTGTGCATAACTAGGGGCACTCACGCTTCTATGAGGGGTGTCCAGCCGGGTGAATTCGCAGAAGCCTCCCAATGAGAGTAGCTCTTAGGATAATGGCGATTCTTTGCTAGGTCTCCTGATGGCTGGCTCTCCTACGCTATGTGCTTGGGGAAGAAAATAAAGAGAGTTATTCTCAAGGAACTAACAGCAATCTTTAGTGGATCAAGAGAGAGATAGAGAGAGCAAAAGAAACAGGGAATTTCTCTTCTTGTTTAGTAAGCTTCTATGGGAAATCTAGTAGCAAAATGTATCCTATTTTAGTCAGGCAATGCAGACTACAAGATTACAAAATAGGAAGCGCAAATTAATAAATACTACTCCATCACTAGATGGCAGAGTGGGGAACAATGGGTTCCCTATAAATTATTCCTCTATTTAAATAGATATATCAGGGATATAGCTTAGGGAATTAAGGTTGTCACAGGAATAACATCTGTGCAATCTACTGTATATTCATTGACACTGAATATTACCTACTCAATGGCACTAAACTAGTGATTTAGGACAAATTTATCTTGTCCCTAAAGAGTAATTGGATTATTCCTAATCTTTATCTTGAAATTATTTAATTTCACAATCAAGGAATTTACTTCCTAAATTTAGGATTTCACAAACTCAGAAAAATGATTGGTTTGCTGAGTGTTCAAATTGTGTACTCTGTGGTACAACAACATTAACAAAATAAAAAGAAAAAGAAAAGAATCAAAATAAATCTAAATAAATAAAATAAAATGGAAATGAAATGAGAGTAAACAAGAGAAACAAAATAGTACAGTATCAAAAAGAGAAAAGAAACAGATTAGAAGCAGTAATAAAGTACAAAATAATAAAATAAAATAATAAAGTACTGACAAACAATTGATAGAAGCAAATTAGGGAGAATGAACAGAGGTGAGATAGCAAGGGGATAACAAACAATACAAAAAGGGAAAATAAAGAGCATAACAATACAATTTCATAAGAGGTTAATAGTTTATTTGGGAATTTAAGTTAACTCAGGTGATATGGAGAATTATGCATTCCACTGCCATGAATAAATTAACAATGCATCCAAATTATTTCTACACTGTTTGTAGTTAACAAATTTCTGTTCATGGTTAATTTGGGAATTCAAGAGTTAATAGTCAGGTTACATGGCGAATTAAACATTCCACAGCCTTAAACAATTAACAAAACATCCAAATTATTCCTATGCTGCTTGAAGAATACAACACATTTCAGTTAATCTTTACCAGGTTTCATTATTTGCAAGGGTTGATTAAAAAGGTGAGTACCCATTCTGTTAACACGATTGATTGAAGGACAGTTGTTTGCTTAACTGATCAAATCGGCTATGTGACAATTGGCTTCCTTTTAACATTCAAATTGAAAATCGATGTGGCTTTACAATATTCAGCTTAGTCATGCGATTACATCCTGGTATGGCTGATAATTCTTCTAATATCAAGCACGTAGCTAATTATTTTGATCTGTCTTAAGCTCTGCCGCTCCACTTATCTGGATGCGGGTCTTATGGCTGCAGATACTACACAATAAAGTTATCCAGCCTCTCTCTGGGTTTAGTGACGTGTATATTTGCTGACCTTTATTTTAGCAGGAAGTCAATATCTCAACATTTGTCAATCATTTAACCAATCGTTTGAGGCCGTATTGTAATCAATAAGTGAGCTGGCGTTTCTAACTTTACATTCAACACTGCAGTTATTCAATCGTCACACTGCAATAAGGTCCTCAATTCAAAATCACCTTACACTCATTTATGCCTAAGCTTACCAACTGAATTAGCATGAAAGTAAAAACAAAACCAATGTATGCAATGCTAATCAATCAAACAATCAAGCTACACCAATGAAAGTGGTATGCTTGAATCATACCCGGTTAAATGTTTGTATTTATTAGTTAATACAGAATAGAACATAAGCGGTCCACCACAGAAATACCCGCTTGGAATGGAAACGGTGAACTCACGTTCGGAGACCACCTCACAAACCTCCTCAACTTGCAGCTCAGTTCAGCATCCAGCCCTGCTTTTACCAGCGAATTTGAAATGTCCGCTTATGCTCATTAAAACCCATATTGCTGATAGCACAAGTACTGAAACATCGAACGGCAAGCAAATTATGGTTTTTAGATGGGGGCAGACACGCTAGAGTTTAAAACTCAAAGCGTTTATCCTATAGTGGAACACCGTAACTTAGACTCAAGACAGGCTCCCAACAATGTACCACAATTGCCACAATGTATTCACTAATTGAGTAATTTGTATTGATTTACTACAATTATAGGGGAGCAGCTCAATCGTCTGAATTTTCAGCAATAATCACAGCATTAGTATGTTTAAGCATTGAACAGATTCATCAATATTAAATGCATTCACTACTCTACAATTCGAAATATCTCAGTGGGACCTCCAAAATAAGCTGTGGAGGGCTACAGAGACATTTTCGATTGTCAAGATCTCAATGGGACCTCCAAAGTGCAAAACATGATTGCTAATTGTGCTCAGCAAAATGAACTTCACTTCACTAGTATACAATTGTAACCTAGTTAAAAATGTAAAAGTTTGAAAACTGTTTATAACAATGCTGAGTTGTTGCCCTTGAAAAAATGCCAGAATTACCTGAATTGTTATAAAGAAATGAAAGGGAAAATTGCTTTCATTTAAACTCCTTTTATATATTATGCATACACAATGTACATTCAATTTAAATGTATTATAATGTTAATTACATTTCATATTTTTGTTGTAAACACTTGATTGCAAGTGAAATTTATAAATTGTTTTGCCTGATTTTAAAAGGGACACTTGTGCAGCTTTCAGGATCGAGCAATCCGCTCACAGTGAGCACCTCCAGTGGGATGCCTGTGAAGGAGATGGCAGCAGCAGGTTGCCTGCTTAATAACAGTGCTTCACAGTCAAAGTTCAATTCAAGTATTACAGTAAAGTTGGACTTATTCCACTGTATGAGAAGGTTCAGCCAGTTTCTCTCAGCCGCCTTCTGTGTCAGTGATCAAGCAGACCTCCAGAAGCTGAAGGATGGATACTCCTTCTGTGGGATTGATCTACCAAATCCCACCAAACAGCACATCTGAGAACACTGCAGGATGAAGATCGCCCAGAAGAACGTGCAAAGAGTAGAAGGAGTCCTTAATCACTACTTCTCAGCCACCGATGTGAATGGTGTACTGCTGTTTAACCCACCCATGCTGCAAGCTTGGCGGATTCAGAGGGTCCATATACTCCATGGATGCCTAAGTGACCCGAGGTGACTGCTGGAATCCTCTACAGATACGGAGGAACACAACAGCTGAACCGTGTCCGTGGAGAATGTGCTTCTGTACCTGTCCGGATGCCCATCAGAGGAACCTCGCAGCAGGAAGGCTATCATTTCCACCAGGCTCAGTGGGTTAAAGGGAACCATGTTTCTAATGAGTTGTTCCAAGCCCAGGGTATGATGGGGGTGGCACGGTGGAATTATCAGAGAGTGGTCGACCTCAAACAGTCAGATGTGGTGCTACCATCCGTATTTAACCCATCTTTAATAGCAGACCTGAATGAAGCCTCATGCACAGTCACTGGTAATGAGAAATACCCTGCGCTGCACATCTCAGTCAGAGATACAGGATAGAGGTTTGGACTGCAGTATGTAGAACCAGGATGTCGCCCTGTACCTCTGGACTGGAATAAACACAGGAAAGTCAGAACTGAGGACATGTCTGTAGAGGAGAAGGAGGAGAAGAAAACGAGAAAGCAGACAGAACCACAGCCATCTGGTCGGCTGTGCCGGTTCTGTAGATTAGAATTAAAACAGGGACCAAACAGCCCCCATATCCATACAGGATTTGCTGGCATGGCTGGAAAATATCTATTGTACTGTCAAGGTGGTCAGTGTATGCTACATTATGTTAAAATTCCTGGCGGATTTTCCTCATCCCCTATTTTTTCCCGTGCAGCTCTAGACCCGGAGCACTCACTGACTCAGCCTCTATAGTGCATTTATATAATATCACCATAACTATTTTCATTTGGGCTGTAGCATGCTGCATGTATCCATCTCTTCAGCAAAGGCAGTGCTTAACTTCTTTAGATACTGTTGGCTTCGGCATATTCAAACTGTTACCGCAATTGTACAGTACAGTTCAAAAATGACTTGAACTTAGTGTAAGCTTTGCACTTTTTGTACTCTCAAGCTTCAGCATGTTGGTGAAACACTGTATTTCAGTAGTAATCTGTGACAGACCAGTTTCTAGACAGATAACTGCCTCTAGTATTAACCCTTTGCGGTCCATTGTCGGACTGGGTCCGACATTGCAATTATTCTCATCAGGTCCTTTGTCGGACTCTGTCCGACATCATCCAAAAAACGCAAAAAACGCAAAAAAGTCGTTTTTTCAACGGAAAAAGCAGAGAAAACCATTCAATGGCTGAGTGGGAGCGAAAGGAGCCGAGACAAGCTGATAAAAAAAAAAAAAAAAGGCATATCTCATGAATAGTCATTCTTGCCCCTGGCATCAGATGGGGCGGTCATAAGGAAACAAGCTGGGTGTTACTGTATCAGCGCACAGAGACTATCACGGACATTTGCAGAGCTTTTTTGAGATGTTATAGCAATAAAATAATGACTTGGATTGCATTATTGAGGAGTTTGGTGATAAAACGAGTCATCAGGAGATAATTGATCGGTATGTACGACTATTATTATTATTATTATTTATTTCTTAGCATATGTGAAAGCGATAGCGAACGAAAGGGTGGGGCGGGGCTGGAGATGCCTAGTGAGTGCTTTGTTGATATGCAGGGCCTTTTAAACCCGTTTGACTGTGGAAAAAAAATACTTTTAAACAGCGCGTCTAAAATTAACTCTGCATGTGAAAATAAATTAGACCTGGCGAGCCTGATGCACAATTAATAAATGGACCGCAAAGGGTTAACTAAACTACATATCACATTGATTTGAGTACCGCATCATATTTCACCATTTTTATTGCTAGTTTTGGCTACTACTGTATGTATGTGCTACACACTTTTTTATTTTCTCCTTCAGGGTATAAAAGTAATCAAGTTTCTTTAATGCCGATCTGGACATTTAGCCGGCAGTGTATAGATAAACCTCCTGAACTGTAAGTGGAGCAGCAGCATCTTTGTCAAAGGACCGCCATTAAACGTTATAATTTATTTATTTAATCTATGGAATGTTGGATTATTTATCTTAATTCAACTTGATTTAGAATTCTATTAAAACACTAATGACTATTGTAAAGCGCCATCATACATGAAAGAAGTACAACTGGGTGTTCAAAAATACATAACCTTTCATAAAAATTGTATTATTTTATTTTGTCCTGAAGCAGTGCATGGTTTCTCCCCAAAGTGAAACAAAACCTGTAACGAGTACAGTTACCCTGTAGCATAATTATGGTATGAAATCATTTTCTAATTTAAAGCACTCCACTGCAGTAAAACACAGGCATTTGTCATATGGTGGTTAAGATTATTTTCTATACTGTACAATGGGTCTTGGGATGGTTTTATTATATGGTACAAACACCTTTCTTAGATTTATAGACCTGTAGTACTGAAGGGCTGTATATTGTCTTTACTATTATTATTTATTTATTTCTTAGCAGACGCCCTTATCCAGGGCGACTTACAATCGTAAGCAAATACATTTCAAGTGTATATTTCTGTATAAAACTCTAAGTCTGCAATGGTTGATTTTTCCCAAGTCTGTCAATGTGGATAGCAAAAGACAGCGGAGGATCAATCCACACACCTGTGATTGAATTCATTGACTCTCTAAAGGTGTAGTATCAAGTTATTTTAAATAAGCCACTAGTAAAGACAAACCTGTGGCCTTATTGTCATGGTAATGTAAATCGCCTAAGTGACAGGTGTGTTTTTCTCCTTTACTGTCAGAAAGGCTAATTCTATTACAGTGATAAAACCTGGAGGAGGTAATGTAATAAAGTAGGGTGTTTATTGGCAATTTCAGTGGTGATCTGTATAGAATCAATGGCATTATGCATACAAAATAAAATATAACCTCCTTCAGAGACACTCAATGCCAAGTTCTTTGCATCTCATTGGGCAAGGATTCATTTTACAAGGATTCTGAAAAGAAAATAATCTCATTATTTGTGTGCTATGTTTTTAAATATCCTGTTTTTCTAGAAAAAATCTATTATGTATAAAATTGTAATTTTTCAGTTAACGTGGCATCATGGCTGATTATGGGGCACAGTATCATAAATGGAAGACTGAAAAGGAAAAAGAACAAGTGAAGCAAGAAGATTCCTTTCTGATGAAGGTAGATCAAAGGATCAACCTGAGACTGAAGCTGAGACGACAATTTTGCCTACAGTCTCACAAGTTGAAGTAAAGTTTGAGGAACATAATCTGAATATAGAAGATAAACCAAATGAAGTCTGCCAGGATCAAGATTTGAGAGGATGTGACCGTGAAAATGTCACCATGGTGACCCTGCTACTTGGGCCAATTTGCTGCCCAAATGTGATGATCGTGTGCGACAAATCATGGTGGAACTTGGGCCAGAACAAGTTCAGCAGTTCGATTTCCCTAAAGATGGTAATCAAAGACAATTCTCAAAAAATCATAACAAAAGGAGACTTGCCAATGGAGAAGAAATGCACCGTCAGTGGCTACAATATTCCATGTCAAAGGACTCTGTGTGTTTGCTTCTGTTGCAAGCTGTTTACCAGTAACACTATTGGTGCGTCATCTCTTTCTGATAAAGGAGAGAAGCAGTGAACATTTGGAGAATTTTCAAAAGTGGAAGGAACTTGAACTGCGATTCAAAAACAAGAAAACAACTGATGAAGAAAATTTGCACCTCATTAAACAAGAAGAAAAGTATTGGCAGCAAATCTTAGAAAGACTGATTACTTTAGTGAGAGTTCTTGGTATGCAAAATCTGGCCTTTCGGGGAACACACAAAAAACTGCACACTTCTGGTAATATCTAGCTTTGCTTGACTCACTTATGGATGAGTCCTTGACACAGCAATACAATCGGTTGAAGAAAGATTCACACAGATGCATCACATTAGTTCTGTGTTTGGCTTCCTCTACAATGTTCACAGTCTGCAGAATAGAACATCAAAGCAAATTATGGAACATTGCTTGAAGCTAGAGGAGGCTTTACAACACGGGGACTCCGAAGATATTGATGCTTCAGATTTGTGCAGTGAATTGTGAGCCATTGCAAGAGGAATTCCAAAGTGTGCATCACCACAAGATGTATTGAACTTTGTATGCAAAAATGAGCTGACAGCTAGTGTCCCCTACACATTTATTGCTCTCCGCATCCTGTTGACCCTCCCTGTTTCTGTGGCCAGTGGTGAGTGAAGCTTTTCCAAGCTAAAGTTGATCAAAACATACATTCGTTCCTCAATGATGCAAGAAAGACTTGTGTAGAAGTTGGTCTTGCACTTTTGTGGATTGTACAAACAAGTTAATAAAATAAATAGCAAAACATGTGTCAGCACAGTACTCTGAATATACATTTTATACAGATTTGGAATAAGTTGGCAGGGTTTTGAGATCACTATATCAAGACCCCCTGAATGCAATTAACTACACTTTGTAAAATAGAGGTATTTGTAAAGCTCCTGATAAGAAAGATTGAAGTGTATTATTAAAAAGTATAACTTACGGGCGCCTGTCCAATGCAATGCTCCCTTCAGAATCCCCAGTGAAGACCGGCGACTCCACACAGCCAGGACTCGAACCTGCACTGTATGACTCACCTTACAAAACATGCGATTGGGCTTTTACCAGGGACCCCCATGGCCTATTTAAGAAAAAAAAATTCTACACAAATTATTCAGCCATCACTTTAACACAACTTACATATATACTGTATCAGTTGCTGAGAAGCAGCAGTTTGATTTAGGTGTTTATATCATATACAAATTATACATATATGTATTATTTGTATATGATATAAATGACTCCTCAGCTAAGAACCTCGGAGTCACCCTGGACCCCTGCCTCTCTTATTCCCAGCACATCTCCACTCTGGCACTCACTTGCCGATATATATATACACAGCCCTACTATTGTGGGGCTATCACAATAATTGTACAAACAGCAATTTACCTATTAAAAAAAAAAAAAAAAAAAAACGATAGGAATTGTATTTCAATCCCACTGCACTGACGCAGGGCTCCAGTATACAAGCTTGGGATTTGTCAGTATTTAAACACTAAGCAAAACAGATTCATTCATTTAAAATCATTAAAAACCAAACCAGCATTTGTTCCAGTGCAACGTTTGCTCCACTTGAAATAAAACAAAGAATTAGCATACCAATACAAAATATAAGCAAATAAGAATTAGCATACCAATACAAAATATAAGCAACTAGGAATTAGCATACCAATACAAAATATAAGCAAATAAGAATTAGCATACCAATACAAAATATAAGCAAATAAGAATTAGCATACCAATACAAAATATAAGCAAATAAGAATTAGCATACCAATACAAAATATAAGCAAATAAGGCTTATTTTCCCAAAGAAAGAAATAAACACCTACTGCTGAACGAATGTATCTTTCGACTCCCGTTCCAGCTGACAGTTGCAAAATCTGCGTATCATTATTTTGTCACTGTCAGCTGCATACATCCCCTCATGCTCAAATTATTTGCAGTGTTGTTTAATTGTTATGTGCAGTTTATGCATTTCAGAAACAAATGTCTCTTCTCACAATTTGAATTCCCAAATGACTCGCTCCAAATTATACATCTGCGCAAGTGCTAGTCAGAGCTTCTGTTTCCCTTCAGACCGAGTCTATGGTAACGGCTGAGCCTTGACAACTACGATTGCAATTATTTATTTAAAGTATTTCTTGTATAAACCTCCCAATTTTAAAATGTAATTCTATGTTTGCTTTATTATGATTTTTTGTTTTATTTCGTTTTTGTGAACAGGTGGCTTTGCAGGGGTGACGTCAGACCAGAAACACAGACTCAACTCCAGGAAGTGGCGGGGCAAAACTGAAACGCTACGACGTTTAGCACTTTAATAAATAATAAAACAAAGATTTCAACAAAAACAAAAACAAAAGGGCGCCTTGGCCAAACAAACAAATGGAACTAAACAAGTATCATGCTGGTTTTGAGCCAGCACGTATAACAATTGTTTACTTTGAATTTGCATTTAGCTTTTACCTCCTAACTCCTCACTCGTTCTCCACTCTTGAACACCTTTCTCCGAACAAGGAAAGCTGCAGGCTTTTATCTTCTGGCCGAGGGGTTAACTAGCTATTAATTATCTTATTACTCCTCGGTGATAGTCTGCACGAGTTTAGTAAGGATGCATGACTGTCAGCTGGTTAAACAATCAGTAGCTGATCAGTCACGTATCCTCACGAGGTTTGAAAATAAAAATACAAAACAATAACACATAATGGTGGCGGCTTTCCGTCTGCGCCGCAAACAATAATAATACAAATAATAATATAAACAAAGGGGCGGAATTGTATTATTACTTGGACTGTGATTCTTGAAATGTATTTTTTTAAGACTGTAAGTCGCCCTGGATAAGGGCGTCTGCTAAGAAATAAATAATAATGATAATAATAATAATAATAATAATAATAATAATAATAATAATAATAATAATAATAATAACAACACTCTGCCAACGTTTTATATTTCCATTTCATTTTCTTTCGTTTTATATGTTCCATTTCATTTTATTTCGTGCTAGTTCGTATTTCCGAAAAACACTGGGCTTTACTTATAACCTAAACTGCAGCATAGATTGCAATGCACAGGAGATTGCACCATGGAAAGGTTAATGCATAAAGCCCATAGACTGAATTTCACACAGCATACTCATTGACACTTTAGGGCATTGCATGCAAGCCTGAGCAGTTCTTCCTCAGACTAACACTGCAGTTTAGAACCTTTAACATCTCACTCTCACTTCAGTCTAATGACTGTACACAATTTATAACACATTAGCATGTTGGTAAGTGCACTGGAATTCAACGGATTCACCGGCACCCTACAGTGACTTTACAGAAATTAAAGAACAGCCACCAGCTACTTCTGTCACCTTTGGCTGGGTTTGCAACATTATGGCACAATATCTAAGGACTGATGACACTCCATGCTAGGCATTTAATTTAAGTTGGTGGGATAGATTGCATTTTTGTTTTCTGTTCTCTCACATTGGTATGATTTTTGCAATCACATTGAATGGTTCTTATCGCAATTCTAACAATGTCCTAAGATAGACATGTGCAACCATAGCCATAGTATCTTTATATTAGTAAGCTCCCGAGCCATCTTGTGAACAGGTGTGTATTGTCAGAAAAACAAACGGAGATGTGATCCAAAGTGTACGATCTCTAGATGGTTGTGGCTCTTGTCTGAACAAGCCTACATTATGGCAAGCAACTCATGGGAAAACACTTTAACACTAATATTAATGTGTATTCTGATCCACTAAAAACACCATAAAAAAGAAAGGGGCAGTAAGGAATGTTACTATGTTATTTCATGGTCAGAGGTTTTTTAGATTTGTATTTATTATTATTATTATTATTATTATTATTATTATTATTATTATTATTTTCGACATTGTGTTGCTTTGCAGATACTAAAAGATAGCAGACATGTTGTATGCTTTATTTATTTGCACATGTCCGCATATAGGTCTATACATGTATCAGGTTTATATTACTGTATGTGTAGGCTACTATTCTCTCCCAGCAACTAATCACAATAGTGTTTTGGTAGAAAATGTACGCCATGGCATTTAAAAACGTGCTGCAAAACAATACAAACTTGGAAGTTGCACTTGCTTGAATACAAAAATGGTCATGTGTCAATGGTTTTATGCCCTGTATTTCACTGTATTTAATGTAATATGCATTGTTCCTCACTATCTTGTAAAGCACTTGTTGATGGTTGGCCACTATGAAAGGCGCTATATAAAGTAAATTTGATTGATTGATTGCTTGATAGTCTGCACTTGTAAACCCCATCGATCTACCCCTCTGATCTCACTCTGCACACTGATTTACAGCACCTGATTCCAGCACTGCATCACCAGCTGTATCCTGATTCCAGCCTTGCATCACCAGCTGTATCCTGATTCCAGCACTGCATCACCAGCTGTATCCTGATTCCAGCCCTGCATCACCAGCTGTATCCTGATTCCAGCCCTGCATCACCAGCTGTATCCCAATTCCAGCCCTGCATCACCAGCTGTATCCTGATTCCAGCCCTGCATCACCAGCTGTATCCTGATTCCAGCCCTGCATCACCTATACTATAATAAGATCTAAAATGGAAAATTACCTATATGGTAACAATATCCTGGGAGACAGTCATCATGGTTTTAGGAAAGGGAGACCGTGTCTAACTAACCTGCTGGACTTTTTTGAGTATGCAACATTGACAATGGATAATTGCAAAGCATACGACATGGTTTATTTAGATTTCTAGAAAGCTTTTGACAAAGACCCGCAGAAAAGATTAATTCTCAAACTGAACACAGTAGGGATTCAAGGAAATGCATGCACATGGATTAGGGAGTGGTTAACATGTAGAAAACAGAAAGTACTGATTAGAGGAGAAACCTCAAAATGGAGCGAGGTAACCAGTGGTGTACCACAGGGATCAGTATTAGGTCCTCTGCTATTCCTAATCTATATTAATGATTTAGATTCTGGTATAGTAAGCAAATTTGTTAAATTTGCAGCTGGTCTCTAACCACAATACTAACATAATCAAGCTATCGTAATGTATCAGCCTGTTTGTACCACTGAACCAAGGCATATTAGATGCATACAATGTGGAAAACACAATTTAATGAACATTTTCTTTTTAAGCTCTGAATGGAATATATCACTCAAAGGGCACTATAAAAAATAAGGCTATTAAGAAGGGGCTGCTGCTGTTTCAATATCAATGAGACAGAGAGAGACCACAAGACAACATTATCTTTTAGATTGGATTGGCTGTAACATTTCTGAACCAACTATGTAAAACACATATATAAAGACCTGAGTCTTGCTTTGTACATATCTAAATAAAAGCTTGGTCCACATCTTTTTTAAACAATCTGGATATTTTTTCTTGGCCTATTATATATACATATAAAAATGTGTGTGTGTGTGTGTAAAAGACAAAAGTCATTGTTTGTCATTTGTCACGCTTGCATTAGTTGTGAATTAAATAATTGTGAAAAGAAGCAACTTGCAGTAATGGTATAGAGAAGCAAAAACAAAAAAAAATAATATCCTTCAAGGTCACATTGGTTCCTCATTCAGAATTCCAATCAAGACAACTGATGTGTAGCTGTTCTGGGAGAATTAGGCCTATTCCCCAAAAGACTATTAACCTGAATCAGAATGCATTGTGTGTAACTGGTTAGGGAAAATTGTCCTTTGGTGTGCTCCTAAATTGGCAGGTAGAGGTGAAATGAGCCTAGTTTCACAAGACTAGTTATTTAATTAAGCGATAGTGCTGTAGATGAAGGCTCTACCGTTTGGTAGTTCACCGTCACTAGAGGCTTGCGCCCCGAATCGAAGGCGAGGGCACTAATGAAAGTCAAGGTCAAATACCACACAGTACAGCCTTCATCGAGAGGGCACTATCGCCATTAGAAAACACCTTTTTCTCATTATTTTCTTTAAAACAAAACCTAGATTTGTGGGTACAGGACAAGCATGATGTGTGATCTCAGTGCCTTTGTTTGGATAAGTGATGTTGCTGATTTAAAAAAAAACTTTAAGGAAAGGACAGAAAGAGGACGTGACTGTCCCTTTGTATTTGATTGAAAGCTGTCTTTCACAAGATGAAACAAAATGTAGGTAGATTATTTATTTTGAATGGACATGTTATGTTCTCACATTTTATTTGAAATTGTTGGCTTCTGTCAAAATTTATTTTCAAAGGGGTCGATCCTGCCAGTGCTATAGCCATTTCAGAGGAGCTGGAGGCTAAATATTAAAAACATACCCAACGCAAAGGTAATAGATGAGAGGACAGTAAGTACAGCAAGCAGGAAGAGCCTGGCAGCTGGGCAGGAGGCTGCAGTTCTTGCTTCTCTTTGTGAAACATTCTTAGGTTGTTTCTTATTCTTTTAAAAGTTGATCTTAGTGTTTTTATTTTGTGATAAAATGCACTAATGACAAATTGGAGTAAATATCTTTGATAAATGGTATGGTTGAATACAAACTTTCTACGTTTTTATTTTATAAAAAATGCAATTTATTATTATTATTATTATTATTATTATTATTATTATTATTATTATTATTATTATTATTATTATTATTGTCATTTAGCAGACGCTTTTATCCAAAGCAACTTACAGAGACTTGGGGGTGAACTATGTATCACAATTGCTGTTGCAGACTCACGTAGAATAGGACCTTGGTTTTACATCTCATCTCAAAGACGGAGCACAAGGAGGTTAAGCGACTTGCTCAGGGTCACACACAGTGAGTCAGTGACTGAGCCAGGATTGAACTGGGAACCTCCTGGTAACAAGACCCTTTTCTTCAACCACCAATTACTTTAACAAAACATTAGCATTCAATGTAGAACTGCAGATCACACACACATTATCAGTTAAACATCAATGATGAGGCAATATCAGTAGTGTCTTAGAAGCATGTGAAAAGTCTTGGGAGATGATATGATGGGGACCTAAAGGACACAGTTCGTGTGGGAGAAGTGAGACAACAAGCAGTGCAAGGGTTGAAGAGCATAGACAGCAGCGCTTTATCGGACAAACCTAAACTCTGGTGCTTTCAGTTTGGTCTACTGCAGTGGTGAGGTGTGGTGACGTCACGGACCAGGAAGTAACCGAACCAAAACAGTGGCTGGGCGGGTGAAAGCTGAAACGCTACGGCGTTCAGCTGCTTTTATTAAATCATAATACAAAACAAAGAATTTAAATAACAAAACACAAAACAAAAAGGTGCGTTGGCCAAACAAATAGAAACAAATAAGCGTGCTGTGACTGTCAGCTAGTTAAATAATCAGTAGCTGAAAAGCCACGCATCCTCACAAGGTTTTTTAAATAACAAATAACAAAATCGGCTTTCGCCGTAATAAACAAATCATAATAAATAAATAAACAAAGGGGCGGGACACTCCGCCACACATGCCCCACCCTTGTGCGCAGCACACATGGCCTTTTCCGCCACCTCCCCCTTAATCCCTAAATTCTCAGCTAGCAGTCCCGGCCCAGGAACAGGGGAAGCAAGGTGTCTCCGGGGGCGGCTACGGCGGGATGTCCTCCTCCCACCCCAACAACTGTAGTGTCCCAGTGGACCACGCACAGGCCGGCTCCTCCGGCCAAGGAAATTTTGGGGGTGGTCTCCAGACCTGCCTCCCCTTCTTCATGGCCGGCAGCTCCCCTCCGTGGGGCTCCGGCCACCCTTTCTCCTGCAGTGAAATTGCTGTGGGGGAGCTGGTCTCCTGACCTCCCCTTCTTCATGGCTGGCAGCTCCCCTCCGTGGGGACGCCAGCCACCCGTTTTCCTGCAGCGAAATTGCTGCGGGGGGAGCTGGTCTCCTGACCTCCCCCCCCTTCCTCGTGGCCGGCAGCTCCCCTTCATGGGGCTCCAGCCACAGTATTTCCTGCCGCATGGCAGGACTGGTAGCGACCCCAGGCAAAACAGGATCCTTGGGAGGCGACGGCAGCAGTAGCGGACCCTCGGGAGGCGAACTCGGGCGGGGAGACACTGGCCATGGAGACGGCAGCTGGAGCTCCACTTCTCCCTCATACCCAGTAACTGGTGTCTCTCCAGGTGATGCGGAGCAACAGGTAGCCCCAGGCGATGCGGAGCAACAGGCAGCCCCAGGCGATGCAGAGCAACAGGCAGCCCCAGGCGATGCGAAGCAGGCATCCTTGGGCGGTGTGAAGCAGGCATCCTTGGGCGGTGCGAAGCAGGCATCCTTGGGCGGTGCGAGGCAGGCATCCTTGGGCGGTGGATGTGGAACCAGCAGGTATTCACCCTCTGCTGGTGGAGGTGGGAGGGGCAAGCAGTCCTCTCAAGGCGGCTGAGGCAGAACCAGCAGGCATTCACCCTCTGCTGGTGGAGGTGGGAGCGGCAAGCAGTCCTCCCACGGCGGTTGAGGCGGAGCCAGCAGGTATTCACCCTCTGCTGGTGGAGGTGGGAGGGGCAAGCAGTCATCCCACGACGGCTGAGGCGGAACCAGCAGGTATTCACCCTCTGCTGGTGGAGGTGGCAGAGGCAGCTCCTGTTGCTCTGCCCCTAGCGGTGGTGGAGACAGAAGCGAGGGCTCCTCACCCTCTGGTGTTGGAGATGTCAGCGATGGGACCTCTCCCTGTAACGCTGGAGACAGTAGCAATGGCTCCTCTCCCTCTAGCACTGGAGACAGCAGCAATGGCTCCTCTCCCTCTGGTGCTGGAGACGGCAGCAATGGCTCCTCTCCCTCTGGCGCTGGAGACGGCAGCAATGGCTCCTCTCCCTCTGGTGCTGGAAACAATGGCGAGGGCTCCTCTCCCTCTGGCGTTGGAGATGGAAGCGATGGCTCCTCTCCCGCTGGTACTGGAGACGGCAGCAATGGCTCTTCTCCCTCTGGTGCTGGAGAAGGCAGCGATGACTTCTCTTCCTCTGGCACTGGAGATGGCAGCGGTGGGGCTTTTCCCGATGGAGCTGGAGATAGCGGTAGCCCTGCCATATCTGCAGCCAGGTAGCGGATTACTATGTCCGCAACCTCCGTGAGGGACACTGGGCAGTGTTGCTTTTCCCAGGCTTCCCATCGCTCTCCATCTCTGGCCCACAGGAGGTTGATCACATCGGGGAGGGCCTCTTCGGCATTCCTCCCAGGCTCCACCAGCCAGCCCCAGATTCCCTCAAAGGAGAGTGCTTTTGTCAGCCTCTGAGCCATCGGGACCTCTCCACCTGATGCCGGATGCTCAGGCTCCTCCATCTCCTGCCATGCGTGGCTCTGGCTGAATGGACGATACCTGACCTCGCCACACAGGAAACACCACCCTTCCTCATCCAGACAGGGCAGGCAAACATCCGGTGTGGTAGAAACACGACAGGACCTGCGACCGGCCCCGCGCTGCTGTTGCTGCTTTCTCCTGCCGCTTCTTCCCTTTTTTTTTTTTTTTTCCTCCTTCACAAAAAAACACTTTTTGAAAAAACGAACACAAAAAAAAACTCCCTTTGGTGTTCCTGGTCCGGCTCCTGGAGGCGTTGTTTGTCCCACGCAGGGCACCATATGTGGCAGGATGGCTTGCAGTGGTGAGGTGAGGTGACGTCACGGACCAGGAAGTAACCAAACCAAAACAGTGGCTGGGCGGGTGAAAGCTGAAACGCTACGGCGTTCAGCTGCTTTTATTAAATCATAAAACAAAACAAAGGATTTAAACAAATAACAAAACACAAAACAAAAAGGCGCGTTGGCCAAACAAATAGAAACAAATAAGCGTGCTGGTTTTAACCCAGCACGATACGTAGCAGTTGTTTTATTTTATTTTCCTCGCTCTCTCCGCTCCCCGTACTCTCCTCTGTACACTCTCTTCCCACAGCACGGACAGCTGCAGGTTCTTATACTCTGGCCGAGGGGTTAACTAGCTGTTAATTATCTTATTATCCCTCGGCCACAGTCTGTACGAGTTTAGAAAGGATGCGTGACTGTCAGCTAGTTAAATAATCAGTAGCTGAACAGCCACGCATCCTCACAAAGTTTTTAAAATATAAATAACAAATAACAAAATCGACTTTTGCCGTAATAAACAAATCATAATAAATAAATAAACAAAGGGGCGGGACACTCCGCCACATCTACTCACTGTGTATGAGGTTTCCTTGGCAACTGTAGAGATGCTGGAAGCATTATTCAGTTCCTATGTCAGGAAATGGTTAGGAGTTCCACGCTGCCTCAGTAGAGTGGAACAGTATGGTAAAGGGACACTGCAGCTGCCAGTCTCAGCTCTAACCGAGGAGTTTAAGTGTGCCAAGTTTCCATTGCAAAATGACATTGGTAGAGTCACATGAAGAATGTGTGGGGGAGGCAGCATCTGTAAGGCTGCCAAAGACTTACAGCTTCAAAGGCTGCCCTTCGACTCGGCGATATCATGAGGTAAGTACAGCATGGAAGAGGAGGTCTTGGTCGCAGTTCAGCTCCTCCTACATGGCACAAAGCAGCCCCAGTTCAACGGAGGAGGCTGGTAGACAACGAGGTGCAAAAGCAGGAGGAGATGATGAGGTGCATAAAGGCAGTTTCTCAGGCCAAGCAGGGAGAATGGATGAGATGGGAAAGTGTGGAACAACGCAAGATTGGCTGGCGAGATCTAGGGACAATGGATCAGTTTCCTCCTCTCCCATCACCACAGAACGTTAATCTGTGGGTAGGAGAGGATCCGTGGTGTCCTTTGTGTTCATCGCCAGCTACATTAAGACACATTTTGACAGGATGTAAGGTGGGTCTTAGCCAAGGATGGTTTACTTTGCGTCATGACCAGGTGCTATGTTGTTTTGCCTTAGCATTGGAAGACAAGCACAGCATTACCAACAGTCCTCCATCCAGGGGCGCAACCTCCAAGAAAATATATTAAAACCAAAACTCATCTAGGAACCAACTGGAAGCTGCTAGATACTGGAAAATGCTGCCAGATGTTGGACAATGGCTTATTTTCCCACCTGAGATTGCCACCACTAACCTTCGACCTGATTGCCTTGTGGTCTGGATCAGCACGCCTTGTTCATCTGGTAGAGTTAACAGTGCCATGGGAGGATGCTGTGGATGAGGCATATGAAAGGAAGACATTTTGGTACGCTCAACTAGCTGCTGAAGCGGAACAGTGAAGATGGAGAGTCCAGGTTTACCCAGTGGAGGTGGGTTGTCGAGGATTTGTGGCACACTCCACAACCCGGTTTCTCAGAGATTCAGTGGTCAAGAGTTGTGACACATAGTGAAGAACTAGAGAGGAGCAGTAACTGGCTCTGAGGCGAAAAGATTCTGGTCGGGGACCTCAAGCACAGTAGAAAAAAAAACATTGATGTAAAGGAAGGTAAGTAAATTGGACTTAGCTGAGTGGGGGACAGAAGGGGGTGATGTTGTGACGGCAGAATCACTGTCTCTTAAGGTGTTGTGAGCTAGTCAACGAAACAAGTCGACGAGAGTTGAGTCCAATATCAGCATAAAGTTTTAACACCTACTCTCATGTAATAGAAATCATGAATACTTCCTTGGCAGAGTAACACAGTATATGTGGGTTTATAAGTAAATAATTATCCACAATAAACATGATGCTACTTCTCTTGGTGTGAATTGTTCATATTTAAAATAATTATGCAACTTGTTTCATTCTTTATACATTACTGTCAGAGCTTATTATGTATACTTTACAGTCAGAAACAATTGGCATGAGAAGTCCTGGAGGTATAATACTTTTTTTTTACTTCAAAAGTATAAGGAAACATATTTGTGTCTGTATCTAATGGTAATGACATTTCCTTTTTTGATGTGTGTGTTGGCATTTATCTGAACATCTCTGCAGAATAAACAAATACCTAGGACCAACAGCTTTCAGAAGATCTTGAAGTGCAATAAAAGGAAATATTTTTAGTTTTTAAGGTCCTCATTTAAAAAAAGGTCACTCTAATTAGCTGATCATGTCCGTCTCTCACACTTTACATGGTGATTAAGGTAATTGCCTTGATTTTTTATCAATCACCAAACAATTATTGACATTTCAAATTGCATTTGACTATAAACTCCTGATTTTATACAAATATGTGTTGCTTTTTAGTTCTGTATGATTATTATGTGATTGTGAGTACCCTCTATGTGCCTGCACTGGCTTAGATAATGCTTGTTGCTGCAGTTTCAATAATTTTATACTGCATTCTGGATTGTGAAATGAGAGTTGTTACTGATATAAACTGTGATAAACAAGTGTGACATTTTCACACATTATTTCCAAGCCTTCAGATATGGTATTTATCAATTCCATAGTTGCAGCCTTTTCAGAAAAGCATTGATTCTTTCCTGATCTTTTCAGTTTTTCTAAATGTCATAAGGTAAAACAAAAAAAATGATTTGATCAAAGAACCAGTATCACATGAATCACATTTATCTAGTTGAAGTTATAAAAATACTTGTGAGCTGTATTGGACCTTGCTGTGTATTTTCATCCCAGATACCTTGAAATAACATTCAGGACTTTTTAGGGATCAGATAGCAGCACAGTGCACCCCGATAAAAGCAAGTGGATGCACCTATTCTCACTTGAGAGTTCCCCTGAGCTAAGTTAGGAGCTGCACCAACACGGTATTGCTGCAGTACCGGAGGCCAGTGGTATAGTCGAGGGTATATGCGTTTACCCACTTTTCATTTGTGCAATATAGCATTTACCCACTTCTCATATAAGGGATACAGAGTTTGCGCATTTCTACTTTCCTGTGATATGCAAATCTTGGGTTAAAGACAACATAGTTTAACGGTGAGCGTCTGTGTTCTGTTGCTGCGTGCGAAAAGTCACAATTGTGGCGCGAGCAGGGGGGCGTGGCCAGTGGACTTTGTGTTCTTTTTGTGTGTCTGTTCTGTGATTGGTTGTTTATGTTCTGTTAATGTTAATATAACAGAGGTTATGGACTCAGCACCCTTTTCAACAGCATTCCGTTGAATGATCACGTACAGTCCACCACAAATTAATAGTAATTATTTCTTGATTTTTAACAATAAAAGCAAAGCTGGTTAATAAACCAAAGAGTATTTTTTTATACTTAACCCCTTGCGGTCGTATGTCGGACCTGGTCCGACATTACAATTATTCCTATCCGGTCCAATGTCAGACCCTGTCCGACATCATCAAAAAGACGAAAAAAAAGGGTTTCTGTCCGAGTGGGGCGACAGAGCCGAGCCAAGCCAAAAAAAAAAAGGGCGTATCTCATGAATAGTCATACTTGCCCCTTTTTGAGATGTTATAGTAATAAAATAATGACTTGGATTGCATTATTGAGACGTTTGGTGATAAAACGAGTGATCAGGAGATGATTGATCGGTATGTATGACTATTATTATTATTATTATTATTATTATTATTATTATTATTATTATTATTATTATTATTTATTTCTTAGCATATGTGAAAGCGATAGCAAACGAAAGGGTGGGGCGGGGCTGGAGATGCCTAGTGAGTGCTTTATTGATATGCAGGGCCATTTAAAACCGTTTGACTGTGGAAAAAAATACTTTTAGACAGCGCGTCTAAAATTAACTGCACGTGTGAAAATAAATTGGACCTGACACGCACTTAATAAATGGACTGCAAAGGGTTAAACTGAGGGATTTGTATTTCACTATTGCTGTGTGTTTATGTTTTTTAATGTAAATTGCATGGGAAAATATAGAATGGATTATTAAAAAAGTGTATACATTATTTATATAATACAGTTTTATGCAATACAGTTTTACATAAGCCCATTAAATGCATCATCATTCTCAGACATGACTAGGCAAGCAGCAAATTGATTTAATCTGCACTTTATGATGTATCACTTTATGATGTATCAAATGCAGGATCCTTTCATATACATTACTAAGAGACTATTTTCTGACAAGGGAATACCAGGATCAGTTGCTGCTGACAATACTTCACTATAAATGTGTAAAAAAGAGAATGAATAAGCTCCAGTAACTTTGTATTAATCTAGAGAACAATAACAATGTAACACTAATTTTAGTGAGAGTTAATATTAATGTAATAAATATGTCTAAAAACGAATGTGTTTTAATTGAGAAAGCTACAACAAGCATGGGGGCCTATCTGATACCTTACTTTTAATGGCAAGCACCATTTTAATTTTGAGAAATACAGTAGCAATGTACCTTTTGGGGATGGAGGTATTACACAGTACGGAATTAATGCCCCAATGTTCCTACGAAATACATTTTTTACTGAATCAGCTTTTATGAATGAAATCATTTTCTGGTGGCCATTTTTTGTGTGCTCCTCATGATATTGATCATGTTGACCTTTCATTCATGTTTAACATAATTGATCAATTAGCTCGCCTTGAGAGATTACAGGCGGCATGGTAATGTCGGCTCATTCTAACAGTGGTTCTCTTCATATATTGTTATGTCGGAC
This sequence comes from Acipenser oxyrinchus oxyrinchus, assembly GCA_030684275.1. Lineage (NCBI taxonomy): Eukaryota > Metazoa > Chordata > Actinopteri > Acipenseriformes > Acipenseridae > Acipenser > Acipenser oxyrinchus. The sequence continues at coordinate 103,948,003 of CM060249.1, forward strand.
TTACTGGACATGATTTGTGACAAATCAATATACACTGCATAGATTACCCGTGAGTCTTCTCAGTTGTCTGCGCTGGGTCTCAAACTATTGATCATGTATGTGACCCAAGGGGAAATCTGATAAAACCTTAGATATTTCAATATTATATACATGAAACAGATACCACAGTTTAGTTCCTTACTATTTTATAATGTATCAAATAATGAGAGTACATAATATGCTGAAGCATAGTTAGAGGACTGCATGACATCAGAATGGAGGAACTTACCCATTAGGGTTCCACTTTATACGGATTAGGAACAAAAAATGGGGGGCTTAGAAATAATTTGAAACCCAAATAAAAATAAAAATGGACATCTAATTAATTTCCAATGCTTTTTATTTTAGTTTTCTCTCGCTTTCTACAGCTGCATATCTGCAAAAAATAGATAAATAGGAAGTGTGTGTAATGTGATTCTACGCACACTCAAGGTGTGAGATGGCGTAAACCCTACAGGTCATGATACACTATGCAATTTCAGTACAGTCCGTTTGCATGCAATCAGATTCCAGCCCGTGACTCCATGGTTATCGCATCATTATTGCACCATGCCATCGGGCTCAATCAGATTGCATCCTATCGCAAGCTATTGAGCGGGGCTCTATTTTCATGCAATTGAATGCGATCGCCCTGGACAATTATCCAATCAGTGAGCAAGGAGGAGTCTCATGACAACATCTACGCTGACAGGAAAGAACTTGAACTTGACAGAAGAGAGCCGGAGAAGCAATCTCCCACTCTGCTCCTGTACTCATAGTCATACACATGAAACTGTGGTAAACTGGTAAAAGTTTTAAAAGTTGTCTATGAACGTACAAGTTTACAAGCACCTAGCCAATTTCAACATTTTAATAAAAATAATGGAAGGAGAAATAAAACTACAAAGTAATCAATCAATTTAAGTAGCTAACCAAGAAAATGTTAGAAAATTAATCCAACCGAAGTATGAAAGGTGAGTTATTTGTGGTGTTTAATAAAGTGTATATGTGTTGAGTTTTAAACGTAAAACTTAAACCCCCACAAATATTTCACCTTACGTACTTCGGTAATGTATAAAATAACAATGAAAATAATATGCCCTTCACTTAACCCTTTGCTGCCAATGTGCTGTAATTTTGATACTTTGATGTTGATTACAAAACACATCATATCTCAGGCGTCCAACCAGCAATCTTGTTTTTTTTTTTTTTTTTTCATTGAGTCATAGCCATGACTACAGTGAATGCCTCCATGTAATTGGTTTAGGGCTGGGGTGGGTGGGACATATATATTTTTTTTAATGACGGATGATTAATTTGGGTCCCCATTACAGCCGAGTTCAATGGGGTACTCGCACATTTGAAACGTCTGTATCTCCCCTTCTACATGCCCTAAAGTGCTCATCATCTAACTTGGGAGGCTGCTGCACAATTAAATCATGCTTCTTGAAAAAATAAGTATGGTTACCCCTGAAAAACTATAATTTACTATGCTACATTTACATTGTGTATATAAGCTTGGGGCAGACTTTGTGTCATGAATAAATAATATGGAATGTGAGGTATTATTGTATTAAGCTTTCATTTTTTATTAGGAACTGCATCAATCGTACAGCACATCTGTATTCTCTTCTCCAGGATATAAACTTTTGGTTTCCAACTAGGTTCAATCTCACACTGCCTGTGGGAACTTGTAAAATTCATTCATTCAAAAATATTTTGAACATTAAAGGCTTATTCCCAAGTGAGGCTTTGCAACAAAGCTCAGACTACTAAGTTTGGGACACTGAGGACAATTCAATAGTACAAAGTTATATTATATTAACTACATCAATACTGTTTTCTTTAATACAGTCAATCCTAATTTCATATTAGTTCAAAAGGACTGAGCTTAAAAACATATAAACCACTGGAGGCTGTGTGGTCTATTTGCCCACTGTGGAAAATCATGCCCATTGTGTGAATGAGGAGTTCACCAAATACCAAGGAAAATCATTTCTAGCTTTTACTAAAATAGAAAAGAAGTGTAAATACAAGTTTTGTTTTGCTGTGTGCAAAACTCTATACAGTAGCCTACATTAACTATTGACTTACCAGATTCTGTGCATACAATCAGATGAGTTGCTCGGGTTTGGAATCAAAGGAGTCCAATTAAGGGCCCAATTAAGAGGTAATATGACATCACAGTTAAGAGGTAATATGACATCATTACTATTCTGACTGTAAGCTAGGCGACTACCATTGTTTCATCTAGAGAAACTGTTGCAATAATTGTGATGTTTCTGTATCTTGAATAACCTACGAATGTTAAGAATAATCCTTTATTAATCAATAAACCGTGTAATTTGAATATTCTATCAAAGTAGAATTGTCTGATTCACTATAATAAATAATAATGTTAGTACACCCTTGTGGCAAAGTGACCCCCTGTGTGTATTTTGTGTTACGTGTTGTGTGTAAATGTTGGGGTATAGTCATCGGTACACGGGATATAAACGGGTCTGTGTTTCACGTGTGATTTAAAAATGTAGATTTGTATTTAGGCACGAGGAGGGCACAAATCACTTCACGTGCTGGTTAAAGTAATATGTGAGCACGGGGAATTGCACTTTAATTAATTCACGTGCAGTTGTACCGAGATTCCAATTGAATGATTGACTAGCAATCGAGTCTCGTACAACTGCATAAAGTTGCATGTTTTCACTCACTCGGGTTGGGTGTTCGTGAGTGGAGAACGGGAGAGAGAGAGAGAGAGAGAGAGAGGAGAAAGAAATATTTATAACAATTAGCATATCGCTGCTGGTAGTACCAGCACGATACTTGTTTTATTTATTTACTCACCGTGTTTGTGTGTCTGTCCGTCCACCGTTTGTTACTGTTTAGTCCGTTTTGTTTATATATTTATTTTGGCGAAAGTGCCGTGTCCTGTTTCTGTTTTGTGTACAAACCTTTTATTTTCTGTTTGATTATTAAACGCTGAGCGCCATCACGCGCTCAGCTTCACCAAAACCCCAAGTCTCTGTCTGCTCTGTGTGTTTCTCGTTCTGGTCTGAGTTCCTCCCTGCAGCCAGCCTGTCACAACCCTACACTGCCATCACCTATCCTATAGTATTTCTACCAACTGTATGATTTATTTTTTCATTCAAGTCTTGAATTACAAAGGTTCACTTAAAAAAATGATCTAATAATACCCTAGGCACAGTATCAGCAAATCAAAAATAAGTATTTTTTGCATTTAGATTAAAGCACTAACCAATATCCCAAAGAATAAAGTAAAGGTACTGAGTTAGTCATCAAATTGGAATTATAGAGGGGCATCTAGATTAATTCCTTAGGCTGTAGTGTGAAAAAATATAAAATTAAATCAAGTCTTAAAGTGTATTCAAACAAGTTCTAAGATGTCTGATATAATATCTAACCATTTACAAAGATATTTACTTTTTCAGTCTGTTACTGTCTATTTAGAATTACCCTTGCGAGAGCTTTGTGTTACTTCATATAGGACTTGTCAAACTAAACAGACTGTTCTATTTTTGGTTTTAATTAGCTTGGCTAGATTCATTTTAATCATCTCACAGAAAGCCCTGATAATATTAATTGAAGAGGACTTGATTTATCTTATAATATGTGCACTGTACTGGCAGAAGATATTCTTTTTAGGGATGTTTCAAATTTTTGTATGATGTGAAATGGAAATTTAGTTTAATTCTCCCTATTTAAATTATACAATGATACTAATAAATATTGTGGTGTGTGCATATGGATTTCCTTATGTGGTTTTCTAGCAAGGTGAACACATGGAAGTACCTTTTGGAGTATAAGCTAGCTTGCCCAGTTTAGTTTAGTTGTGCTCAATGGGCAACATAAGCTGTATGGAAGTGGTACTCACGGATACAATTTTTAGTTACATTAGACTACCATCTTTTTGACAGTCGCTTGATTAGATGACATACTGGAAAGAAAAATCATTATTTTTGTTGTGGGGAAGCTTCGGAGAAAGTGTAGCTCTCTGCCACTGTGAAACATAGCTTTGGGTATCTACTGCCAGAAGGGTGAGGCACACAAGAAGTGACATTGCAATGCCACACATGCGCCCAAGATTTATTTACAATATGTACAGGTTTCGTTGTTTTGCAAACAATTGCAACCAGCTGCCACTAGCTTACCAACAATGGTAACTCCTAGGGTGGGATTAAGTTGGTGGAACCAAGTGACTGTACCAACAACGATTTATCATCCGTGGCTCATCAGCCCCCAGGGTGTGAGCGGCTCACTTATAGCCAGATACTCTGCATGGCCACCAGCTGGTCAGGAATCTCTGATTTTCGCTGCAATCAAAGCCCCCTTTTCTGTTTTACTGACTGTTGTTGCATGTTCTTATTAATACGTTCAGCACTGTTGTTCCTTTTATGATCAAATCTCAGCTGGCCTACCAGCATCACGGCTCCCTTTTATAGCCAGGTGCTCTGTCGGGACACACCCACTGGCCTGTCAGGAATCTGCAGCTGGCCTATTCCCCTGCCATTACCTGTAAACAAACACAGTCGACAGTACGGCTCAGACAGAGAGTCTTGATCTTTCCTGCACACTTGTGCATGTGCCCGAGAAGCCAGTGACGGTATCTTGTCCCTGTTACAGTTCCGTAAAATTTTGCTGCCGCCAAATCTCCTTTCCTTCTCCTCTGCTCTCCACCAGGACATGTCCACTGGCCAGTCAGGGACTCAATACACAGTACTGCTGATTCAGCTTCTCAAATACCCCTGCTTTCAGTCTGCTTGAGGAACATGGTCCAAAACTCTACTAGCCAGCCATCCATTCAGGTACCTTGACTGAACTGTAGAGGAGTGCAGTTGAGACCTCCTTTTCTGGTCTGACAGGAATGTCTAAGGTAATTAAAAGAAAATAAGGCTTCTGAAAAATAGGGGTAGGTGCATGCCTACTCTTTTTTGGAAATATATATATTTAGTTAATATATTTAGTTAATGTTTAAAAATAATTAAGAAAAGCTTTTTTATGACATTAATTTTAAGCTAAGTTCCTTTAACAGTGACATCTCAACATAGTTGTATGTCCAATATAAGGTCATGTCCATGCATGTTAACCACATAAAATGGACAGATATCTGGACTATACCAGGATAAAAGAAATCACTCACAGGCTACAGGAGACAGATCAAACAGAGCATTACAACATATATCATTGGTTTGAAAAGAGCTTTGACAAACACACACACAAAAATAAATGTGTATAAAAGGCCAATTCTTTAGTCAGTATGGCCCTAGGTTTATTTGACACAATAAAATATGGTTGCTACCATGAAGTAATAGCCCTTGCTAGTCATGCAATAATTTTTAAATAAAAAAAATGATGATTATGGTATAGATACATTTTTAGGGGAACCTGTTTCAACCTAAAATAAACCAGAAGTTTCTTATAAACAGAATATAGGAGTGTGGAGCTTGCATGTTCTCTCTGTGTTCGTGTGGGTTTTCTCCAGGTACTCCAGTTTCCTCCCACAGTCCAAAGACATGCTGGCTAGGTGTGACTGGTGTCCCATCCAGGCTGTAGACTCGCCTTGCGCCCTGTGTCTGCCGGGTTAGGCTCCGGCTCACTGCGACCCTCTATAGGATTAAGCGGTTACAGATAATGGATGGAAGACTACTGTTTCCTAGTAATGCATGCAAACTTGAGAGATTTCTTTCACCTGGGACCAGATGCCATATTTGAAAAATGGAAATACATATTTGCTTTAAGGTGCTTATTTCAAAATGTACATAGCTTATTGAAGCGCACGCAGGTCAAATTAATAGGATTATTCAAATATCTGTTACTGCTTTAAAATGGCTAAATACAATATTAGTATAAATCACCTAAATTACATCTAATCGATGCTGTGAAAGCAAGTCATATGAGATCCTCAAGGGTAAGGTATGTGTCTTTTAATACAATATATTTAAGGTTTTTTTTTTTCTTAGAATTTCCCAGGGATTTTTGGTGTTTATTTTTACAATTGAAAACCGTGAAAAAGGAACATGATTAAGCATGGTAAAATTTGGTAGAAAATCAGTAAAAAATAATAAGGATCATTTTAAAAAAAGCAGGAATTTATCAAAGAAAATTGGTAAAAAAAAAAAAGAAACGTCAAAAAAGTACCAGTGCCTACTAATAAATACAATATCTGTTTATGCACATGTCAGTATTGCACCAGTTCTGAATACTTGGTACATATATCATTTTATCTGATCTTATCTAAAGAATACATCCAATTTTTTGACTTAAAAAGCAACCATTTTATCCCGCTTTCACAAGGACAACCTTATACCTTCAGTCCCATCTTTGTTTTTCAAGTGCTGACAGCAACTGCACTTTTAGTGAATGGTAAACTTAAACTGGGTTTGAGTGCCACCTATTGGTTTTATAAGCAGCAGGTTGGATTAATGAAATGTAATTTGAAACCCATTTTAATTCATTGTGTAAAAATGGTTACAAACAGAGATTTATCCTAGGATTTAAATAAAATATTGCTGCCACTCTCCTTATACCAATTAAACAACAACAACAAATACAAATACAAATAAACTATGATCACTCTAATGGGGCATAGAAACAGGGTAAGGTGTAACAGTTGAGGTTGGCTGTGTTTACAACAATGTTATGCAAGCCAGAATGCAATGTTCTCATCCCATAATTCATAATGTTGTCAGGCACTTTAACACAGAAAATGCAAGATTGATTATTTCATTATTTGCCAAAATGCTGCTCTTTCCATTTCATATACCTGGTTAGTGTTAGTTTTATTTTTGTTTATAAATACATGATATACATGATAGTGTGTGTTAGAAAATATGTGATTGAAAAGCATACATTGTCTGTATTAAAATTACATTTATATATATATAAAGTTATAAAAAACAGGCAGGGTTCAAACCACTTATTTTGGATGTATTCAATGAAGCCATCACTGAACCAGCATTGCAACTTTACAGGAGTGTGGCAAAGTGCCCCCCCTGTGTATATTGTATGTTACGTGTTGTGTGTAAATGTTGGTGTATAGGTATTGGTACACGGGATATAAGCGGGTCTGTGTTTCACGTGTGTTTAAAAATGTACAATTGTATTTAGGCACGAGGATTGCACATCACTTCACGTGCAGATAAAATGTGTATAATGTGTGTCACGGGATTGCACTTAGTTAATTCACGTGCAGTTGTACCGAGACTCCGATTGAATGATTGATTAGCAATCGAGTCTCGGTACAACTGCATAAAAACAGCATGTTTTCACTCACTCGGGGTTGTGTGTTCGGTGAGTGGAGAACGAGATAGGAGACGGAGGTAATAGTGGTAAAAGAATAAGTAGTTAAAGAAGCTCACCGTGTTTGTCTGTGTAGTCCGTTTTGTTTGTCTCTTTATTTTGGCCTCAAGTGCCGCGTCCTGTGTTTTTGTTTGTTACAACCTTTTTATTTTGCTGTTCTGTTTAAGTATTAAATGCTGAGCGCGATCACGCGCTCAGCTTCATCAAAACCCCAAGTCTCTCTGTTGTTTATTTCCTGGCTCTGGTCTGACGCCACCCACTCCGGCCGTCTTTGTGACAAGGAGTCACTATGAAATTGATTTACAAATAAATGGTATGTGCTAAATACAGACTAAAGCACATTTATGTAGCACCCCATTGAACTGAAGTCGTTATAACAGGCCTCCATGCTGTTTTTAAGATAATTTACAGTGATATTCAGCTTTGCTATATGGTTAACATATTTTACTTCTTTTACTCTACTATATGTACTCAATATTTAATATTTTTATTTTAACATTCATTTCCTTTACCACTGTAGTGCAATGCCACCTCACTTAAAATACAATGACGACCATCTCAGAACACTGACAAATTTTGTTATTATATTGTGTGACAACAGCATACCATTGTCTGTTTTCTTTGTAGACATAGCCATTGTTTATGAATGTGCAAAGAGAATGTGCCCAACTGAAACCATGCTTGCACGACACTACAAAGTGAGCCATGACTGGGCCTTGTTTGTTTTTTTTTCAATAGCGAGAGAAACACCTTAAATATGCAGTAACCTGTTTTAACCCAACAAAATTGTTAATTCCCTTCCATGCTTGAATGTGTGGCCCAGTTTAAGAGGTAGAATAATAATGCCTCTCTTGTTTATATGAATTAGCTTCCATATGTTATCCCCATGTTGTCTTTTGTTATTAATAGTATATTAATAAACTCAGCAACTGGAAATAATTAATTTCAACATGCCCACACTTTATTGGAAATCATAAACTACATTAGTTCCTCTCTTAAATAAAAATCAAATTACTATAACGTTTTCCACTGGGGAGTTGTAAATACCTATTGAGGTTATTCTGACAAGTCATTTTGTTATACCTATATCTGTTTCATAGATGACAGTTGCATGGTAATATCTATCTAGGACTATAACCTGCATCGAATCAAACTTTTATGAAAAGACTGGGATCCCAATGACCTTGAAGCTGGATATATGAGGTAATCACAACACCTTCACCAAAGTAATTTAAGTTTTGAAACAAACCATTTTCATTCTCTGAACAAACAGGTGGTTGAAATACCAAATGTATTGTTATTGCTATATGTGATACCAACACAATAGTTTACTAACTGGAAATTAAATATAAAAGGAAAATAGTGTGCATAATAAACAAAATAAGGTAAAGTTATATTTAAAAACAAAACGTAAATAAACATACCAACACTATTTACTGTAAATAATATGGGATTAATAAACTATGATTAGGAAATTGCTGTCTAGTGTTTAGTTTTCTAGCAAATGCTCAGACACCGTCATTTTGTGCTTCATCGCTAATATCTAAACTTCGTTGCCTCGCTCACTGCAGGTCATTCTCTACACAGCTTTGCCAAGATATTATCAATCATTTTTTCCTACCTGTTCAGGTGATTCTTCTTTTTATTCAGCTTCTCTTTTCGGCTCCAAGAGCTCCAACATTAGTCTTTCCTACTCCATCCAGTCTCCACCCTAGCAACAGCGGCGTTCAAAGTGCAGCTTCATTACTCAACTTGTCCGCAACTTTATCAGAAAGACTTGTCCTCCGCTAAACTTTCAAAGCTCCTTCGACAAGACATTGACATTCCCGCTGTCAGTGATTGCCTTACTATAGCTCTATTAAATCCACTACAAAGCTTTGTCTGCGGAATCTCTCTTTGCTCCTCGCCCGCAATCAGACGCCCCTCCCCCGCTCCCACAGAGCTAGCACCCCCGATCCCACAGAGCCAGCACAATTTCGTTCCATCAAAAGATTCTGCCCTGGACCTCCATCAGCTACGTTCAACGTTTTAAAGACTTATCCATCCCATTAAACTCCATTTCAGCCAGTGGCGGATCGTGATTTGACGGTCACAACATGCTCCAATGACACTGCTGTACTGAACTTTTCTACCAGCACCTCACAGACCATGGTTACCACGGCAACGCCCTCATTGAGTGACTGCGGAGAGTGGTAAGTTGTCATGGTGACCAGGCAGCTTCATCAGGCTCTGCATGCCTCAGTACTGCAATCTTCTGGCTTCCTGTTGCTGCGTTTTCACAAATGGTGGGGACAAGTTCAACTCGCCAAATCATGACATCTAAATACTGCGTTAACGTATTCATATACATGACTAACCTTCCTAAAACATGTATCAAATATTTATTATTCAAATCTAAAGGAATACGCAACTTCCTGCAGTTTGTTGTCACTCTGAGGGATTCTCGGGAGTTCCCCTCCTGTCTCAACCTTTTGTCTACCTATATCAACTGACATTCTTCAATTTCAACTCTCAAAGTTATCATTTAATCAATGTGAGCTGCCAGTCAGATACGGAAACCATGTCCTACAACTATCAACATTTCAGTCAAGTGTCCTCTTATTCTGCAATAGACAATACACTCATTGACTGCTCCCGACCAAATCAATAGGTTTTGCAGCAGCCTCAGAGCAATGCATTCTTCATCCTCTCAAGTTCTGCAGCGGCCTCAGATCTATGCATTCTTCATCTCTGTCCCATCTCTGGCTTCATCTAAACCACCTTAACACTTAAAGACCAATATCCACCGCATTCAGCAGATCTCTGCTCTCTGCAGCAGACCACCACACTCTACCGATGGCAGTCCACCATTCACTATTGCAGATCACTGCTTCAGCAGATCTCTGCTCTCTACAGCAGGCCACTGCCCACTATTGACAGCACTCCATTGTTTACTTCCTCAGATCTCTGCACTGTTCAGCAGATCCCATCCTCTACTGTTAATTGCTCCTCACTACAGCAGATCTCTGCTCCCTCTTCAGATCCCTCACTTTTACAGCATGCAAAAGTTGCTTTAGTTTACAGTTTAAATCTGCAACTGCACTTCTCCAGAGCTTCCAACACTCCAGCTTTCTTCCAATACGCAGATCGTGGCAGCATTCCACAATCAAGGCTAACGCTAATCCCCATCTAATCAAAAATATGGGGCACTTGACTTTCTCAGCAATCTATTCATATGTCCGCACATCCTCTCAAATATTACAGATTTAATACATGGTGAGAGACGTGGTATGAGACTGGAAATCTGTCTTGATTATGAGTTAAGGAGTTCCACTACTAGGAGAATGACTGAGTTGTGAAACCCAAATCTCTGAATGTGAGTTCACCTTTTCCATTCCAAGTAGACATGATTGTAGCAAACCGCTGATCGATCCCGTATTAACCCTTTGCGGTCCATTGTCGGACTGGGTCCGACATTGCAATTATTCCTATCAGGTCCTTTGTCGGACCCTGTCCGACATCATCCAAAAACGCAAAAGTCGTTTTTTCTCTGGAAAAAGCAGAGAAAACCATTCAATGGCCGAGTGGGAGCGAAAGGAGCCGAGACAAGCCGATAAAAAAAAAAGGCGTATCTCATGAATAGTCATACTTGCCCCTGGCATCAGATGGGGGCGGTCATAAGGAAACAAGCTGGGTGTTACTGTATCAGCGCACAGAGTCTATCACGGACATTTGCAGAGCTTTTTCGAGATGTTATAGCAATAAAATAATGACTTGGATTGCATTATTGAGGAGTTTGGTGATAAAACGAGTCATCAGGAGATGATTGATCGGTATGTACGACTATTATTATTATTATTATTTATTTGGTAGCATATGTGAAAGCAATAGCGAGCGAAAGGGTGGGGCGGGGCTGGAGATGCCTAGTGAGTGCTTTGTTGATATGCAGGGCCATTTAAACCCATTTGACTGTGGAAAAAAATACTTTTAAACAGTGCGTCTAAAATTAACTGCGCGTGTGAAAATAAATTAGACCTGGCGAGCCTGACGCACAATTAATAAATGGACTGCAAAGGGTTAACTAACACATAGGATGGTCGACATCTCATCTCTGCCCTCATTTCCAGAAAATGGAGCGCAAAGGGTGCTGAGCTTCCCCAGCAGTCGTTTACATATGTTCGTTCAGTTCCAGCTGCAACCTCAACCCTCAGTTCCAGCTCCCCTTCTGCCTCTACTTTCGGTATCCAAGTTCCGTCAGTTGGTCCCATCTGCTTCCCCAATCCCCAGCTTCACCAGCTGCTATTTGATTGAATCCTACTCTCAGTAACCTCCTTCAATCTGCTCAGCATTTCATGTCTGCAGCCCACACCCCTTCTTCGAGAGCTTCATATTCTACAGCTTGGTCAGTGTTTTCAACCTTCTGTGCCCAGAATCGGATTCATCCTATTCCTTCAATCAAAACCGGATCCTGGCTTTCATCGTCCATGCTAGGGATTCTCTCCATCTCCCCCCATTCTCTCCATATCAGCAGTTTGCCTGACCTTCCGTGGGATTCTTAAGAGCTTTCCCTCATCTTCCCACCTGTCTATATCAATGGACATTCTCCATTTGCTCATTCTACTCTTCAGAAAGGCCACTTCTTCCCCTACAAGGATCTACCTATGGAGATCATCTGCATCTCAGCCTTCTTCAGTCTCCTCAGAAGCTCCAAATTCACAGTTTCTTCTGCTTCTAGTTTCCCCGTGGTGGGTATTCATTTCTGTGACCTTTCTTCTATTTCAGATGCTTACTTCATCATTCGGCTGCGTACCTCCAAGACAGATCAATTTCAGTGTGGTCAGTTCATTCAGCTGTCAAGTAGAGTCCCCTATCTGCCCCTTCTTTTCAACATCAAGGCCTCCCTCCTCGACTTTACCCCAAATCATTCTGTATAAGCACAGCCACCTCTGCCACGAGGGCCAACATCAATCACAGCCATATCATGAATGTAGGGAGCTGGTCCTCTTCTGCTGTGGTTTCTTACATTCATTCATCCTCCTCTCATATAGTTGCTGCTCATTTTAAAATTGCTAGTATGCCAGGAGTGGGGCTTCCTGTCCGCCCGGGCCACCAGAGGTTTTCCCCTAATCAGCCTTAAGGGGTTTTTTCCTCTCCGCTGAGCGGCAGGTATACACATAATCACATCCTACTAACAAAATCACTAACCATCCCTTTGTTTGTCCCGTTTTGTCCTTCTGGTCTTTTGTTTATGTTATGCGCTGGCATGTGCTGTCTTTTGTTTGTCTCATGGTGTGGGAGATTTCGTAAGGTGCCGGAGGTCCATCCTTTGGGGGGCAAGTGAGTCTCACTTCCCCGACCTCAGGGCTAGGCATCCACCTCCCTTACCTCCAGGGGGGTTCTCACCATGTGAGTCAGAGTGGATCCCCGGCCAAACTCTGTCCTGTCACAACTCCTGCGCTTATCTTACCTCACTCGAGGCTCTGTTCTATTCTGCTTTTCTTTCAGGATGTGGCCACTCGTGCTCGGGTCCCATACTAACCTCCATGCTTTGTCCTTATTTCAGGTCCCAGGTAGCATGAAGTCTCGGACAATCGGGGATTTAACGAGCACCCCTTTACAGAAGTCTCAGATGCTGGGTACCTCTCTCTCATCTCCTTTCGTGTCCCGGTCTACTGGGACTGACTTCCTCCCGAGGGGCGGCTCCCCGAATCACTGGGTCCTTTGCCCCTGGGATGTGTTGGCATCGTCACCCTCAGTCAGTGACCACTTTCTATCCTACTAACTGCTCCTTTCTGCTTCTTCTGCCCTATCCTTACACTCCCCAGCTCACACCCCGTGAATTGAAAATTAAAAATTGTTAAAAATGTACCCTAGTATTACATTAAAATTCTGCAGCAACTATCCATATAGCATCTTTTAAAAAATACAGCCATATTTTTCAATTACTCCAGTTTATAAAAGGCTTCTTATTTACAGCCTTGCACACAGATTTACATCCCATCAAACATTCAAATCATCCCTTTAAAATTATGCCATCTGCTGGAATAAATTAAAATGAATCACCAAATTGAGATGACCTAGTCTGATTGAAGAAGGGCAAATGTTAGTCAACTCAAATGGAAAATGTGTGAATATTATGTTTCTAACTGTAAAATTACTCATTATTAAACAATTTGACAGTGAAAAAAATACTAAAATCCTGTGGTAAAACTATAAGTTTTGCTAAAATAATCCTTGAGGAAATAGTTGTTTACCCTGTATTGTGAGTTGTAATACTAGGGCTGGAGATGGGTGCAATAATGGCCAATGTTTGTTTTTTTTAAATTTCCCAAGTTTAATGCTATTTCTAAAAGTAATTTGTAACATTGTTCACCATATAACTCACATCGCTTTAATGAGCATTGTGCTGCACTGTTGGTAACTCTGGTGTCTGAATTTCAGTTTAAAAAAATGTGATACATTGCTATATAGATACAATGCAAGGGTTTTCATTAAGGAGCATCATGCAGGTTTAATGAAGTATATAAATATCTGAGCTGTTATCTGATAGGTATTTATTTACAACTTGGGAAGAGGTAAAGATTTGAGTGTTTATAAGAGGAATGATGCACAAATGGCTGATGCATCAATATCAAGGATTACTGTCCCATGTCTTCAAGGAGTGACAAACCTCCAAAAATGTAGAACCCATATCCAGCAGAATTTCACACAGACACATAGGTGAATACCACTCCGGAAACCTTTTTTTCTGGCAATACGGCAGTTCACTGTTTACGACAGATAGTGTAAAATACTTCACAAGGTCTGGGAGCAGCTTTTTGTTTGGAGGGCAGAATCAATGGGTCGTTTATGTGAGTATACTGTTGCCTATCAGGTGAAGCCCACAATTCTTCACTTGAACCCCAATGGATGAGGTGTGTTTCATGATTACAATGGCACAATTTACACTGTGCCAAACTTTTAAGTGAGTGCTTCAAGGCACATGCACCAGAGCTAACACAACTCACTCAAGGCTTGCACAGTTCCAAGCTGTACAGTCAAATTCATCAGCGCCTGCAGATGTCTCTGGCATCACTGCACAGATAGACAAATGGAATGACATTTCTCTGGATGACTACAGGAACCTTGTGAAATCCATGCATTGATTCATTTCAGCTATAATATGTTTGGGGCCAATCAAATACATAGGGGTAAGGCAGCAATATTGTATTTATGTATGCATTTATTTTTTTGTAATAATGTATACCATCTGCAGTAAGTTTTACAAATTGCAAATTATATAACATTAGGAATTGCAGGACTGTATGCATATTTTCAAGTAAAAGACCCTTCTATCTATTAGGATATTTTATTTGTTCTGTGCTTTATTTCGACATCTTGACAGCCATGTACCTGAAGCACAATGTATTGTGGAGGCTCACACTGCAAAGTAGATTTTTATAGGATGGAGTGGGGATTGTATGGTTAATATGCCACCTGAATGCCATTCCGTTAGTATGTGACTGCAAGGCATTTTAAACAATGTTGTCAGACTATTAACTGTTCAGTGTTTGTAGTTTATAGAACCCTGTCCAAAATAATTCAGATGTTCACATTAGTGTGGATAATTTAGAATTAGATCAAATACATATGTTAGATAATTTTAAACTTATTTCATTCAGATTTGACAAAAAAAGTAATTCAAACAGTCCAGTCAATAGTAAACTTGCAGTTGTAAACATGCTTTTAGTGAAGAGCGCAGAAAAAGACATTTCCCAGGACAGTTCCCTTAAAATGAAACTATTGCTGTGCATCAGAATATTGAAAGATCTTCAGCATATGGGTACAATTCCAGTGAGATTCTGACATGGTTGTTGGATAAAGCTTTTAAAACTACTTTTAAAATCTGTCCTGCACTTTTTTGGATTATAGTACATGTTGTGTAGTTTGTGCTCTCTTCAGGGAGGAGGGCAAACAATTCAATACATTGAAAAGTTAAAGTAATGTTGATCCCACTTTACGTGCTCCAATAAAACAATACTAAATTAATGATAAACTTAGAAAAGGTTTCGATAGGAATTGTTAAATAATGTATTTCTGTCCATTGCAGGGGTCTGCAACTTGTCCGTACGCGGACATGCATGTCCGAGGCAAGAGTTATCCCTGTCCGCAGCAGTAAATACATCTAACATGCACACACACATAATTCTATATAACTTCTGTTTTGTTTGTCCATGGCCAAGATGTCTTTTTTTTTTCAAATGTCCGTCACCACGCGACATGGTCCATTGGAAGCCTGGGAAGCCTGCAACACTTTGAATGGTTGCACCATTGTCTTGAAATAATGTTTATTTAGGAAAAAAAGAAATATTATTAAACAGACTTGATCTACTGCAATGCTTAGATATACATTGGCATTAAACAAGCCCCCATGATTATAAATGGTCCAAGCCCAAGCCTAACAATAAATATCCAAACTATTATGTATTTGGCAAAACACAATTTGGTGCATTAACAGTATCCTCCATTCAATATTAAACAATGTGAAGGCTGATACATCTGACCACATTTTCCAGGACAGTTCAGATGCTTTTACTTCCAGTAATTGCACATTTTTTAGCATTACCCTGTTTTTAGAGCCATCAATTATTGTTTGCTACAGTTCTGTTTGTGTTGTCCTTTGCTGGGTGTGTGTTTGGTCGGTGGTGTTGGGTCCCCTCCAGAAGAGAATCAAACCTGTGCAGTAACTTAATAAATTGATTATTTCGGTCAGAGAATCATTTCTACAGGTCTAATCCTGTGGTGACGTTGTCAGAACTATACAGATACAGTCTTTTAAAAATATATATTGTTTGGTCAATGAAGCACACCTGGTGACACTTGTGTATAGTGCATAGTAAAGTATGATAAAATCAATCAGAGACAACAACAAATATGCAATACATACCTGTGAACAGGATGCCTTCACTGATGACGTCAGACCAGAAACACAGACTCAGGAAATACGGGTGAGAGCTGAAACGCTACGGCGTTCAGCTGCTTTTATTAAATAATAAAACAAAAACAAAAGATTTAACCAAACAACAAACACTACAAAACAAAAGGGCACATTGGCCAAACAAATAAACAAATAAGCGTGCTGGTTTTACCCCAGCATGATACTTAGCAGTTGTTTGCTCGCTCGTTCAAAACCTGTCTCGCCTCTGTCACTCTCCTCTGAGGGTAGAGCGCTGCAGGTTTATATACAGTGACCATCTCCCGATTAGCAACAATTAATCAATGAATTAACTCGGGAGATGGTTTCCGTCTGCACGAGTTTAATAAGGATACGTGACTGTCAGCTAGCTAAATAAATCACTAGTTGATCAGTCACACATCCTCACAGGGTTTTTAAAAATACAAAACCAATAACAAATACGTGACGCTTTTATCCGCGCCGCAAACAATAATACAAAAACAGTGCTCAAATATATAGGGGCGGGACACTCCGCCACAATACCATTTATTATGTTAGTGTTATTTGAGGATTTTAGGTATTTATTGTGACGGAGAGTTGCTTGTGTACAAAAAAAGAATTTTTCAATATTTTACTAATGGGTACTTATTGAATCAGCAACCTCAAAATGCACACATTACTTTGGAAAGTGATTTTCAATGTATCTCTGATGAAAAAATACATGGCCCATTAAACAATGCACACAACTTGTAAAAAAAAAAACTAAAAAAAAAACCTGCATACATCTCGTGGAATATATATTTGCCATAAAAAATGTCTTCTTAAAAGCTAATGCAAAACAAACAATAGCTTGTGTGTGCTATGTAAATTAAAAGTGGAATTATTAGTTATTTTACAAGTATGAAATTCAGCGCAAAATACCTTTACATAAATTATACACTAATAGTTTTTTTTGAAAAATGAAAATATAATTATTTGCACAGTGGAGCACATATATATATTTTTTTAATAACTGTTTTTATTTTTTTTTTAAAGTTGTTAAGAATCACTTTATTAAAGTGAAAGTAATACTGTATATCTCTAAAGCGTTTGGATTCTGAGCCGAACGTTCCGTCTGTCTGACCTCTTAACACAACACAGAATGATGCAATGGCTGTGTCACATCGGTCCCTCCTCCTTCTGCCCTGGATTATCTGTATATCTGTAGACATCACTGCCCAATTAGAGCTAGGAACTAATACAATGAATTTTTTTAAATAAATATTTTTCTCAGAATAACGAGTAACAATAAAATTTGTTGTGTATTACTCATACTCTGGAAAAAAAAAATGGCAATACTCGTTGTGAATACTTGTTTGTACCCGTGCTGGGGCACACCCCCTGTTGGCTCAATGACACATTTATTTGCATGTCATTTTTGTTACAATATCTGCAATTAGTTTAAGACTGGACTAAATAAGCTTGTACAATTATACATCCCTGAAAGATTTACCCTCTTTAAATTTGAGTAAAAACCTGCGAGTACACCATTTGCCTGACTTGCAGGTTTCACCTGATCA
The DNA here is from genome assembly GCA_030684275.1 of Acipenser oxyrinchus oxyrinchus. Taxonomy (NCBI): domain Eukaryota; kingdom Metazoa; phylum Chordata; class Actinopteri; order Acipenseriformes; family Acipenseridae; genus Acipenser; species Acipenser oxyrinchus. Next base: position 103,965,808 of record CM060249.1, read on the forward strand.
ATATTGTAATGTGTCACAGTCACAGGTTTCACTTGGAGCCTTATTGAGTCATTTGTTGAGCACTTTCAAATACATGTTTAATGTTGATACTTTTGATATGTTTCCAGAATTTAATTCAGTGAACTGACTAATAAAGGACTTCCTGGCTGGAAACTTCTTTAATTTAATTTTGCTATAAATGCTCTCAACCAAAAACAAAGTGACCTTGACATACACACTGTGATGAATGAATGCTGATGGCCACTTAGAGTGCTACCCAGACATAGTTTCTTGCTTTTTAGTAATGGCAGTGCAATTGACCTTGGGACAGTGAATATAAAAGCTTCCATTAGCTGATGATAGAATAATGACTATAGATGTAATGGATTACAGTCTGTTCTTCAAACTCTGCACTATACTGATTGTCCAATTACTTATCTCAATAGAATGTAAAGAAATGTGTTATACATTTCTATTTATTTGTAGCTTGCAAGGTATGGAGGAAAACAAGGTAAAAAAGTGAACGACTGAAAGAACCAAGTAGATAAATGTCAAAGAAATACAGAAGTCTTCCAATATCTCCTAACATTCAAGCTTTTATAAAACAAACACATACAACTAAAAGCCTTTGATAATCAATAAATCACAAGCAGTATATACTGTATAGCGTGCTATTAAAATGCTTTATTTATATCCTGTTAGAATGAAAAGGTATTTTGTTGCCAAGTGGTTAATAAAGCAAATCAATGTTTTATGTTGGCTAAATCCAATGAGCTCATTTTTAACCTGTTTTACCATGTTTTATTATGTGTGTAATTTATTATTTATTATTATTATTATTATTATTATTTATTTCTTAGCAGACGCCCTTATCCAGGGCGACTTACAATTGTAAGCAAATACATTTCAAGTGTTACAGTACAGGTAATACAATAAGAGCAAGATACAATAAGAGCAATTTAGCCCTTTCAGCACCAAGTAACTTCGGCAAAAAGAAAACAGAATTACTAATAAAACCAATTAAACAGTTTCAGTGCCTCATATGAAAACTAGATAAAAAACATACTGTGTAAGTTCAGGATCTGATAGCGGGTTTGCAGTGTTGAGGGACTTGATTTTCAATGATGAACTAATAAAACATCAGAAAAACTTTAAAATAATGAACGACACCTTCTACTTTATTACTCCACAAAATCAGTTCCCACATCACTGACTGAAAAAGGGTAATATAAAGGGTAATATAAAAGGTAATATATTTTCTTTTTCAAATCAGCAAATAAATACATAGTGGTGCACAATAACTAATCTACATAATTATTTAATAAAGGTTAATGCATTTACTGAATGGCCTGAATGTTCCTATTGAATATCAGTTACCCTTCCTGTGTAGTAAACAGAATGAAATAGATGCTCCCAGTTCTGCTGACTAGGCTAAACTATTCATTGGATGTCATCTCAGTTCATTGCACTCACAGAGCAGAATATTATAATGCAGAAATGCATTGCTGTCACTTCCAGGAATGAGATCTACAGTACATTAGTAACCTGATCAGAGTGTTTGAATTTTGAAATGTTATACGTTGAATGGCACTTAAGCTTGAGAAACTATTTATGTAATATAGTACATTGGAGGTAAGGGTAGGCATTATTGAAATGCAGGCACAGCCAATGCCATTATGAAAAGGGAACATCAATAACAGGTGGTGAAGGAGAAGGAAGGAGCAAGGCAGCTAACATACTTTTTTCAAGAAATGTTCTAATTTATATGTATTTATTTTTCTAATTAAAATAAACAATAAATAATGGCATGCAAACTGTGTTATTAAATGTTCTTTCGTTAACTTAATTTAGGGTCCTAACCCTAAACATAACCCTAAACAGCTCTGGTCTTATGCATCTGATCCACGAAACAAAGAGATATGTATTTATTGGAAAATAGGTCCTGTTTATTTACTACACCGAGGTAGGTCTGTCTTCAGCACAGCAGCAACATTCCACAACACTCGCATTCACGACTATCTCCTAATGGTCATCTACCGGTAATACCAGAAATACACAAGTAGGACCTTGTTTTAAAGGTCTGAATCTCCTCTTTCCAATGACGTATCACAAGCAGTGCTGTCTCTCACAGTGCCTAAGTAAAAAGAGTTAAAGGGCGAGGTCACCTGCAGGATATTTAACATTGTGCAGACCCTAAAAGGTTTTAAGGGCTACTCAAAAAAATATAGATTTCACTTTTTTTTATAACTACGCATCATACTTCATAATTAGTGGAAGTAATTTATTTCAAAATATTTTACATTTGAATATGCACCCAATCATTTTGCTTTGTCAGAACTTGCATAAATTTAAAAATGGAGAAAATATTCTGTTCAAATTATACATGATATGGAATACATTATTCCTCACAGGTATTAAGTGTGGACTTTATATTATTCTTCTTTTTGTCAAAATTCTTTAGAGCGGCACTAAACGTATGAAGTCTGTCGGCCTATGTCATTCTTCCTGCCCAGTCACTTTGGAGATGTCTTTAAGCTTTATTGGAAAGACATTTTACCTAAACGTTAGTGGTATTGCAAACACTTAAACATTACCACATTAAACAATGCAGTCTTTGGAATTAACAACCCTTGGTATCAAAAACAGACAAAAATACAAAAACACACAAGCTAACAACAAACACATTCTGGAAACTGAGTTACGTTTTCTAAAACTGTTTCATACAAATATGCAGTTGTACAGACTTTAGCCTTTCAAATGATGGATTGGAATAACAAAGCCCACAAAGTTACACATTCATGAAGTCCACAAAGGAGGGACTCTGATTCTATGTCACTGACGTTTAGTAAACCTATTTGTGAACAGTCTGGCTGGTGGTGACATCAGGCCAGGAAGTAGTCAAGACACAGAGTGGTGCGTGAATTGCGCTGTTGTGCCAGTTTATTATAAATAAATGATTTAAACACAAAACAAAACACAGAACAAACAAAACAGCATGTAGGGCGCATTGAGTAAAGGCGTTCCGCGTGGAGTGCAGGATGCGCCCTATAGCCTGGAGATTGCAGGTAAGAATCCAGGCTATGTCATTGCCGACCGTGACCGGGAGTTCCCAGGAGGTGGAGCACAATTGACCGAGTGCACCCGGGTATGTTGACCAAAATATATAGACAGACAAAACACTGGACAAACCTCAAAAAAGTATCATGCTGAACTGTGTGCAATCCCTGTGCCTAAATACAAATATACAGTTTACATCACTCATGCTACCTATCCAACATTATTATTATTATTTATTTCTTAGCAGACGCCATTATCCTGGGCGACTTACAGTCGTAAACAAAAATACATTTCAAGAATCACAGTATAAGTATTATTACAATTAAGAGCAAGATAAAATGCAATGACTTCTGTTCTAGCAAGTGCAAGCATATGACAAAATACGATTCAATAACGGAGCAGATAACAGTGTCAGTGATAGTTATAATTAAATACAAAATACTACAGATTAATAACACTTGTGACAGATTACAGTACTCTAAAGTACAGGATTAAATGCAGTAAAATAGGGATCAAATAAGAGCAAGTAAAGAGCATTAAAGGAGAGTGATAAAGTGTCCAGAGGGAAAAGAGGAGTTCTACAGGTGCTGTCTGAAGAGGTGAGTCTTGAGGAGGCGCCGGAAGGTGGTCAGGGACTGGGCAGTCCTGACATTTGTAGGAAGGTCATTCCACCACTGCGGGGGAGGGTGGAGAAGGAGCGGGCTCTGGAGGCAGGGGGGTGTAGAGGAGGTACAGCCAGTCTTCTAGTACAGGAGGAGCGGAGAGGTCGAGTGAGGGCGTCGGGAGAGATGAGGGGAATAAGAGAGGCAGGGGTCCAGGGTGACTCCGAGGTTCTTAGCTGAGGAGGAGGGAGAGAGTGTGGTAGATTCCAGAGGAATGGAGATAGAGAAATCAGAGGAGGGGGAGGAGGAGGAGGAGGGAAAGAAAAGGAGGTCAGATTTAGAGAGGTTGAGTTTGAGGTGATGCGAGTACATCCAGGAGGAGATAGCAGACAGACAGGTAGAGATACGGGAGGGGATGGTGGAGTCAGAGGTGGGGAAGGAGAGGAAAATCTGAGCATCATCAGCATAGAAATGGTATGAGAAACCATAGGATGCGATCAGGGGCCCCAGGGAGTGGGTGTAGAGAGAGAACAGGAGAGGACCCAAGACTGACCCTTGGGGGACTCCTGTTGAGAGAGGGCGAGGTGTGGAGGTTGCTCCACGCCAGGTTACCTGGAAAGTGCGGTTGGAGAGGTAGGAGGAGAACCAGGCCAGAGCAGTGCCAGAGATACCCAGGTCAGTGAGAGAGGATAGTAGAATAGGGTGATCGACAGTGTCAAAGGCAGCAGAGAGGTCGAGGAGAATTAGGACAGAGGAGAGAGAGGCAGCTCGGGCAGATTTTAGTGAGTTAGTGACAGACAGGAGGGCGGTTTCAGTGGAGTGAGCAGAGCGGAAGCCAGATTGGAGAGGGTCGAGCAGAGAGTGGTTGGACAGGAAAGCAGAGAGCTGGCGGTGTACAGCCCACTCGAGGGTTTTGGAGAGGAAGTGTAGGAGGGAGACAGGACGGTAGCTCTGGAAGGAGGTAGGGTCGAGGGAAGGTTTTTTTAGGAGGGGAGTGATAGAGGTTTGTTTGAAGGCAGAGGGAAAGAGACCAGAAAGGAGAGAGGTGTTGAGAAGGGAAGAGATGAAGGGAAGCAGAGCAGGAGCAGCAGCTCCTGATTATATCCCTTACACCCATCTATATATACACCAATAATAACACACCACATACAACATAAAACACAAAAATACACACGAGGCAGGGCACCCCGCCACACTATCATATACAAGTAATATCCATATTGTTGAAACCTCAGGAATTCAGTCTTTCAAATGATGTATTGGATTAGCACATAACTGAATTTAACCAAATCTCTGTATCTGATCAACTATTGTATGAATGTAAATGGGAGATAATGGGAGTAATTCTGTATAGGCTATATAGACGCAGATCTATAGTAGCCTGTGGCTAGGTGATCCGTAAACTTTAGTTCTGTTAAAAAAATCAATAAAAACTGCTTTCTTAAATAATATAAAAACATGTTTCATACCTGTGTAAAGTAATTTATTCCAGGTCATTTCTTAAGAGCACTTTCCTTGTGTGTGGTGTTTGAATATATGCCTATATTCCAAAGATGGACAGCAAAATAATGCATATTCAAAACACGGAACAAAATTACTTTCAGAAATTATGAAGTATGGGGTGTCTGCCTATGTATTTATTTATATGTTTCATACAAATCTATATCAGCTGCACTAAAGTTAATAAAGTCATAGTAGTTGTAGAGCCGCAGAGATTTCGGACTCCATACAACCAATGCACCCGCAAAATGTGCGGCTGCATTTTAAAACGGCTTCGATATGAAAATTAAAAACAAACAATCAGGTACAACTTAATATTTTTACTTATGAACATCATACATAACATTTTCAGCGCAGAAATGCCATATTTACATTGAAAATTAAACTTTTTCTTATTTTTTTCAAAAAGAGCACATATACATATACATGAAAAACTGAAATAAAATAACTTTAAGTAATAAACTTCTGTGTAAACAGGTGTAGAAAGCTGTATGCACATATAAAATTATAAAACATAAATAATTAGTTATAAAAATAGCATAAAACTAAAATATAGCATTACTTATGCAACGTGAAAGCGCTTTGAGTGAAACAGAGATCAAAGGCTGTCTATCTGTTCAGAGTTCTATTACAGCTTTCTAAGTACAATATATGCAGAAAACACACTTTTCAACTGTACCAGTGCATTTGCCACAGACTTGCCTTTTCACAACGGGCGCAGACATCAAAATTTCTGTTTTTATTGCATTTAGCAACCTGGCATTGTCTTTTATTCCACGTGACAGTGGGCGCAGCGCTCGTTGAAGGTTGAGGGGCATTTGCCAGCCAACTTTTGTGTCTCTTATCAAAATGTTTCTGCCGTAGCTCCAGGGCTAGCTGCAAAATGATGTCCCTCCGAGTGATTGTGTTGCCGGTGCACTACTTGTATAAAACCAAAACGTTGATGGCTGCCAGGTCCAAAACATTATAAAAAACAAACACAGGCCACCTGCTAGTACCACCTTTGACAGAATACAGCCATGCCATTTGATCCAGTATATCCACACCGTACTTCGTTGCATTGTAAAACAGTCTCTGGCTTTCGTTTAGCATCAGTCCTGATGGTCACTGATCTGTGCAGAGCTTAGAATATGTCACATTCAGGGTGGCACGGTCGTTCTGCCTGAGAAATGTTGTGTAAATAAGAATAATATATGATATGTAGAATGACCTTCATCAGTGTTTCAAGCACTAAACAGGATTGTAATACACTATTTCTCAATGACGTTGATTTTATTACAAAGCCCAGACTAAATTGTCGGCTATATGGTATTGATTTCAATATGCCGCATAAACTGCAGGTCTGGCAGTTGAAGAAGCAAGTGCTTATAACTTATTCATTTTTACGATTCTGCAGCTGAAACACTGTATGGGTATTTAATTCAAATATTTACTAACACTTAGGAACAGACATGCACAAGATATTCACATACGCAGAGATATTTAAATTTGAATTGCAAAACCCGTTCAAAAAGTGGCTATGGCAGTGATAGTGTTAAATACTATATGACATCCTTTGCTCTGTAGTCAATTCAGTGGGGTAAAGTAAGACCTTCACAACATATTCTTCTGGGATAATTTTTTTAACTTTTTTACAGTGTTACATATTTATGGCTCTGGATATGTTTTGCATATTGACAAATATCTGAATAGTACTTGTCTGAATCTTGAATGGATATCAGAATATGAAAATGCCATGTTCCTCTCAGCACTCATTTGAAATGGTCCACCACACTTTAGGAAGACACTGAACCAGTCTATGGTATCAACAATGTAGAGAAACACTGTTCTAGAGTATGTTAATATGCCTTTCCTTGCAGGTTAGGGCCTGGCATCTACAATGAAAGAGACCTTATTTGAAGGGAAGCGTTCATCCAATTTAGAGTGTCAAGCATGTATGAGGATAGCAATTACAAAGGTAAAGTGTAAATGCAGACATATTTACTAAACTAAAGGCATTTTGTCTTACAAAATGTCTGATACCACCCAGTGAGTGGGGAATATTATAGAAAATCAGTATATTATGATGTAAAAGCTTTTTGAATTGGTTGACTTTGTAATACATTTTTTTTCAGGAAGTAAACTGGAAAAATCCTGTACATTGTGATACTGATGCTAAAAGCTGCAAATCCTTTCAGATGACTCAAACCCTTTTACGAATTAAAGTTGCCACTTTGGCATACACTCATATCCTTTATAGCTAGCGATAAAGACTGAAGGGAATGAATTAAAAATTAGTTGAATGGCACCTTTTTTCCTTTCTTTTTTTAGCTATTGCACTTAATACATCCGTAATGTGTGACAGTTAATATGGTCACTTTAATTTAAAAATGTTTTATAATCACATTACCCAGATAACAGAAACTGGGTTAATTTCACTTTTTATAAATTATATTAGCAGTACCTGCAAAACATAAACTGTATATATACATATATATATATATATACAGTACTGTGCAAAAGTTTTAGGCAGGTGTGAAAAAATGCTGTAAAGTAAGAATGCTTTCAAAAATAGACATGTTAATAGATTACATTTATCAATTAACTAAATGCAAAGTGAGTGAACAGAAGAAAAATCTAAATCAAATCCATATTTGGTGTGACCACCCTTTGCCTTCAAAACAGCATCAAGCATCAATTCTTCTAGGTACACTTGCACACAGTTTTTGAAGGAACTCGGCAGGTAGGTTGGCCCAAACATCTTGGAGAACTAACCACAGTTCTTCTGTGGATTTAGGCAGCCTCAGTTGCTTCTCTCTCTTCATGTAATCCCAGACAGACTCGATGATGTTGAGATCAGGGCTCTGTGGGGCCATACCATCACTTCCAGGACTCCTTGTTCTTCATTACTCTGAAGATAGTTCTTGATGACTTTCGCTGTATGTTTGGGGTCGTTGTCATGCTGCAGAATAAATTTGGGGCCAATCAGATGCCTCCCTGATGGTATTGCATGATGGATAAGTATCTGCCTGTACTTCTCAGCATTGAGGAGACCATTAATTCTGACCAAATCTCCAACTCCATTTGCAGAAATGCAGCCCCAAACTTGCAAGGAACCTCCACCATGCTTCACTGTTGCCTGCAGACACTCATTCGTGTACGCTCTCTAGCCCTTCGGCGAACAAACTGCCTTCTGCTACAGCCAAATATTTCAAATTTTGACTCATCAGTCCAGAGCACCTGCTGCCATTTTTCTGCACCCCAGTTCCTGTGTTTTCGTGCATAGTTGAGTCGCTTGGCCTTGTTCACGTTGGAGGTATGGCTTTTTGGCCGCAAGTCTTCCATGAAGGCCACTTCTGACCAGACTTCTCCGGACAGTAGATGGGTGTACCAGGGTCCCACTGTTTTCTGCCAGTTCTGAGCTGATGGCACTGCTGGACATCTTCCGATTGCGAAGGGAAGTAAGCATGATGTGTCTTTCATCTGCTGCAGTAAGTTTCCTTGGCCGACCACTGCGTCTACGGTCCTCAACGTTGCCCGTTTCTTTGTGCTTCTTCAAAAGAGCTTGGACCGCACATCTGGAAACCCCTGTCTGCCTTGAAATTTCTGCCTGGGAGAGACCTTGCTGATGCAGTATAACTACCTTGTGTCTTGTTGCTGTGCTCAGTCTTGCCATGGTGTATGACTTTTGACAGTAAACTGTCTTCAGCAACCTCACCTTGTTAGCTGAGTTTGGCTGTTCCTCACCCAGTTTTATTCCTCCTACACAGCTGTTTCTGTTTCAGTTAATGATTGTGTTTCAACCTACATATTGAATTGATGATCATTAGCACCTGTTTGGTATAATTGTTTAATCATACACCTGACTATATGCCTACAAAATCCCTGACTTTGTGCAAGTGTACCTAGAAGAATTGATGCTGTTTTGAAGGCAAAGGGTTGTCACACCAAATATGGATTTGATTTAGATTTTTCTTCTGTTCACTCACTTTGCACTTAGTTAATTGATAAATATAATCTATTAACATGTCTATTTTTGAAAGCATTCTTACTTTACAGCATTTTTTCACACCTGCCTAAAACTTTTGCACAGTACTGTATATATATATATATATATATATATATATATATATAGATATATAGCCTATACAGTGCCTTGCAAAAGTATTCAGACCCCTGACCAATTCTCTCATATTACTGAATTACAAATGGTACATTGAAATTTCGTTCTGTTTGATATTTTATTTTAAAACACTGAAACTCAAAATCAATTATTGTAAGGTGACATTGGTTTTATGTTGGGAATTATTTTTAAGAAAAATAAAAAACTGAAATATCTTGCTTGCATAAGTATTCAACCCCTGTGCTGTGGAAGCTCCCAGTTTACACCAATGAAAGAAATTGCACTAACAAGGACACAATTACCTTACCATTGGCCTCCACCTGTGAACCATTAAAGTTGCTGTCACATTTTCTGGATAAAAACCCCACTGTTGAAAGATCATTGGTCAGGCTGTGAATCTGAAGGAAAATGAAGACCAAAGAGCATTCTACAGAAGTTAGAGATAAATTAATACAAATAACAACATTGGAGTGGCTCAAGAACAAAAAGGTGAATGACCTACAGTGGCCCAGTCAAAGTCCTGATCTCAATCCCATTGAGAATCTGTGGCACTATTTGAAAATTGCGGTCCACAAGCGTCGTCCAACCAACCTGAACAACCTGGAGCAAATCTGCCAAGAAGAATGGGCCAAAATCACTCCGACACTGTGTGCAAAGCTGGTACATACTTACCCCAAAAGACTTAAAGCTGTTATTGCAGCGAAAGTTGGCTCTACAAAATATTAATGTGTGGGGGTTGAATACTTATGCAAGCAAGATATTTCAGTTTTTTATTTTTCTTAAAAATATTTCCCAACATAAAACCAATGTCACCTTACAATAATTGATTTTGAGTTTCAGTGTTTTAAAATAAAATATCAAACAGAACAAAATTTCAATGTACCATTTGTAATTCAGTAATATGAGAGAATTGGTCAGGGGTCTGAATACTTTTGCAAGGCACTGTATATATATATATATATATATATATATATATATATATATATATATATATATATATATATATATATATATATACAGTATATATATATATATATAATGTGCAATTTTATGATGACAAAAATGGAAAATATATTCTAGTTTTGGGCCTTTTGTAGGTAATTTAGGGTCCTGGGGGCATAAGGTGCAAAATGTGTCTTAATGTGTTGACAACCCCTTTGGGTCCCTGTCAAAGGGTTCTTTCTCGTGGGTGCATTCGCTGCTGAGTGACAGGCAGGAGACCAAGAGGGGTTGCTGGAACACACCTACCCGCTGATCATCCACAGCTGGCAATCACACACAGCACGCAGACTATACCAGGAGCGTCAGGTACTGCAATAAATTAAATGACAACAATTACACAAAAACACTATTTACAATGCATACACACAAACCCCCTCTTCATGTGCAGGGCTCCTGCCCTGCTACAGTCCCCAAAAAACGCAACAAAAAATGTTGACATGTTTTCCTTTTTTTCTGGTATGAATGTGGTCCTGTAAAAACAGTATTGACATTTAATCCAAAATAAAAACGGAATTAAAAAATGGTTATAGTTTAAGCTCAAAGTCACAAAAGTCAGAAATATGCAATTCAATTAAATTCAGTGGTGCAGTTTGAAGCCACAAAAGTCAGGAAATGCCATCCCACCCATAACTCAACTGCATCCAAGTTAGGCTTTTAGCATAGATACTGAGATGTGATGGACAGGGTAGCATTCAGTAAAAGTGGCTGACTTAGGAAAATACATTTTAAAACCTTAGCCACAACACCTTTAACAAGGAAAAGTTCCAAGAAACAATGGATGTTATTTTCAGTAGTTATCATGTTTCCATGATAAGGGCAAATCACTATCTAAAGACAATGTTGTTCTTTGTTATTAACTTGAACTAAAGTCGTAGTTGGCATTTTCACTCATTATAGCAGCACGGTAGTCTCTGCTGACATCATTTCCTACGGCAGTTAGAATTTATTGGATTTTAAAGTTATTTTGATTTTAATGTCATGTTTTGTAGCAGAGACTGGGACTCATTTCCAAACACTTGACTATCTGAATCGAGTCTTGAACCTACTGAAAGAAGTTTGTGAATTTTATAAAAGCTGTCTGTCATAAAAATATATCTAAATATATGTCTTTATAAAAATACATTATTTGTGGATGGGCGGATTACTCTTGACTTTATGTTTTATTGTCTTTTCGTTGTGCTCCCCATTTTTATACATGACTTCTGAAACCCACAAAGACAGCAGGTCACAAAATGTCCTTCTTTTTTTGCTGTGGAGTTGTGTCTGACTTTCAAGACTTTCCTTAAAACTAAATATCTTCTATTATTGCTCGCCACAAGCATATCATTGATACTATCAATCACTCTGTCTTTCTAATCTCTTGTGAGATTTTGAAATCACAATTTTTCAGATATTGCTTCATTCCAAACAGTTTCTGTTTCTGTGGCTAACTAAAATAACAAGAATTGATTGTAGCTGCTTGTGACTCCTAAGATAGATTAACTTATTACCTGGTGAATAATTTCTGGAGATGGAATCAGTTATAAATTATTGTATTATGTGTTAACCTTTTAAAAAAGACAATTCATTAAGAGAGATTTTAAAAGCTTTTCATTCACAATGTATTGTCTTATGAGACAGCACATACATAGCATACATAGTATCACAACATTGAGGATTCCGAAAGAGGAGATTTTCTGTGACACCTTTGATGCATTGAAATGATTCCCCAGTACTAATTAATTGTGTTGGATCTCTTCCTATTTTTTTATTGTACATTTTATTGTCACTTTTAAAAATTATTAATTACTGTGGTAATTAGGTCCTTAGCCTTTGTTTTTTTTGTGTGTATAGGTAATTTGAACATGTCTGTTATTCTGTTTGAAGGAAATAAAGTTGTTTATATAAGAATGTACTGTAAGTCTTTTCTAATGGCCACTTGAACAGGAGTATATTCCAAACATGTTCTTAAATCCATCCAGGATACCAAGCAGATAAATTAATTACATCTGTTAAACCTAGTGTAGAGACTGGGTATGGTGGTGACAAGAATTTAAAACAGTGCTCTTTCACACAGACAAGTTATTACGGCCCAAAGCCGGCCCTGGAGCGGCATGTTGGGCTGTGTGAATTGTCTATGCCGCCACAAAGCCAACATATTTTGTGCTGGCTCTGAACCACCTCACAAGGCAGTTCAGAGACAGCACAGAACAGTCTTAATGGTCTGTGTGAAGAGCTATGCAGGCACGCTATAGAGGGCATGGATAACAAGACTCTATACCAGACATACACATAGAGGATACAAGATATGTCATGAAAAACCTTGTACATAGAACAACCTCATCAAAACCTTTGATTTGTACTCTACACTTTTGGTTATACTGTATACCCAAGCATTATGTTTGCCTTTTTGATTGCTTCCCCACACTGGTTGCTGACAGTGATGAGTCTATTACAACACCAAGGTCTTTCACTTGGTGAGCCGGTTCTAGTTATTTACCACCCATTTGGTATTCGGATCCTACTTTTTGTGACCGGCATGTAACACTTTACATTTGTTGACATTGATTTATACTAAATGTCTAGGATTGTTTGTTTTTAACTGCATCCTCTCTGGTGAAAACGTGTACAAAGTAGTCACTCAATATTGCTTTATTGCTTTATCATATATAATGCACTACCATGCTGCACTTCTGTTTCTTCTACACTCAACTCCAATAGATTGCATCGAGGAAAAGCAGCAATTGGTTTGACTTCTTCTAAAGGGAGTACATTTTTAAGTCACAGTCTAAAAAGTGAAATATTCTGAAGTGTTTTACAAGAATACAGACTCCAAAAAAACAACTGTTAGTCTCTGTCTTTTATTAATGACTGGAAGTGTAGAATGTGTGAAGCCTTCACCAATTTCTATGTTCACTAAAAGCTGTTAAAAATACCATTAAAAGTCAAAAACATATTTAACATCATGTGACTCTTTATGAAGGAAAATTGTAAACACATAGCAGGTACAATTTAATGGCATTTTTTGTGGTAGCTCTAAGTACTTTAAAATGTGTCCCTACCTGGTAACCCTTTTTTGTGATAAAAGTGCTTCACCCACATTTGCCTGCAAGGTCTTTGATTGATTTAAATCTGATCAATTGCACAGGGATTGCTTGTACTATACACTGTGTTTTTGTTTACAGTTTTTACCACATTTATATTAGCTACATTTGAAAGAAGTATTTTACTCACTGACTGATCAGGTGGAATCAGGGCATATATAGTCCTTTGCATTTTGTGGAAGTAAATATATTGTATATTGAAAATTGTGTTCATTTTTAACTGAGAGCTGCACTTTAATCTTCTTCCTTCCAAAGTTTTTTTAGATAATATTTTACTCAAAAGTAGATGCTATCATGCTTCTTGGCATCATTCTGAATCATTACTACAGGACATACTGCAACCAGAGGAATACAGTACCCTAAGGGCCCTATCAGTTTTGGCAGAAACCATTTAAAGCGACAGACGTTAAAGTCAATTCAGCTATGCTACACTTCACCTAAAATGTAATTGGTCTAACATGGTGAATATACAAACTAGAGTCTGTGATGAACACAGACCAAATGGGCAGTAAAGCTTGGATATGTAAATGTAGTACTGTGTTACAAATAGACAGTCGTGCCTGTGATTCTCTGATCATGATTATGCTTAAAGAACTAAATATTTTGGTCTTCTTTTGTGTATATGATAAAATGGACATTGCCGGTTTGAGTCCAGGCTATTCCACTGACGACCGTGGACAGGAACTCCCGGCGGGTGGCGCAGAATTGGCCGGGGGGGGTTGCGCTTAGGTCGGCCAGGGTGTCCTCGGCTCACCACACACCAGCGACCCCTGTAGACCGGCTGGGCGCCTGCGGGCTTACCTGTAAGCTGCCCAGAGTTGCGTTGTCCTCATATGCTGTAGCTCTGGGTTGGCTGCATGGCGGGCCTTCAGAGTGAAAAGAAGTGAAAAGAAGTGGTCGGCTGACGGCACACGCTTTGGAGGACAGTGTGTGTTTGTCTTCACCCCTCCAAAGTCAGTGCAGGGGTGGTAGCGGTGAGCTGAGCCTAAATACAATTGGACATTTCAAAATGGGGAAAAAAAAAACGGGGTAAAATTAATTGGAGACTACTAAATTTAAAAATAAATAAATTAACTATATAGCCTATTTCAGACAATTATATTCCAAGAGGTTATTTTAAATATTATGTATATTAATAATACAATTATGAATAATTAGATGTCCCAAAGCATTAAATTGAGTGTTTAAACTACGCTTTGTTTTGTGTAATATTTCCTGTACTTTGATTAATTTCTTTAGACTTGTATGTTACAATTTAGCATTAAAGGGATTTTGTTAACAGTCTCTGGTTATGCGTGGGGGTATAATGTTGACTGCAACTCTACCCTTCCACAATGGGATATACTTATTAGTATTCAGTGGTCTGTGATTCACCCAGCAGACAGGTAAATTCCACAATGCTGATGGAAAATCAAATTGTAGTTAGTATTAATATGAATATCTAATCTTTCATTTTTTATGAAATGTTTGAAACAAGTTGGAAGACAGCTTTAAGGAAAACTTTTCCTTAACTCAAAACTGAAGAAAGGATAATTAAAATAATGATTCACAGAACATTTGAAACCGCCTGATGGATTTTTTGAAGGTCATCTCATTTAGTATTTTGTTATAGATACAGCATTTAAATGTCAATTTTACACACAAATAACTGTTTCAAAGAAACCAGTGTTGCACAGATGCATGTAATATTCTGATAAATGAGATCATGCTTCAGCGCACTTTAAAATCTATTGCATATACAAAATGTCAGATGAAACAAGGCCCAGAGAAGTCTGCCTTAAGATGTCAGGTTTTGGAATGCTTTGACAAAATCGACCATGAAATTTCAATAGTGATGAAGGTGAACAGAACTTCATTAACGTTAAGGATGTTTTTTCTCATTAATTCATGACTTTAGTTACAGAAAATGTAATTTGTACTTTAAATGAGAATGCCTACCAAGTCTCTAAATCCCTCTTAATAAACTTAATTGATGGTGATGGTAATATCAGTTACCACTGATTTAGAGGTTGAGGTTAGGGTTAGGGTTAGGGTTAGGGTTAGGGTTAAGGGTTAGGTTTAGGGTTAGGGTTTAGGGGTTAGGGGTTAGGTTTAGGGTTAGGGTTAGGGTTTAGGGTCAGGGTCAGGGCTAGGGCTAGGGTTAGGGCTAGGGCTAGGGTTAGGGTTAGGGTTAGGGGGGCCACAAAATTTTTTTGGAATTTAGCAGGTCAAAATTGGAATTTAGCAGGTTGAAAATTGGAATTTAGCAGGTAAAAATTGGAATTTAGCAGGTTGAAAATTGGAATTTAGCAGGTAAAAATTGGAATTTAGCAGGTACGTTCCGTCAAAGTTCCGTTCTCGAAATATTTTTTACTTTCCACAAACAGATGGAACTTTTTTTGGAAATCAGCAGGGTGTTACCTGCTATATTCCAAAGTGATTTCTGGGTATAAAAAAAATTCCTTTCACTTAATTTTTTTTTATTTTTTTGCCAATCTTAATATTTTTTGATGTTTATTAAGAAAAAGAAAAAAAAAATGTTATGAATTTTTTTTTTTTTTTTTTTTGCTTTCTCCACCCTGCTCCGAGTTAAAAACTATTATTTTAATTTTATACCCATTTAAATTGCGTTTTTATATGCTATGGTTGCAGAGAAAACACAACATTTGTGTTTTAAAGTATGGAATATAGCAGGTCAAAGCTATTCCTATTTAAAGGCCTACATAATAAATAAACAATCAGACCAAATAACAACTCGGGATTGGTATTGTTTTGTAGGTTGCAGTAATACCTTTCCAGGCATCGCTTGATTAAATTGATAGCACCTGTGGTTATTGAAATATTAGTTTTAAAAAACCTCCCATTGAAACGAATGGGGCGTTTTTTACCAAGTGTAAACAGATCACATTTATGGTCGCTATTTACTGTAGCAGTCGAATCCAAACACGGGAATAGTGTTGTTTTGTAGCTTGCAATCATACCTATCCAACGATACCTTGGATACGGTGGTAGCACCAGGGGTTATTGAAATATTAATTTTAATACGATTCCCATTGAAACGTATAGGCGTTTTCACCAAAAACGTAAAAACACACACAATAACACTTGCTATTTAGTGCAGGTGTGGAATTAAAACCCATGAACGGTCTTGTTGTGTAGATTAGATTATTACCTATGTAAACATACCCTAGCTGAAACGACAGCACCAGGCGTTTGGAATTTAAAGGGAAAATAAGAATTTTACACCAAACTGCAACTTTACAAATTCCCATAGGATAACGTGTAAATTCACAAATAAAAAATGCTTTTTTGAATAAAAATAAAAATGTTCCAGAGATATTAAAAAAAAGCATTTTGCATTTCCTGGTAATCTTTTTTTTTTCTTATAAATCAGTTTTTGCAGGATTCATCACAGGGACACTGAATACTGTTAGACACTAATTCTCTGACACTACAGCCCTTTGAATGAAGCTTCTGCGTGGTCGCACGGCTGAGAAACACTTAAAAAGGGTTTTTTTAACTATACTGAAATATGGTGGTATACGTCAGTCTAAGGCAAGCTGCTGCATGTGAAGCAAAAGGCCCATGAAATCTCAGCCTCCGAGCTCATTCACAGCTTCTTTGACAGCCAATTGTAGTTGTCTGATTGTACATGTAATGCAAATGGTTTTTTTCATTTTTTTTTTTTTTTTAAAGAATCTTTGCAAGAATCGTTCTAAAAACACTGGAATCAGTTACAGACTGTTAGTCTCTACAGCCCTTTAAATGGAGCTTCTACGTGTTTGCACTTAAAAAGAGGATTTTGAAAGCATAGCACAATATAGTCAAATGTGGCACCTAAGGATAGGTGCTGCATTGGAAAGAAAAGGCCCACCATTATCTGCTTTTGGATTCATTATATACATGTACTAGTTGTACCCTGTACCAAATTTCACACTCCTAGCTCGTTCACACACCCGGTTACGCTGGCCCGTAACATTGTAGTGCAATACTGTATTTCAATGCGTCTATGAGATGCTACTGCATGGGCAGCGAAAGGGCTAGGCTATTGTGCCTCTAGATTCATTATGTGTATGTTCTACAGCTACTTTGTACCAATTTTCAAGTTGCTAAGTGGTTGTGTTCCTCAAATGTGCACTACAATGAGATATTTTAAAGCGTAGGGTATAGGGTGGTATTTGACAACTCCGCTCGTGCACGCAAACATTTCTAAACAAAACTGTTCTCCGATACAACCGGGCTGATACTGTGATCACAAAACAATTCCAATGGACTTAATCGGAGCGTCTGTTGCACAAATACACCTAAAAATGTACACTTTTCAGGTCTATCTATAATGGACTTTTTTTGTATGTATTTTCCCATAGGAAATCGCGGTTGGGGGGGTCTCCTATCTTACTCATATCTTCACAACCCCTGGACCAAGGAACTCTGCACCAGTCTCTCTAGATGCACAAGAGTCTTAGCTAAAGAAAATGGGGTCCGTTGGGTTTGTACGACCCCCGACTGGCATTTGGTGAGCGTTACCCCAAAGGTGTTTTTATAAAGGGATTTCCCATAGGGAGGGGGGGTGCTCCTGTCGTACCAAAAAAGTTCACAGATCTTGGACCACCGAACCCGGCAGGGCACTCTTTGTGTGCACAAGAGTCCTAGCTAAAGAATGACAACGGCCACGGGTTCATAGAACACCCCAGCTCCACATGGCGAGCGTTACCTAAAAAGTGTTTTTATAATGGGATTTCCCATAGGGAGGGGGGTGCTCCTGTCATACCACAAAAGTCCACAGATCTTGGACCAACAAACCCGGCAGGGCACTCTTGGCGTGCATAAGAGTACTAGCTAAAGAATGACACCGGCCTCGGGTTCGTAGGACACCCCACCCCCACATGGCGAGCGTTACCCCAAAAGTGTTTTTATAATGGGATTTGCCATAGGCGGGGGGTGAGGGCTCATTTAGTACCCCATAAGTTCCCAGATCCTGGACCACCGAACCTGGCAGGGCACTCTTTGTGTGGACAAGAGTCTTAGTTAAAGAATGACACCGGCCACGGGTTCGTAGGACACCCCACCCCCACATGGCGAGCGTTACCCCAAAAGTGTTTTTATAATGGGATTTGCCATAGGGAGGGGGAGGGATCCTTTAGTACCCCATAAGTCCCCAGATCCTGGACCACCGAACGCAACAGGCACTCTTTGCGTGCACAAGAGTACTAGCTAAAGAATGACACCGGCCACGGGTTCGTAGGACACCCCACCCACATATGGCGAGCGTTACATATTTTCACATTGTGTATTCCATAAGCAATGTGAATTTAAGAACAACATAACAGAAAAACAAGAAAAAGCACAGCTTCCAATTGTTCTCAAGTGGAAATCATATCAGTGAATGTAAAGATCTGACATATCTATTTGTTATTCCAGGTCGTGGAGGAGCTAGAAAAGGATGAAGCATTTGCCGCTTGGTGCGAGTTCCTGAATTTGACACTGGAAAATGTCAGGGGGAGGATAAGATATTTTTTTAAAAAATAAAAAAATACTGAATACACTCCTGTATGCCTTTCTTACTATAAAAAATGTATATGAAATGGTGGCATGAAAGGGTTAAGGTTAACCAAATGAGGGAGACACATGAGTTTGCCAGTTACAGACTGTCAGTGTTAGACTAGACTCTTACCTATGTAACCATGCGTTTGAAACAAACGGGGCATTTTTTCCAAAGTGTAAAAAAAAAAACACATTTAAAGTCGCTATTTAGTGTAACAGTCGAATCCAAACTCGGGAACAGTGTTGTGTTGTAGCTTGCAATCATACCTATCCAACGATACCTTGGATAAGGTGGTAGCACCAGGGGTTATTGAAATATTAATTTTAATACGATTCCCATTGAAACGTATAGGCGTTTTCACCAAAAACGTAAAAACACACACAATAACGCTTGCTATTTAGTGTAGGTGTGGAATTAAAACCCATGAAGGGTCTTGTTGTGTAGATTAGATTATTACATATGTAACCATGCCCTAGCTGAAACGACAGCACCAGGCGTTTGGAATTTAAAAGGAAAATAAGAATTTTACACCAAACCGCAACTTTAGAAATTCCCATAGGATAACGTGTAAATTCACAAATAAAAAATGCTTTTTTGAATAAAAATAAAAATGTTCCAGAGATATTAAAAAAAGGCATTTTGCATTTCCTGGTAATCTTTTTTTTTCTTATGAATCAGTTTTTGCAGGATTCATCACAGGGACACTGAATACTGTTAGACACTAATTCTCTGACACTACAGCCCTTTGAATGAAGCGAGAAACACTTAAAAAGGGTTTTTTCAACTATACTGAAATATGGTGGTATACGTCAGTCTAAGGCAAGCTGCTGCATGTGAAGCAAAAAGCCCATGAACTTGTGCTTCTAGATTTATTATCTGCATATAATGCAGATACTATGTACCAAATCTCAGCCTCCGAGCTCATTCACAGCTTCTTTGACAGCCAATTGTAGTTGTCTGATTGTACATGTAATGCAAATGGTTTTTTTCATTTTTTTTTTTTTTTTAAAGAATCTTTGCAGGAATCGTTCTAAAAACACTGGAATCAGTTACAGACTGTTAGTCTCTACAGCCCTTTAAATGGACCTTCTACGTGTTTGCACTTAAAAAGAGGATTTTGAAAGCATAGCACAATATAGTCAAATGTGGCACCTAAGGATAGGTGCTGCATTGGAAAGAAAAGGCCCACCAATATCTGCTTTTGGATTCATTATATACATGTACTAGTTGTACCCTGTACCAAATTTCACACTCCTAGCTCGTTCACACACCCGGTTACGCTGGCCCGTAACGTTGTAGTGCAATACTGTATTTCAATGCGTCTATGAGATGCTACTGCATGGGCAGCGAAAGGGCTAGGCTCTTGTGCCTCTAGATTCATTATGTGTATGTTCTACAGGTACTTTGTACCAATTTTCAAGTTGCTAAGTGGTTGTGTTCCACAAATGTGCACTACAATGAGATATTTTAAAGTGTAGGGTATAGGGTGGTATTTGACGCCTCCGCTCGTGCACGCAAACATTTCTAAACAAAACTGTGCTACGATACAACCGGGCTGATACTGTGATCACAAAGCAATTCCAATGGACTTAATCGGTGCGTCTGTTGCATAAATACACCTAAAAATGTACACTTTTCAGGTCTATCTATAATGGACTTTTTTTGTATGTATTTTCCCATAGGAAATCGCGGTTGGGGGGGTCTACTATCTTACTCATATATTCACAACCCCTGGACCAAGGAACTCAGCACCAGTCTCTCTAGATGCACAAGAGTCTTAGCTAAAGAAAATGGGGTTGGTTCGGTTTGTACGATCCCCGACTGGCATTTGGCGAGCGTTATCCCAAAAGTGTTTTTATAATGGGATTTCCCATAGGGAGGGGGGATTGCTCTGTCGTACCACAAAAGTTCACAGATCTTGGACCACCGAACCCGGCAGGGCTCTCTTTGCGTGCATAAGAGTACTAGCTAAAGAATGACACCGGGCACGGGTTCGTAGGACACCCCACCCCCACATGGCGAGCGTAACCCCAAAAGTGTTTTTATAATGGGATTTCCCATAGGGAGGGGGGATGCTCCTTTCGTACCACAAAAGTCCACAGATCTTGGACCGCCGAACCCGGCAGGGCACTCTTTGTGTGCACAAGAGTCTTAGCTAAAGAATGACACCGGCTACGGGTTCGTAGGATACCCCACCCCCACATGGCGAGCGTTACCCCAAAAGTGTTTTTATAATGGTATTTGCCATAGGGAGGGGGAGGGATCTTTTAGTACCCCATAAGTCCCCAGATCCTAGACCACCAAACCCGGCAGGGCACTCTTTAAGTGCACAAGAGTACTAACTAAAAAATGACACCAGCCACGGGTTCGTAGGACACCCCACCCCCACATGGCGAGCGTTACCCCAAAAGTATTTTTATAATGGTATTTGCCATAGGGAGGGGGAGGGATCATTTAGTACCCCATATGTAGGGACCTTAGAATAGACACCCCCATAACGTATTTTTGCTTGGGTTATTATAGTGAGTTGTCCTGTGGAGGAAAGGAACCTGAAACTCTCATCTAATAATATAAGGTAGTTATGACAGCCTCCATCCACTAGGGAGCAACAGCAGGTACACTGGAGGTTGGGTTAGTACATTAGACCTGATAGTGCAGTGTAGCTGAGTGAATAAGAGTGAGACTGCCTGTAAAACAAATATTATTGTTATCTGTTTCAGGTAAGAGATTTATCCAAAAGGTTCCAGTATCAGTAATATGTAGTTATTTAGCAATTTCATTTTGTTAGGTAATGTAATTTCATATGGGAAACGGAATTAATAAATATAAATAGTAACAGGGCCTAGGGGGATGTAAACACGGTATATCGTATCTCTATGGGATCGGATGTGGTTTTTGTTATTAATCTGTTTATATCAGGGGCATCCTAGCTGTAATGTAATCAGATCTATTGATATAACAATGTAAAAGTGTGTTTATTTAGTTTCTGATGTTAGTTGTCACGTTTGAAAATAAGAAGTAAAGAAAATTGTGATTGAATTGCATAGCGTTTTCAACCTGTTTATGTGGAGGTTGGGTTAGTACATTAGACCTGATAGTGCAGTGTAGCTGAGTGAATAAGAGTGAGACTGCCTGTAAAACAAATATTATTGTTATCTGTTTCAGAAATTAAAGTTGGACAATTGAACAGCAGTGGTACCGTACTTTGTGTCTTAGTTTTAAGCATTGGGAAGAAACTCACAGCAGAGTGCCATTCAAGTAAACATCCAAATCAACTATATATGTAACATAAACTTGTCCAGCCCATCAAGTGTGTTACATATTTTGGCGAGCCAGCCCAGGAGGAAGTGACCAGGACTGACAGGCAGGGAACGTAACTTCTTTTCCATTTAAAAAAAAAAAAAAAAAATCTGTATAAAGTGAGTTGCCTACAGCTGTCAACGGTGTGCACAATGGAGTTGGAGCGACTGCAAGAACAGGCAAGTGTGGCTCTCAGTGCTTTAGAGAGAAACCAGCTAGTGGAAGCATGTTGCTACTTAAAGTGCATAAAGGACCGTGATGTAGCTGTTAAGGAGAGAAGTAGGCGAGCTTTAATCAGAATGGCAGAGCGCGTTTTAGACGATATTGAGGACAAACAGGAGGAAGATGAAGCATGCCAGTATGTGCAAGACTTCATATCTTTCATCAAGACACTTAAAGGCACAAGCACAGACAGTCAGGCATCAGAGCAGGAGCAGATACATTTAGAAGAGTTGAGAGATAAATACAAGCAATTACAGCAGTCCCAGGAGGAAGCTAGGAAAGCTCTGGAGGGAGAGATTAAGGCTATGAGTGTGAAGTTAGGAGCAGGGGACACAGACAAAGTATCAGAGAGAGCGGCACCGGCCCTGCCATTAAGAAACCCTCTGCTGCCTGAAGTTACAATTAGACGAGAGTTTAGGATTCACGGACAGATTGGTGAAGGGGGTCAAAAAGACAAGCTTTCGTACACAAACCTCATTCACCAGATAGAGGCCGGGGTCAGAAAAGGGCATGCAGACTCTGAGGTTATTGATGCTGTGATTAAAGCAGTTTGCCCAGGACTTCATCTTAGAGATATGCTCGAGATAAAAAGTGACCTGACACTTGACAAATTGAGAACAATCTTGAAGGGTCACTATAAGGAGGAAAGCACATCAGACCTCTACCAGAAGTTGGTGAACATTTCACAGGAACCTAGAGAGTCAGCGCAGAACTTTTTATTTAGGGCTATTGAGTTGAAGGAAAGGCTGCTGTTTGCATCCAGAGAAAAAGGGGCTGAAGAGCAGTACGATGCTGAGTTGATAAGAAAAAAATTTCTCAGATCCATAGGTACCGGACCCAGAGTGACAGTGTGAAGTTCCAGATGAAGCCATACTTGGATGACCCCACTGTCACTGATGAGGCATTGATAGAGAGGATCAGTGAAGCCGCAAGCCTGGAACTGGAGAGGCAGCAGAAAATAAAGAAAAGTATTGCAGCCAAAACAACCCGAACAAATGAGCTACAAGTGGAAGTAAGTAGAGCGTTCCAGGAAGGTGACCAAAGCGCAGAACCACCGAGTACAAGACGGGTCGCACCCAAAGCAGAAGGGACAAGAAAGGGGGCCACCGCTGAGCAGACAGTAGAGACGGAAGTTCAAGTGATGGTCAGAGAATTTAGAGCAGAGCTAGCCGAGGTGAAGAAAATGCTATCAGCCTCAATTGGCGCGACCGCCAGGTCCAGTCAGGGCTACCCACCAATGGCAAGAAGAAGACCACTGCAAAGGGGGTGCAGAGCGTGCCAGGAAGCTGAGGCAGGAGAGGAGTGCAACCATTGTTTCAGGTGCGGTCAAGAGGGACATCTATCCCGGGGATGCCGTGCTCACCGCCAGGTTCAGGGAAACGGGGAGGGGTCGCTGTGAAGGGACCAGCAGCAACCCCACAGGCATTGTCCCAACATCAGCCGGATATGACAACTGGTCACAGACAACACACCCAGAGCCAGCCGGTGCTCTGCAGTGCCATCAGTGGGCGGGAGGTGAAGGTGGCCAGCAAGGATAACCCTAAGGGAAGAAACCCAGAGTTAGACAAAACCAGCTACCTCACCCCAAAGCAGGATGCCCGGTTGGTTAAGATGATTGGGAGGAGATGCCTGGTGCACTGCACACTGGACAAGGTGCCAACATTAGCATTGTGGGATACGGGAGCCCAGGCCAGCATAATCAGTGAAGAGTGGAGAAGCCAGCATTTACCCCAGACTGCAGTTAGGCCAGTCGAAGAGCTGCTGGGGCCTGGCACACTCATTGGGGTGGCAGCCAATCAGACTGAGATACCATTTGTGGGTTGGGTTGAGGTGGAATTTCAACTGAACGGCAAATTGAACCAAAGTCAGCGCTTGCACATCCCAGTGCTGGTTTCTAGTGATCCCAACGTAGCAGAGGAACCGATCATTGGGTTCAATGTCATCGAAGAGATTGTAAAGGGGCCAAGAACACTAGAGGGAGCAACACCGATTGATGGCACCGTTAACATGGTTATGGATGCTTTTTCTGTGAGCATCAAGGCAGCCAAAGAATTGGTCCAGATAATGCAAGTTTGCAGGACCAACGATAGTAGTTGTGTTGTCCGGACAGGAAAGGGGAAAGTCAGGTTACCACCCGGGCAAGCCACCACCATCCAAGGTCGTGCACACATGGGAACACTGGAAGAAGATCAACTGATGCTGTTTGTCCCTACGGAGGAGCTGAATTGGCCTGAGGGTGTGGAGGTGATGGAAGGGTTAGTGACTGTTAGCAAAAGGAACCCAACAGCAATCACTATCTCGGTGGTGAACACCTCCAAGCATAACGTCACCTTGGGTCAGCATGCCACATTGGGGCACAAGCAGCAAGTTAAAGCGGTTTACCCAGCGGCAGTGAGATCCTTAGAGCACCAGAATGACCTCATGGGTTTGGCAGGGTCACCCCGACAGATGTGTAAGGACAAGAGGAGTCAAGTAGAACCACAGGGACAACAGCCCAATGTGAATATCCACGAACAAGGACATGCATGGGATCCACCTGTTGATTTACACCACTTGAGTATGGCACAGCAAGCAGTGGCTAAGAAGATGCTGAGAGAGGAGTGCAATGCTTTCTCTCAAGATGACTATGATGTGGGACATATTCCCTCGTTACGGATGCACATCACTCTCCATGACAAAACTCCGGTACAGAAGACATACACATCAGTACCAAAGCCTTTACACCACGAGGTGAAAGAATACCTGCAGGACCTGCTGAACCGAGGCTGGATAACCAAGTCCAGGTCACATTACTCCTCACCCATTGTCTGTGTACGGAAAAAAGATGGAAGTTTAAGGCTTTGCTGTGACTACCGTGAGCTGAACCGAAGTCCGTCCCTGATAGACACCCACCCCAGAATCCAAGATATGCTGGATAGTCTAAGCGGCAGTTCCTGGTTCTCTGTCCTGGACCAGGGGAAGGCCTACCACCATGGTAGCCTAGACAAGGAAAGTCGACCTCTCACAGCATTCATCACCCCCTGGGGCTTATATGAGTGGGTCCGCATTCCTTTTGGTCTGAGCTCGGCCCCTGCCGAATTCCAACGAAGCATGGAAGAGTGTCTATCAGGCCTTCGAGATGACATCTGGCAGCCATACCTAGATGATAATCTAGTGCACAGTAAGACCTTTGAGGACCACATCCAGCACATCAGGACAGTACTGCAACGATACCAGCAACATGGCGCTAAGCTGTCCGCAAAGAAGTGTGAAATGTTCAGAAAAAAGGTGAGATTCCTGGGCAGGATGGTGTCGGAGGACAGTTACTCAATGGATCCCGCAGAGATAGCCCCAGTCCAGGCTCTCGAGAAGAAACCCGCCACTGTAGGAGAGTTGAGGAAGATGCTAGGTTTCCTCTCATACTACAGGGCATATATACAAAACTTTTCAAGGCTTGCAAAGCCTTTGTATGACATGCTTTCATTACCCCAAGCAGGGAAACAGTGGACGGAGACACAAAAGCTTAAGGATAAGAAAAAGAAAGAGAGGGAAATGGGGAAGCAGGGGCAGTTGCCAAGCCGGGCTCCCATCACATGGACAAGTACACACCAGCAGGTGTTGGAACAGCTAGTGGATCTCCTTTCTAACCCACCTATGTTGGTATATCCGGACTTCAATCAGCCGTTCGTGCTACACTGTGATGCCTCACAAGAAGGGCTCGGAGCTGTACTATACCAGCGACAAGAAGGAAAATTGAAGGTTGTAGCATATGGGTCAAGGACACTCACACCACCGGAGAAGAATTACCACCTGCATTCAGGGAAACTTGAGTTCCTGGCATTGAAGTGGGCAATATGTGAGCGCTTTCGTGATTATTTGTTCCATGCACCATCCTTCACGGTCTATACAGACAACAACCCACTCACATATATCCTGACGACAGCGAAACTGAATGCCACTGGACAGAGGTGGGTTGCAGAGCTTGCAGACTTTAATTTCGAGATCAAGTATCGTCCGGGTAGAGCCAATGCAGATGCTGATGGGCTGTCCAGAATGCCTCTGAACATCGATGGATTAATCTCGCAGTGTACGGAGGAAGTAAGCCCGGGAGTGATAACAGCCACAATACAAGGGGTCTCCATACCACATGAAGAGTCGACACCACTTCTGAGTGCCATTGCATTGCACTCCATTGGGGTCCAGGAGGATCTGAACCATTCGCCCACCTCCTGGCAGTACATCCCGAGAGCGGAACTTAAAGAAGCGCAAACAAGAGACCCGGTTATCGGAAGAGTACTGGAGTACAAGGCCAACAACCAGAGACCAGGGGCTCAAGCAAGCCGACAAGCACATAGTGACGAACAAGTGCTCCTGCGAGAATGGACGAAGCTGTATATCAGTGAGGAGGGAATATTGTGCCGGAAAACTGTTTCCAGGTCACAAGTAGTGTTGCCCAAACAGTATCAACCGCTGGTGTATCGGGAGTTGCATCAGGAGATGGGACACCTGGGAGTGGAGCGGACCTTGAGCCTCATCAGGGAACGATTTTATTGGCCGAAGATGCAACGAGATGTAGAACACTTTGTGATCAAGGTCTGCGACTGTCTGAAGAAAAGAAGACCCAACAAACCCACCCGAGCACCATTGTGTAACATCAAAACAACCTACCCATTTGAGTTGGTGTCAGTGGATTTCCTGCACCTGGAAAAGTGCAAGAAAGGATATGAGTACATTCTAGTTGTAATGGATCACTACACTTGCTTTGCCCAAGCCTATGCGACGACCAACAAATCTGCGAAGACCGTGGTTGACAAGATCTTCAATGATTTTGCGCTCAAATTTGGTTTCCCCACACGGATTCATCATGACATGGGAAGGGAGTTTGAAAACCAACTGATGACGAAGCTGAAGGAGCACTGCAACATCAAAGGCTCCCACACCACTCCTTACCACCCTCAAGGCAATGGACAGGTAGAGAGATTTAATCGAACCCTGCTTGGGATGCTGAGGACATTGACCGAGGAACAGAAGGCGGATTGGAAGAGTTCTTTGGCAAAGGTCGTTCATGCATATAATTGCACCCGCAATGAGGCCACAGGATTCGCCCCATTCTACCTGCTCTTTGGAAGGTCCCCCAGGTTATCGATTGACCTTATGTTCGGATTGGGGAAGGAAATTGAGGCAGGCTCATATGGGGATTACGTGGAGAAATGGAGGAGTCGAATGAAAGAGGCTTACGAGGTGGCCAGCAAATCTGCTCGTAAGGGCGCCACCAGAGGAAAAGAACATTATGACCAGAAGATCCACGGAGTAGAATTACAACTGGGTAGTCAAGTGCTAGTAAGGAATGTGCGTGAGAAGGGGGGGCCTGGCAAAATCCGCTCCTACTGGGAAGACAGAGTATATGTTGTAGTGGGACGGAAGAGCGACAGCAGCCCTGTATTTGAGGTCAAGCCAGAAGCAGGAGGAGGAAGATGCAGGGTTCTGCACAGGAACATGCTATTGCCATGTGATTTCCTACCTCTTGAACAACCTTCACTGCAGCAGAAGAAAAAAACATTGCATGTAGGGCAGAAGGACAAGGGACAATGGGAGAGGGATGTGGATGACAGTGCGACTGACTCCACTGAAGAGTTCCAAGATGAAGATTATATCTTGAGGGCCACAGAGCAACGAGATGTTTCTTCTCTGAACCCAGACGCCCAAGTGTTCAATCCCCAGGAGCCAGAGGAAAACCAACAGATGCAACTCTCCACTGTCATGGAAGAAGCGTCACTCTCAGGAGCGTCACTCTCAGGTGCATCACTCTCAGGAGCAGGAGACCTGGAAAGACAGGACTCCAGCGAGAGTGACCTGGAACCTCACGCTGATGCTGGAAGCTCTGCCGAGGAGTCAGACTCCGGGGAAGAAGAAGGTCCAGACAACCTTGCCAGCCAAAGACCCAAGAGACTAAGCCAACCTCCAAAAACCCTGACCTATGAGACACTGGGACAACCCTCGATAATGCGAAAGAGAGTGGAGACACATGGATTCCAGTTACAGCAAATGAGAGGAGACCTCTTCACTTGCCCCAGGAGTGAGGCGTTAGCACATTGCATCAGTGAAGACTGCCAAATAGGAGCAGGAATTGCCACCCTCGTTAGGGAGAAATTTTCAGGTGTACAAGACCTGCTGAGCCAAAAGAGAAAGGCCGGGGAGTGCGTGGTCCTAAATCAAGGGAACCGGTTTGTTTACTACCTCATAACAAAAGGAAAATCGCACCAGAAACCATCATGTGGTAGCTTGTGGAAGAGTCTGGAAGCCATGAGAAATCATTGTATTGCCAAGGGAGTTACCAGTGTATCAATGCCCAGGACGGGATGTGGATTGGACCATTTGGAATGGAAGAGGGTTTTGGGGATCATCAAAGATGTTTTCAAGGATACCGACATCCACATCACTGTGTTTACTCTTTGAAGTACTTGAGTGTCTTTTAAAAAAATACCAAAGAGGGATGGACTTTGCCACTAGAGACTGGAAATGTAAACATGTTAGGATGGTTTAAGAAAATGCAAATGTCAGGGACGACATTCAGTTTGAGGGGGAGAGTGTAGGGACCTTAGAATAGACAGCCCCATAACGTATTTTTGCTTGGGTTATTATAGTGAGTAGTCCTGTGGAGGAAAGGAACCTGAAACTCTCATCTAATAATATAAGGTAGTTATGACAGCCTCCATCCACTAGGGAGCAACAGCAGGTACACTGGAGGTTGGGTTAGTACATTAGACCTGATAGTGCAGTGTAGCTGAGTGAATAAGAGTGAGACTGCCTGTAAAACAAATATTATTGTTATCTGTTTCAGGTAAGAGATTTATCCAAAAGGTTCCAGTATCAGTAATATGTAGTTATTTAGCAATTTCATTTTGTTAGGTAATGTAATTTCATATGGGAAACGGAATTAATAAATATAAACAGTAACAGGGCCTAGGGGGATGTAAACACAGTATATCGTATCTCTATGGGATCGGATGTGGTTTTTGTAATTAATCTGTTTATATCAGGGGCATCCTAGCTGTAATGTAATCAGATCTATTGATATAACAATGTAAAAGTGTGTTTATTTAGTTTCTGATGTTAGTTGTCACGTTTGAAAATAAGAAGTAAAGAAAATTGTGATTGAATTGCATAGCGTTTTCAACCTGTTTATGTGGAGGTTGGGTTAGTACATTAGACCTGATAGTGCAGTGTAGCTGAGTGAATAAGAGTGAGACTGCCTGTAAAACAAATATTATTGCTATCTGTTTCAGAAATAAAAGTTGGACAATTGAACAGCAGTGGTACCGTACTTTGTGTCTTAGTTTTAAGCATTGGGAAGAAACTCACAGCAGAGTGCCATTCAAGTAAACATCCAAATCAACTATATATGTAACATAAACTTGTCCAGCCCATCAAGTGTGTTACACATAAGTCCCCAGATCCTGGACCACCGAACCTGGCAGAGCACTCTTTGCATGCACAACAGTCTTAGCTAAAGAAAATGGGGTCGTTGAGGTTCGTACGACCCCCAAGTGCTGTTTGGTGGCCCTAAATATGCTATGTTTACGTTTTAAACAAACCCACCATTTTCTAATGCATTTTCACATAGGAAATGGCGGTCGAGGGGGGGGGGGTGGCTCCTGTCGTAACATAAAAGTCCCCAGATCCTGGACCACCGAACCCGGCAGGGCACTCTTTGTGTGCACAAGTCTTACCTAAAGAATGACACCGGCCACGGGTTCGTAGGACACCCCACCCCCACATGGCGAGCGTTACCCCAAAAGTGTTTTTATGATGGGATTTGCCATAGGCACGGGGGGGGAGGGTTCCTTTAGTACCCCATAAGTCCCCAGATCATGCACAACAGTCTTAGCTAAAGAAAATGGGGTCGTTGAGGTTCGTACGACCCCCGAGTGCTGTTTGGTGGCCCTAAATATGAGAGTCTTACCTAAAGAATGACACCGCCACGGGTTCAGTAGGGACACCCCACCCCCACATGGCGAGTGTTACGCCAAAAGTGTTTTTATAATGGGATTTCCCATAGGGAGGGGGGGTGCTACTGTCGTACCACAAAAGTTCACAGATCTTGGACCACCGAACCCGGCAGGGCACTCCTTGTGTGCACAAGAGTCTTAGCTAAAGAATGACACCGGCCACGGGTTTATAGGACACCCCACCGCCAAAAGGCAAACTTTACCCCAAAACTTTTTTTTTTTCCTTTTTTTTATTGTTATAAATCAGTCTTTGCAGGAATTATTCCAGAAGCACTAGGATCAGTTACACTAAGAACACTTTTAAAACAGTAATAAGTCGTAAAGTAAACTGCTTAAAGCATGTATTATAGGCATAGGTATAAAAGAGAAAGGTTTTCTTTTACAAACCACGCACGTGGCCATATTTACTAAAACATTTTTTAAATACAACATTTTTAAATACAAACTATTTACATACATAACAAACAAAAACATAATAAAAACACTGGAATGAAATAAGTATATACATTTTTTTATTTTATTTTTTATATTACTGTTTATTTTCTTTGATTATTTCTCTGATTTTGGATCTAACATTTTCAATAGTCAGTTCCATTGTTTTACAAAGGAACAAAAAACCTGGGTTAATGCTCAGGACTTCTTGAATCTGCAAAGACAAAAATTCACATATTAGGTGCTGCTATGTAGTTATGCAGTATAGACAGATGTTTAGTGGTGTTCTGAAGCAGTTGAGTGTGATGTAATATGTTTTTTATACTCGACTGTTCCTGTGTGCATTAGGTGTTGGCTAAAAGAGGAGTGAAAACCATAACACATCATTGATTATACAGCAGGCACAAATGGTGATGAAACTTACTCTTGCATTTGCTATTTTCTCCTGTTTTATTTCTTTTTCAAAGAGTTTTTTCAATTGTCTTTGAAAACGATTGTCAAAAATGATTTTGCGTCTCGTGTTTCTCTGTGAAAGGAAAGTGCAGAGATAACATTAGTGACACTTGGTAAAATGCATAGTGTTATGATTGTGCGTCTGGTGTTTCTCTGTGAAGGGAAAGTGCAGAGATAACATTAGTGACACTTGGTAAAATGCATAGTGTTATGATTGTGCGTCTAGTGTTTCTCTGTGAAGGGAAAGTGCAGAGATAACATTAGTGACACTTGGTAAAATGCATAGTCTTATGATTGTGGTTCTGGTGTTTCTCTATGAAAGGAAAGTGCAGCGATAACGTTAGTCACACTTGGTAAAATGCATAGTGTTATGATTTTGCGTCTAGTGTTTCTCTGTGAAGGGAAAGTGCAGAGATAACATTAGTGACACTTGGTAAAATGCATAGTGTTATGATTGTGCGTCTGGTGTTTCTCTGTGAAGGGAAAGTGCAGAGATAACATTAGTGACACTTGGTAAAATGCATAGTGTTTTGTTAGGTTACTGACTGAAAGAAAAAATAACTTACACCCTTTCTACATTTTCTGCATTTAAGCATCAGAGGGCTTGGCTGTATAAATGGTTCCTGTTTGAAGAGAGGAAAAGACATATCATTACAAGTGTGCACATATATTACTACAAAGATATCATGGATACATCACGACCAATATCTGACATCATCCTGTTTTGAGGAGCCTTCGGCTACTTGTTTCTCCGTGACCCTTCATCAGCCTGTGACTGTTCCACAGTATCTCCGCTTTTGTCTATGTCTTGTGCCTCCTCTGCCCCTTGGTGGTGGTGTTCTTCTTCATCTGCTGCCCCTTCAGCCTCTTTTCCAGATGGTAGTTGGCTACTGGGCAGTTTCTTTAAAGGAGAAATAAGACATATTAGAAAGGGGCACATAAGTTACAAGAGACATGATGGCTAGATCAGTCGTCACAAGTATGCACTTTTTGTTCGACAATATTCATTTGATCGGACCTACAAGTAAACATCTTTTAATGTCAGATGGTAATATTTACAGTGCTTACCAAGAGATCACCCATGGATTTTTTAATAATCATGACTTTAGGCGACAGAGGATAGCGCGGTGGTGAAGGTGTAGAACATCTGGTTAGCTTTTTGAAGAGAGGAAATAGAAATATCACTATAAATTTCTAAATATAGCACCATTGATACACAACATCAATTTACAGTTCAAGGTTTTTTTTTCCAAGGCACGGCTGGTATACATTTTATGTCTCTGGATATGAGATGTTAAAACACTAAAGGACTTACCAAGGGGCTGGCTGGCAAGGATTGATCAGGGCTGACTGAGGGGCTGGCTGGCAGGGATAGATGAGGGCTGACTGAGGGGCTGGCTGGCAGGGATAGATGAGGGGCATTCGTGTCTTGCAATAGGCTTTGGTTAATAAGTCTGTATGCTTTTTGATGATTCTTTGGTGCCTCATCATGAACATAAAATTTCCCCTGGACATCAGTGCTGTGGGCCATGTGGCGTGCCACAGTAGAGCGCTGTGCTTCTGTGTGTGTCTCCCAGCTCTTGCAAAGGAAAAAAACATACACAGTTATTATGTTTCTCTAAATGATATATTTATTGGTAAATATTTGCATTCTCAGAGGTCAACTTACATAAATGGCTACGGCAGCTCTTAACATGCCTGGTGTTACTTTGCTTCTGAGGCCAGTATGCTGCCAGGCTTTTGATAGAGCTTCCCCCACCTTTGTTACAGGATTTCCTTCAGCTGTAAATTAAAAGGTGGAGGGCCTAAACTGGAAGCCTGGCAGCTGTGGCCTCAGGTTCCCAAAGTCCTTCAGCCAGCTGAGCTCTGTTCCTGATAACACCAGCACAGCCCGGGCATATGACGCTGCCGTCTTATGGTTCTCAACCTGTTCAAATACAGAAACAAACATTAGGATTCTTAGTAAAGAAAATGCAACATCTGATAAAAAGGAGATGTGGTCAATGAAGGTGAGCAGCGTACCATAATATGATAGTTCTTTTGGAATTTCTTTGCATTCGCGACATCATTTTCCGTCATATTCATGACTACCCCCCTCCTGTGGCCATTTTGAATGAGCAGCTGCCCACAAAATAGTCCAGCGAGGAGGAAGGTTATCGACGGATCGACTGTGTTTTGCAACAGCTCTGAAAAGAGAAAGATAGAAAAATAAATCACCTGTTAGAAATATTTTATGCATTGACAAAGAATAAAATAAAGAACAAAATGCATTGTGTTAGTTAACTTACGCAGTAGTTCAGGGATTAGGGTATTAGATTTATCCATGAACTGCTGTAGTTGTTGTTTTGTTATCAGTTTTGCTGCAAGGAAAGACAGTAATGCTTTTTTTTTCTCAGTTCCAGAGATGGTTGATGTTAATTAAAAAATAAAATAAAATAAAAATAAAAAAACAACAACAAACAGTCTCTTACCTTGAGTGGTTTGTTTAACTTTTTGTCGAGGTAAGGTGATGTCCCTCTTGCCCTTCTTTTTAAAAGTAATAATCAGGAACAGTAGTGATCGGATGCACCGAAGGGGCAGTGTAACTGCTTTTACATTTACCTTTTTTAGGTAATTTAAAAAACTGGCCACATCCTGAAGATAATTCATTACTGTTGTTGGTTTTTTCCCTGATGTGACCAGCTCTGTATACCACCTGTAACAGAAAACATTTGCAAGTCAAGGGTTTGTCAAAAGTAATTTCAGGTTGTATTTGTCACATGTGTGAGAGGTACTTACGATTGACACCTGTCAATATTTTTGAGACATGTCAGTTTATTATTTACTGCCCCTTCAGTTCCTGCCATGTGTTGTAAAAACAGCCGGATGTGCTGTGTCGATTGCCGGCTGTTTTCTTTTTGTTTTCCAGTTGGTTTGGGGCCAAGAGTGTGTTTGTAATAATATTGTAGTGCTATGGCTGAAAGAAACGTTGAATAATTAGGATTGTACATTTACATACATTGATTAATAATGATTTCACCAATTAAACTTAGCGGCTAGGCGACATTCTTTTCAACTTACGGTCTTTTTGTGTGTAGTTTTGTGTGTCAGTTGATGTCACGGCATTGACACTTGTCAGGGTGTCCACCTTTTTTGTAGCTCTTCTACTTTTTTTTCTAACTCTGCATTGCAGACTTGTGATATGCTTGTCTTTGTTATTGTCCTTCCTCCTCCTTTTCCTCCCCTCTCCCTTGCTCTTTCTCTTGCTCCTTTTGCCACTCTTCTTCCCCTGCTCCACTTCCTCCTGTTCCCAAGCTCCTTCTCCCACTCCTCTTCCTCCTCCTCTCCCACTGCTGCTTGTCCTTCTCCTCTCTCCTCCTCCTCTTCCTCCTCCCCCTCTCCCACTTCTTCCTCCTCCATACTGCTCATCCTCATCCTTTTTATCTCCCTCACTGCGTTCTTCTGCTGAGCTAATTTATCTTTGGCCTTTGCCATGATACTTGTAGTTTTCCGATTTTGACTACAATAGGGAAACAGAATATATGTTCATGACTTCCTTGAAGTAGTATTTAATAATTGTTGATATTTATTTATTTATTTATTTATATACATACCTTGATTCCATGTTTAGTGGCCAGGTGTTTATCTAATCGGACAAGCTGTGTGGCATTGCAGCCAATGACTGGGCAGTTAAGTACTTTTGTGTTTCTGGAAAAAAATTGAAAATATTGATTAGCTATATTTGTCAATATTTAAACAGTAAGCTGTGAAAATTGGAAGGCTTTATACTTACTTCCCCCTTGCGGTACGCAGAATTGCTTTTCTTGAAATGATGTTGGTAACATTATGTGTCCCAATCAGGTGCTCTGACAAATAGTGCATCTTTAGAGGGCATTGGGGGCATTGCAAAGCTGTTTTTGTCTGTGAAACATTGAACTTTTTTTTTTAAATATTTGAGTATAGAACATAATCTAAAAATAACTAAAATATATAAATAAAGATTATTATTATTATTATTATTATTATTATTATTATTATTATTATTATTATTATTATTACAACTCTGTTTATTTGAAAGCCACATCACAGAAAATGTACAGTAAACATGTTAACATAACGTTACATTTATCACTTTTGATACCATAATGGAGTCTGAGCATCATTATTATTATTATTGATTGTTGATCTATAATTTGACTTTTTTTAACATTGGAACAAACCCTGTTTAACAATCAAAAGGAAATAAAAATAGAATATTATAGTTTACTTACTTTACCCATGTTGAAACCTTTCTTGTTTTTATACAATAATAGATACAATAATAGTTATATAACTTTTAAAGCTTT
Source organism: Acipenser oxyrinchus oxyrinchus (assembly GCA_030684275.1). NCBI lineage: Eukaryota > Metazoa > Chordata > Actinopteri > Acipenseriformes > Acipenseridae > Acipenser > Acipenser oxyrinchus. Next base: position 104,001,377 of record CM060249.1, read on the forward strand.
ATTATGTGGAAGAGCTAATCTCTGCACAGCCTATTTTTTCTATTAAGAAAAATAAGCATCAAAATGGGGTCCTTTTTTGTTTTGTGGGTATTGTAGTTTTTGTACATAAAACAATTCACACCTAAATATACTTTTTTTATTGCTCTTGTTGTGTACACTGATGGTGTAATTGCGATGTCACAAACACGTTAAATGTAGTGTATATGTGCTCTGTTTGCAGAGATATTCATGAAAAACATGCTATTTTAAATTATAATCCTTGCTCATAGAAAATCGTGGTTGGGGTGGAGGGGTCTCCTGACATACCCCATAAGTCCACAAATTGTGGACCAACAAAATGGGCAAGGTTTTGTTTGAGTGCACAAGAGTTTTAGCTAGCTAAAGAGGTATCATGTGGCTGGTTTGGACATTGTTAGACAAAATGACAACTGTTTTATCTATAGACACTGCAAAACTCAGCATAAACTACTAAACCCAGCATGCACTGTAATACCCAGCATGCATTATACTCAAATAGTTTTGTAAACGAATATTTCACACCATTTCAGTTGTGTGTTTAGTATAAGCAAGATGGCTGGTAGTAATGATAACTTTCGTTTCTTTTTGGTAAGTTTTTTAGTTGTTTAATGGTTAAATATATAAAATATGATTATTTAAATATACACTTATTTACATCTTAAATGTGTGTGTTATTTTCCCTTCTGTTTCTGCAGTCCTCTTCATCTGATGAAGAGCCTCAACAGGGAAGTTCGAAGACAACAACTACCGTAAGCTAATTTAGATGTGTATATTTATAATTGCTTATGGCTGTCTATGGCTATTGCATGTTTACAAACCATCTATAATGCTTTATAGATAGTAACATAGTTACTAAGTATCTATTATATATTTATAAAAACAGTGTTACCCTTGTTTGTTTATTGACATATATGGTACTTTATGTGAGTGATTGAAAAAAATAAACACTTCATCTTACAGCCCCGGGGAAGAAAGAAATTGGTGTATCCACCAGCTTTTGATGGGAAATTAAGAGAAGATTCAAAGAGGAAATTGATAGAAGATCAATAACAAGAAAGAGAGTGAGTAATAGAAATATCTCATATAATAGATGAGAAAGTAAATTAATGAACATATTTTCACATTGTGTATTCCATAAGCAATGTGAATTTAAGAACAACATAACAGAAAAACAAGAAAAAGCACAGCTTCCAATTGTTCTCAAGTGGAAATCATATCAGTGAATGTAAAGATCTGACATATCTATTTGTTATTCCAGGTCGTGGAGGAGCTAGAAAAGGATGAAGCATTTGCCGCTTGGTGCGAGTTCCTGAATTTGACACTGGAAAATGTCAGGGGGAGGATAAGATATTTTTTTAAAAAATAAAAAAATAATGAATACACTCCTGTATGCCTTTCTTACTATAAAAAATGTATATGAAATGGTGGCATGAAAGGGTTAAGGTTAACAAAATGAGGGAGACACATGAGTTTGCCAGTTACAGACTGTCAGTGTTAGACTAGACTCTTACCTATGTAACCATGCGTTTGAAACAAACGGGGCATTTTTTCCAAAGTGTAAAAAAAAAACACATTTAAAGTCGCTATTTAGTGTAACAGTCGAATCCAAACTCGAGAACAGTGTTGTGTTGTAGCTTGCAATCATACCTATCCAACGATACCTTGGATAAGGTGGTAGCACCAGGGGTTATTGAAATATTAATTTTAATACGATTCCCATTGAAACGTATAGGCGTTTTCACCAAAAACGTAAAAACACACACAATAACGCTTGCTATTTAGTGTAGGTGTGGAATTAAAACCCATGAACGGTCTTGTTGTGTAGATTACATTATTACCTATGTAACCATGCCCTAGCTGAAACGATAGCACCATGCGTTTGGAATTTAAAGGGAAAATAAGAATTTTACACCAAACCGCAACTTTACAAATTCCCATAGGATAACATGTAAATCCACAAAAAACAAATGCTTTTTTGAATAAAAACTCTGCTTTTCAACGGATTGGTCTCAAATTTGGAACACAATTGCACACTGTCACCCTGATACAGGAACTTTTCTGAATGGTGTCTCTATCACTTACTGTTCCAGAGATATTAAAAAAAAGGCATTTTGCATTTTCTGGTAATCTTTTTTTTTTTCTTATAAATCAGTTTTTGCAGGATTCATCACAGGAACACTGAATACTGTTAGACACTAATTTTCTGACACTACAGCCCTTTGAATGAAGCTTCTGCGTGGTCGCACGGCCGAGAAACACTTAAAAAGGGTTTTTTCAACTATACTGAAATATGGTGGTATACGTCAGTCTAAGGCAAGCTGCTGCATGTGAAGCAAAAGGCCCATGAACTTGTGCTTCTAGATTTATTATCTGCATATAATGCAGATACTCTGTACCAAATCTCAGCCTCCGAGCTCATTCACAGCTTCTTTGACAGCCAATTGTAGTTGTCTGATTGTACATGTAATGCAAATGGTTTTTTCATTTTTAAATTTTTTAAAAGAATCTTTGCAGGAATCGTTCTAAAAACACTGGAATCAGTTACAGACTGTTAGCCTCTACAGCCCTTTAAATGGAGCTTCTACGTGTTTGCACTTAAAAAGAGGATTTTGAAAGCATAGCACAATATAGTCAAATGTGGCACCTAAGGATAGGTGCTGCATTGGAAAGAAAAGGCCCACCAATATCTGCTTTTGGATTCATTATATACATGTACTAGTTGTACCCTGTACCAAATTTCACACTCCTAGCTCGTTCACACACCCGGTTACGCTGGCCCGTAACGTTGTAGTGCAATACTGTATTTCAATGCGTCTATGAGATGCTACTGCATGGGCAGTGAAAGGGCTAGGCTCTTGTGCCTCTAGATTCATTATGTGTATGTTCTACAGGTACTTTGTACCAATTTTCAAGTTGCTAAGTGGTTGTGTTCCTCAAATGTGCACTACAATGAGATATTTTAAAGTGTAGGGTATAGGGTGGTATTTGACGCCTCCGCTCGTGCACGCAAACATTTCTAAACAAAACTGTTCTCCGATACAACTGGGCTGATACTGTGATCCTGTCGTAACACAAAAGTCCCCAGATCCTGGACCACCGAACCCGGCAGGGCACTCTTTGTGTGCACAAGAGTCTTAGCTAAAGAATGACACCGGCCACGGGTTCGTAGGACACCCCACCCCCACATGGCGAGCGTTACCCCAAAAGTGTTTTTACAATGGGATTTCCCATAGGGAGGGGGGCTGCTCCTGTCGTACCACAAAAGTTCACAGATCATGGACCACCGAACCCGGCAGGGCACTCTTTGTGTGCACAAGAGTCTTAGCTAAAGAATGACACTGGCCACGGGTTCGTAGGACACCCCACCCACACATGGCGAGCGTTACCCCAAAAGTGTTTTTATAATGGGAATTTCCATAGACATTCTTTTAGGGTGCTATATCTCGGGTTCTGGGGGTCCCCGAGACTTGAAAATCGGTATGGGGGTCCACCTCGGGGCACCTGTCCATATATCCAAGCAATGGGTCACCACCTTTAAAGGACCTCAATTTAGCCTTTTATTTGCCAAGCCAGTGCTCAAAGGCTATTGCAAATGTTACCTTGACACCCTATCATGGTGAAATGCCTATATTTGATAAAAATTTAGCATTTGAAAAAAGGTGGCTCCCTGTGAAAGAGGAGCCACAGACATGACCCTAAGAAGTTTAACCTGGATTTTAGGCCACGGGGTCATGGAGATATGACCCTGAGAAGGGTCGTTTTTGGACATTTTGACGGGGCGTATCTTGGGTTCTGTGGGGGTTAGGAACTTGATTTTTTTGTGGCGGGGCCCCACGGGGCTCTGCACAAGCTGGTCACCGTTTTCACGGTTCTAGGTGGCAGCACGGGTAAGCAAAGTGATTTTGTTTTTGTAATGACTCCAGTTTTTTGGGTGAACCTGAGTGTATAGCAGTTTGAATGGTGGTTCTAGGTGCTCGGGTTCGAGAGATATGACTGAAAATGTGTTTTTTTGCTATGCCATAGATATCAATGGAGCTGAACGCCCGAAAAATATATTTTTTTTGCAAAGAATTGTTACATTCAGGCTGATCCCCTGTGTCTGATGGTTTAGAGATATGTCTAAAAATGTGTGTTAAAATACCTACTAAATTCCATTTGATCAACCTGCTATTTTCCATTTTATCAACCAGCTAAATTCCAAACATCTAAATTCCAACCTGCTAAATTCCAAACAACTTAATTCCAACCTGCTAAATTCCAAATCTGACCAACTAAATTCCAGTTTACCAAACTGCTATTTTCCATTTGGGGCTGCCAATGCGTTCTCTATGGGAAATAACATTGTAAAAAGAGCAAAACCAGGGTCGACGCCAACGGCTGTAGCTGGGCGACTGGTGGGCACACAAACTTATGAGTGGTCTCGTTGTTGAGATGAGAGCCTAACGATTCCCACAATGTCAATTTTGCTGAAAAATTCCCATGGGGGGCTGAGCTACGGCAAAATGAAAACAGACAAGCGGTTTGTTTACAAGGCCTGAAGCCTGACTGTAGTAAACATCGCGTCATCATCCGTCATGTGACAAGCATGGAGGTTGAAAACCTGAATAAAAAATGATTTTACAAAAAAGGGGATATTTCAAAAACCACAAAAGCTAGAGTTATAATTTTTTCACCAGTTTGCTATATACAACTCCAGGAACAGAACCATGTGGTTTTTGTAATTACAACTTTAAAAAAAAATCGAGTTTTTGGTTGGTTTTCTGACACATACAGTTTTCACAAAAACGTGAATATTTAAAAAACTACGTGTCAGAAAATTCTAATTTTTTCAGGATATGTTCACTACACCTCTAGCAACATACCAGTGTGGTGTTTGTAATTACTACTTTAAAAAAAAAAAGATCGTTTTTTTTGTTTTTTTTTTAAACCACCAAATTCCTTTTAATTATATATTCCTAAAATTGCAGTCCTCCATTGATAGCTGGGGTTTGAACTGGTCCACAGCTGACTTTTAAGAATACTGTTGCTTAAATGAATTAGCCCTAACCATATTATAGCTATTAAATGAAATTAAACTACTGCAAATGTATAAATGAAAACAAGTTTTACACAGCTTTAAAAAAAAAAAACATATCTAAATTACAAACAGATCACAAAATATTTGGTTTTTGCTTAATTACTTAATTTATGAATGATTATTATTTATTTCTTAGCTGACACCCTTATCCAGGTAATTACCACCACCATGTAATAGGTAAAAATGCTATTCAAACCTGTTTGAAAAGACAAGAATGCAGATACAAATCTCACTAATGTCTAATTATTATTAAATGCATAGCTTTGGTGGCTTTTTGAAAGTGTGTCTAAATCTGGTACAATGTCATTGCAATAATCTTCTACATTATGCATCAAGACATGTATTATGTTCTGTCATGGATTTGTAATAATTTAATAATTTCAATCCTCTTTTAACCCTTACCCTACAGGATAATTCAGAACTCTAAATTACTTTGAACTCTCTGATTATTTTGAACGCTCTGATTATAATAAGAGCAAATAAGGGTTTTATGTGTTCAATAAAGCATGTCAATCAAATTCTTAATCTTAATGCTCTTTATTACCATAAATTACATAGATTCTACATTAAACAACAACCAACCAACAAGCAATCCCAACTAGACATACAAGATTACAAGATCATAAACAAAATAAACACTATAAATCCCATAACATATTCCCTGCCCCATTTTTGACAGGGCTGAGATGGCTGGTGCTGCAGGCAGCAATGAGGACATTTGCTTGCTCTTCAGGTTCCTCGCTCTGTTTGTGACATCCATTCTGTCAGTAGTAGATTGTTTTGCCTGAAGAGAAAAAAAACAACAACTGTATTTTAGCATTTTTGACTCAATGTTATTAATGTTATGTTAATAATAATTAAAAGCAAACTTTATTTCAAGATTGTCCAAATTACAAACCCAGTATTAATGGCAGTGGGTTCCCTCTGGGGTAGAAGGAATAACCTCCTAACAACCAAAAAGGAATCCATTAGTACCAGGTTTGTAATTTGTAATTAATGGGTGGGTGTGGCAGGCTGGCTTGCAGTGGTGACGTCACGGACCAGGAAGTAACTGAAACCAAAACAATGGATGGGCGGGTGAAGCTGAGTGCAACGGCACTCAGCGTATTTATTAACCAAAACAAACAAAACAAAAGATTTAAACAAAACAGAAAACAAAAAGGCGCGTTGGCCAAACAAATAAACAGACAAACAAGTAAGTGACGTGCTGGCTAAACCAGCACGTTTTAGCAATTGTTTTCTTGTACCTCTCTATCTCCGGTACTTCCTCTCTGCATCCAACACTCAACACCGCAGCACGGACAGCTGTCGGTTCTTATACTCTGGCCGAGGGGTTAACTAGTTGTTAATTATCTTATTACCCTCGGCCACAGTCTGCAGCGTTTGGTAAGGATGCATGACTGTCAGCTAGTTAAATAATCAGTAGCTGATCAGTCATGCATCCTCACGGGTTTTAAATTATAAATATAAAAACAATAACAAAAGACGCGGCGCTTTTATCCGCCGCAAACAAATACAAATAATAATAAATAGGGCGGGACACTCCGCCACACATGCCCCTTGTGCACAGCACACATGGCCTTTTCGCCACCTCCCCTTATTCCCTAAAGTCCCGGCTAGCAGTCCCGGCGCAGGAACAGGGGCAGCAACGGGCCAAAGGTGGCGGCCACGGTGGGATGTCCTCCTCCCACCCAAACAGCCGTAGCGTTCCAATGGCCCGCGCACAGGCCGGCTCCTCTGGCCAAAAATTTTTGGGGTGGTCTCCAGACCTGCCCCCTTCTTCATGGCCGGCAGCTCCCCTCCGTGGGGCTCCGGCCACCCTCTCCTGCAGCGAAATTGCTGCGGGGGAGCTGGTCTCCTGGCCTCCCCTTCTTCATGGCCGGCAGCTGCCCTTCATGGGGCTCCAGCCACAGTATTTCCTGCCGCGAAGTGCGGCTGGGGAGCTGGTCTCCTGACCTCCCCTTCTTCGTGGCCAGCAGCTGCCCCTCATGGGGCTCCAGCCACAATATTTCCTGCCGCGAAAGTGCGGCTGGGGGAGCTGGTCTCCTGACCTCCCCCCCCTTTTCCGTGGCCGGCAGCTCCCCTTCATGGGGCTCCAGCCACAGTATTTCCTGCCGCATGGCAGGACTGGTAGCGACCCCAGGCAAAACAGGACCCTCGGGAGGCGACGGCAGCAGCAGCAGTAGCGGACCCTCCGGAGGCGAACTCGGGAGGGGAGCCCCTGGCCATGGAGGCGGCAGCGGGAGCTCTACTTCTCCCTTGTACCCTGTAACTGGTGGCTCTCCAGGCGATGCGGAGCAACAGGCAGTCCCAGGCGGTGCGAAGCAGGCATCCTTGGGCGGTGCGAAGCAGGCATCCTTGGGCGGTGCGAAGCAGGGCAGAAGCAGTCCTTCCCATGATGGTGGATGTGGAACCAGCAGGTATTCACCCTCTGCTGGTGGAGGTGGAGATGGAACCAGCAGGTATTCACCCTCTGCTGGTGGAGGTGGGAGGGGCAAGCAGTCCTCCCACGGCGGTTGAGGCGGAACCAGCAGGTATTCACCCTCTGCTGGTGGAGGTGGGAGCAGCAAGCAGTCCTCCCACGGCGGTTGAGGCGGAACCAGCAGGTATTCACCCTCTGCTGGTGGAGGTGGGAGGGGCAAGCAATCCTCCCACAGCGGTTGAGGCGTAACCAGCAGGAATTCACCCTCTGCTGGTGGAGCTGGGAGCGGTAAACAGTCCTCCCACGGTGCTTGAGACGGAACCAGCAGGCATTCACCCTCTGCTGGTGGAGGTGGGAGGGGCAAGCAGTCCTCCCACGGCGATTGAGGCAGAACCAGCAGGCATTCACCCTCTGCTGGTGGAGCTGGGAGCGGTAAGCTGTCCTCCCACGGCTCTTGAGACGGAACCAGCAGGCATTCACCCTCTGCTGGTGGAGGTGGGAGGGGCAAGCAGTCCTCCCACGGCGGTTGAGGCGGAACCAGCAGGCATTCACCCTCTGCTGGTGGAAGTGGCGGAGGCAGAGGCAGCTCTTGCTGCTCTGCTCCTGGTGGAGACAGAGGCAGCTCCTGCTGCTCTGCTCCTGGTGGTGGTGGAGACAGAGGCAGCTCCTGCTGCTCTGCTCCTGGTGGTGGTGGAGACAGAGGCAGCTCTTGCTGCTCTGCTCCTGGTGATGGTGGAGACAGGGGCAGCTCTTGCTGCTCTGCTTCTGGTGATGGTGGAGACAGAGGCAGCTCCTGCTGCTCTGCTCCTGGTGATGGTGGAGACAGAGGCAGCTCCTGCTGCTCTGCTCCTGGTGATGGTGGAGACAGAGGCAGCTCCTGCTGCTCTGCTCCTGGTGATGGTGGAGACAGAGGCAGCTCCTGCTGCTCTGCTCCTGGTGATGGTGGAGACAGAGGTAGCTCCTGCTGCTCTGCTCCTGGTGGTGGTGGAGACAGAGGCAGCTCCTGCTGCTCTGCTCCTGGTGGTGGTGGAGACAGATGCAGCTCCTGCTGCTCTGGCGCTGGAGAAGGCAGCGACGGCTCCTCTCCCTCTGGCGCTGGAGAAGGCAGCGACGGCTCCTCTCCCTCTGGCTGGAGAAGGCAGCGACGGCTCCTCTCCCTCTGGCGCTGGAGAAGGCAGCGACGGCTCCTCTCCCTCTGGGCTGGAGAAGGCAGCGGCGGCTCCTCTCCCTCTGGCGCTGGAGAAGGCAGCGACGGCTCCTCTCCTCTGGCGCTGGAGAAGGCAGCGATGGCTCCTCTCCCTCTGGCGCTGGAGACAGCAGCACTGGCTCCTCTCCCTCTGGCGCTGGAAACAGCAGCGGGGCCCCTCCCATATCTGCAGCCAGGTAGTTGAGCACCATGGCTGCGATGTCTGGGAGGGATGCTGGTTGGTGTTTCTGTTCCCAGGCCTCCCAGCGCCCCCATCTCGCCCACAGAAGGTTGATCACAGCAGGGAGGGCGACCATTATATCCCTCTCAGGCTCCGCCAGCCAGTCCCAGATCCCCTCAGAGGAGACGGGATTCTTCCGCCTCGGAGGATGCGGGTCCTCTCTCACCCTTGCTGGATGCTCAGGCTCCTTCCTCTCCTGCGATGGAGGGGGTTGGTCCGGTGCCACGTGCCCAACCTCACCAATCGCGAAGCACCACTCCTCACCCTTCAGGCAGGTGAGGCAGACGTCCAGCGTGTTAAGGACCCGCTGCTGTTGCTGCGCCTCCTGCTGCTGTTGTTGTTGCTGCTGCTTTCTCCTCCGGCTACTCTTCCCCATTTTTTTATTTTTATTATTTTTTTTCCAAAAACACACAAAACAAAAAAAAATACTTTTTGAAAAAAAACAAACAAAAAAACGTCCTTTTCCTTTCCTGGTCCGGCTCTTGGAGGCGTTGTTTGTCCCACGCAGGACACCATATGTGGCAGGCTGGCTTGCAGTGGTGACGTCACGGACCAGGAAGTAACTGAAACCAAAACAATGGATGGGCGGGTGAAGCTGAGTGCAACGGCACTCAGCGTATTTATTAACCAAAACAAACAAAACAAAAGATTTAAACAAAACAGAAAACAAAAAGGCGCGTTGGCCAAACAAATAAACAGACAAACAAGTAAGTGACGTGCTGGCTAAACCAGCACGTTTTAGCAATTGTTTTCTTGTACCTCTCTATCTCCCGGTACTTCCTCTCTGCATCCAACACTCAACACCGCAGCACGGACAGCTGTCGGTTCTTATACTCTGGCCGAGGGGTTAACTAGTTGTTAATTATCTTATTACCCCTCGGCCACAGTCTGCATCGCGTTTGGTAAGGATGCATGACTGTCAGCTAGTTAAATAATCAGTAGCTGATCAGTCATGCATCCTCACGGGTTTTAAATTTTAAATATAAAAACAATAACAAAAGGCATGCGCTTTTATCCGCGCCGCAAACAAATACAAATAATAATAAATAGGGGCGGGACACTCCGCCACAGTGGGCCAAAGTTTTAATTTGGTCTAGGTTATAGAATTGTATAAGAATCTTGAAATGAAGCACATTGTTAGTTAAACTAGTTCATTTAAGTTATTGTGAGTTCAACAGACAAGGACACAGGGTGTCCTGACGACCAGGATTGAGAAACATATGGCAAACATTAGATAGAAAGAAAGAAGCGGGGGTGGGGTGGAAGGGAACTATATATAAACAGTTTCCAACTTTATGATCAATGTTGTTTGTTTTTTTGGGGTGTTTACATAGTTGGTTACTGTACTTAAAATTGAACCCCACAATGAGATAAAACAAATAAATGCAACAGGATTTTAATTTTGTGAGAACCTATTTAGAATCTCTTAATTAGTGGGGTCCTTGAAAATGCAGCACTAAAGAACTGAAAATTTATAAAAACCTTATAGTGATCAATTACTTATTCACTGTCCTCAGCAGTATTTGTAGAGTGGGATGTGGATGCAGCCTCTCTCTGCAATTTGTTAATTTCCCTAGCCTTCCGACCTCCACCTCTGTCTGATGAAAGATTGAACCATCTTATAATAAAATGTTCAATTTCTTTATCAGTGGCCTTTGCTGCCAAGGGATTTCTTCTTACTGCACCTGTTGTATATTTAGAACTGTCTTATGCTTCAAATAGTCACTCACAAACTAGTCATACATTAGTGAGAGTAAAAATATACCAATATATATTTTTGTTTACATTCACTGTTTACAAACCCAGACAACTTTACATCACCCTGACATGTTTCACTCCAAACCATTTTTTGTACCAATAATAAGGTAATATTTGTATTTTCTGTAACATTTTTGTACATACTAGTTACATATTATGACACTTTCAGATATATAGACCATTTATAACACTGTAGTACTGTTAATATTGTACCAATTAATCAAGTTACTTACGTAAAATAACTGATTTGACAATCAAGTTCTTGAATGGTCTTTTTTCATTTACTCCCTTCCAATTAATTTTTTTCGCAAGATCATTGTGTATAACATGATTCAATATATTCCAGACCGTGTTTCTACAGTCACTCCCTCCAATTGTTGCCAAGAATGATAATAAAACAATAATTAAAAATATTTACATGAAGTTGCAGCGTACAATTCTAGTGTAAAATAAGTCAAACAGTAATTAGTTAGAAAGTTAAATGTGGAAGATCAAAACAGATGATAGACAGCAGGCATTAAGTTCAAGTAACACACTTCAAATCTGATAAGATTTTCAAAAAGTAGTGCTTATCAAGTTCCATCTAATATTTTAGATTATAAATCACAAGCTATACAAAGTGTTTCTGTTTTCATACACTTTTCAAAGTAAAATCATTTAATACCATTTTTTGTTTAGAAGCTTTGTTTTCAGAATTTTTGAGCCACGCCTCAAAATGATCTAGGTCATTTATGTCCTTTAAAGGGAATATAAATTCCTCTGGTAGCTCTGGACTCAGGTCCACGGTGCTTGAACCTGATTGCAGCAGACTCTGGTGCTGTCGTACATTTTCCATCATTGTCATGATGTAGAGTTCTGCAGCTGCAATGCAAACAAAAAGTAAACCATGAAAGGTATAGAAAATTACAAACCAATTATGGAAAAGAGAAATATCTAAATGTTGAAAAGAGAAATAAAATGTATACTTTTATTAACTAAAACAAATTCTGTAGTCCTTAGATTAGACATTTAATTTATTAGATATTAGATATTTAATTTATTTATTCCCTAGATTAGATATTTTGTCACATTATATACATATGTTATAAACTTTATAGATTTCACTTCAAATAAGCTGAAAGTATAACTACAGTATACTATATTTGCTTACCAGTGCATGGAATGGATTCATTTCCATACCGTCCAATTCCTAAACTGTATGATGGAGTGAACAGATGGGGTCGGGAAGTTTGTTGCCCAACTCTTAGTCCTTGTTTGACAGGTGATGGCATGGTAATGGTGGGTGGACTATACAAGCAGTTATGAGATGTCACATCCACATCCACAAATGTAGGCGCACTTGAATCCACAAATACTGGTAGGGCTGAGATGGCTGGTGCTGCAGGCAGCAATGAGGACATTTGCTTGCTCTTCAGGTTCCTCGCACTGTTTGTGACCCCATCATCATCATCATCATCATCATCATCATCATCATCATCATCATCATCATCATCACTGTCATTATCACCAAAAGGTGTCCTAAAAAAAATAAAAATTTTCCATTTTTATATCAATAGAGATAAAAAACTGTAACAGGATGAGTTTGCAATTTTCCTTGGGGCGGCACCGTTTTCCACTTCTACAGTGTTAGCCATGAGTTTCCCTTGGGCACACCCATTTTCTTAATAAAGGAATCATATTATGGGCTAAGGCAGTATTTATAAATGCAATTTATTTAGAAAACGGAGATATTACATTACAACTTTAAAAAAGTAGCATTTTTTTATGTTACTACGTTGTTTATTTGTTGTTGAATTATTACAAGTTTATGCAGTTCATGGGAACATAAATAGAATCTAATTAATTAGTCAATTAAGACCTCGACCAAATCAAAACCTACCGCTAACTGCAATTTACAAACCCAGTATTAATGGTTCCCTCTTGGGAAGAAAAAATAACCTTCTAACAAAAAAGACACCATCAATAATGCAATAATAATCAATAAATGGTACGTATGTAATTTGCAGTTAGCGGGTGGATCAAAATTTTCATTTGGTTCAGGCCTTAAAGTACAGTTATTATTTGACGACAGATTGTAAATAAATGAACATACTTTGTAACTCTTTTTCTTTTACGGTTTAATAATGACTGCATATCCTCTCCAGCATCAGACTGCAAGTCTGATGTTGTGCAGTGAAGTGATTGCTTGTATTTCTGGCGAGCTTTCAAATAGTCATCTAAAATATACAATAAAAATTTAGTTCAGTACTGTGTATGCATTGCTTAAAACCTTTTCAAAACATGCATATACTCATACATTTATTTTAAAAAATCCTCTTATTGGACCACCCCTAATTTAATAAAAGTGCCTTTGTAAATACTTTTTTGGATTACTGGGGCCCCCTGACCATTGTGTATGTTTAGATTACACCATGCGCAGGGATGTCTGTCATTTGTGAGTTGGAGTTTCACCAATTGCAACAGTGGCAGGAAATGCTTGTTGAAGCATGAATACATTTTCATAGTAATTCCCCAAACTGTTACTTAATAATAATAAACATAAACAAAACTATTCACATCAATTATATTTTACATTGAACTAATAGAATCATATACAGTAGGTACTTCAGCATGCTTTTCAAAGGTTACCTTAATTTCACGATTACAGTACTAACCTGTTTTTATCAAAATTCTTACATCATGGCGAGTCCAGCCATCCCCAGGAATTTCTTTTTTTTGAATAGCTTGGTTGATCCTGTCATCTTTTGTGTAGTTGGGCCACCATGTCATGCCATCCTCAACCCAAGTCTCAGGAACAATGTTCATACTTTTATTTTCAATAAATTCCACCAGAAAATACATTTTCTGGCAAAAAATATTAATGAAATTATTTATATTAGTCATTCAAAAGATAAAAAGTGCTACCCAATTCTTCTCAGTTGACAACTGTAAACAATACATTTTGAAATTTCATAAAATTAGTAAAAAAAAAAAAAAAGAAAAAAGCGAATTTATGGAATATCAACATTCTGCAGTCCCAAAAATAAGAATATCTTATACCTCATTTCGTCAGGCCAACTCGAGAACACACCCTAATTCCCCCGCCTCCCCCCCGCAATAATAATCATAGGAGGCTGTGTGGTCCAGTGGTTAAAGAAAAAGGTTTGTAACCAGGAGGTCTCCAGTTCAAATCCCACCTCAGCCACTGAGTGACCCTGAGCAAATTATTTAACCTCCTTGTGCTCTGTCTTTCAGGTGAGACGTTGTTGTAAGTGACTGCAACTGATGCATAGTTCACACACCCTAATCTCTGTAAGTCACCTTGGATAAAGGTTCTGCTAAATAAACAAATAATAATAATAATAAATGATAATCTGGTTACAATCTGGCCACCTCTTTGCAAATGAGACTTGTTTAGTTCATGTAATAACTCAAACTCTGGATACATTTTTTGTTAACTTGTATTGCCCCTCAACTCAAATTTTAGAAAATTCGAGAGCACTGACTATAGAAACGAGATATTAAACAGTGTGGACCAGAGGAATTGCCACAAAAGCATCTTTGCATGGTAAAAGAACACACTTGCGAGTAATTTCTTCAATGTGCGCTACATTTAAAGTATTGTTTAGGTGAGAAACTGAGAATATATCGATTAGGCTAGAATCAAAAGGATATTTAAAATGTGGGGCTTTCAATGTAAATCTCCTATATACAACATATATACCTGTTACAGATTCAACAATATTTTGTACTATGCCAATATCATTACCAGTATAAAAAGCATTGTCTCCTTCAGACACTTTTAGGCAAAACTGTTCCAAATAAATTTCCTGATACTGTTTTTTTGCTTTAATATTTATTGGGACTGGTCCAAGAAAATGTTCTTTCCTGAAACTTCGCATATTAGTTGTTTGATGATATGGAACACTGGATTGCTCTAAAAAAACGGCGAATGACTTGGGCAAGGGGGAACTCTAGTTTTCTGACATTTTTTTTTAGTTTTTTAGTCTTAAATAATTTTCATATGGAAAGGAAGAGAATGAATCTAAAGGGCCATGGATATTAACATCCTGGGCAAGATGAAGAAGCCCATGGACATTATAAACTATGAGATCCTTCCCATAGAGTTGTCCATAGTGTTCTACAAAAGCAACCAATAAGCTATGAGCATAACCACTATATTTTTTGCACAGCTGTGGACTGACCAAAATTGTGATACCAGCAAAAAACAAGAGAAAATTATTATATACTGGAGTTTCTAGTATAGGGGCTAGAACGACAGGACCAGTATACAGCAAAAATTGACGGAATTCAGTAGCTTTCCATCGGTCCAGTTCTCTAAGTGATCGTGGCTTTCTTGCGAATTCTGAGGGGATATGTCTTTTTAAATCTGTCAATGACGTGGACAACATGTTGATAAGATGAGAAGATAAGCGACATTTGAGGGGCCCTTTTAACCGACAAACTCCTAAGCAAACCAAATGCATATAATCTATTGGAAAATGTGTAATAAAACCAACATTTCCTCCTAGAAAAGATGGTGGACGGTTGTGATGATCTTCATCTAACATTTGGTTAAATGAAGAATCAGTTCTTAATTGAAAATTCATTACTGGGAATGTCATGCGATGGTTCAAATATTGTCCTGGTTGGGTGCACTTATCACAACCATGATAAGCATTGTGGCATTTTGTATTCTTGGTGAATGATTTTGCAGGGGTATCGCACACAACAGATCACAACTTCATACTTATTTTTTTGCCTTGAAATACAAATCCTTCCTGAAGTGTTTGCAATTCAACAGCAAATTCCTGTAAAAACTCAGTACTAGAGTTGGGTTTTTTTTCCCCGCAGTACAAGCCAATCACAACAGGTGCCATTTTAAATCCGAAAAGTAGACCTAGAATAGGCCAGAACTGCTCACAGGTGCTTTTGAACAGTGGCAAACCATCAATGTTTATTTGTAATCCCAAACATGTTCCCACAGGGATAGCATATATAAACGAACTTAAAACTCCCTTGAAAGCCCTGAGAATTCCGAAGTAATAGTACTGTCCACCAGCTTTTTCACTAACAATTACAGATCGTTGTGTCTTTAACAAACTCCTTGCATCTTTTGGGAGATTTGGATGGTAAATCCTCAGAATGCTTAACAGTGAGGTCAAAGCTACCAATGTTATACCATACTGTAAAGCCCAGTTGGTCAAGCTATCTGATAATGAAATCTCATCGTTTTCTAACTCGTCTTCTGAGTCTGTGTCAACTACAGGAACTATATCATCTAAAGGCCACTCATCCAGAATTTCAGTAGACACAAAGTGATTTGTATCTTCACTGTTGTGGTTGTCAATGTCAAAAGCAATCTCAGCATCAGAGTCTGTTGATAAAGGAACTGTACATTCAACACTCATTTCTTGATCTATTTCCTCAGCCATGTTTTTAAGCACATTGTTAATGCTTGCATGTGTCCTCATTCTTAATGTTGATTTGGCAGGACCTTGCATTTTTTCCATATTCATTTTGCCTAAAATTAATTGAAGATAAAATGTAAATTTAAATTTAGGTACTTGTTATATTTATAACTTATTTCACAAAATATGAATAACATGTTAGTAATTTTGCATTAAATGTCAATAACGAAAACATGGAAAACCTTATAAATACACATTTAAAAAAAATATATACCTTATTGTATCATAAACATTTAATTAAGGGGAATCAAGTTCTCAAATGGACTGGCGTCCCGTCCAGGGTGTAGTCCCGCCTGTGTATGCCGGGTTAGGTCAGGGAATAACCCATTATCTGCATGTCCTAGAGGTACTCTGTAGCAATTTTCTTGTACTTGTATTTCAGGCATAGAATACATGTATGCTTTACTATTATTTAGTGACTTTTTTGATGAATGGCTACAACAATTATTTAATTATGTCACATTGATTTAGCATGCATTTCATTGGCTTTGACTTATGTACAACAGTTCAAATGCCAGCAGCACAATTTACCTTTGATTACTCTCGCCAGTGCAAGGACAGAAAAGGGGCTCTTGTTTCCCCTGCCCCAGCCGGTTGTATCCTCTGGTCAGCACATGACTCATCATGCGCCTGATGATGTCATCGGCTGTGGTGCCACCAAGACTACAAATGTGTGTGATCTAGAATGAGATGTAAATGAAGGCAAATGTACATGTGTGTTACAAAACTACTGCCATCTTTTAAATTGAATAGTCATATGACATATCAGTCATAAAAGTTTTAAAATTGAATTTATATCAAATTGTAGTATGTACTATAAATTTGAGACGATGCAATAATAAAATCTTACATATACAACATTCTTCAAAGTTTTAATGGCTTCCCTCCAGAAAAAAGAAAAAAAAACCTCACTACTTATGACTGTTACCCTCTTTTCAGATCCTGTCACTTTACTTTTTCTGTGTCAACTTTCCTCTCTCTCTTTCACATAAGAAAATAACAGTTTCTGCTATTATAAATTCACAATAAACCATTATGAAGTTGCCCACATCATAAAGAAAAGGAAAATCCCCAGCCTTTTTTTTGATGTTTGATTTTTTCACCCATTTTTCTCCCAATATGGAATGTGCTGTTAGTGCATTAGCAGAAATGAAGTCATGTGCACAACTGATGCACTAGTTCTGAAGCAAAATGAACGTGCCAAAGACTGAGACATTAACATACTTCTAAATCATTACAAATTGAGCTGCAAAATATGAAAAAGCAAACAAACGACTACATGTGAAATGCAAGGAAACTTGTAGTGATTTTTTACACCTTTAAAATGGATATAATAAATGAAAACCATAGAAAAACGCAACAATATGTACAGAAATAATTATCAGGAATAATTATATAAAAATCTGAGAAAAAGCTGAAGATATAATTCAATAAGGACAGAAGCTTTTAGCATCTGATTGCATTTTTTTTCCAAAAACTATTAATGACAATGTATTGGTTATTATAATCTGAAAAGAAAAGGACTTTGTTAACAATCGTACAACGGTCACATACCAGTGCCTTTTCTGTAGCCTGGTCCATTAACATCCTCTCCACTCTGTCAATGTCCTCCTTGGTGTCAAGAGGAAACCGGAATTCGTCCATGCGCAGGCTGCCATGCTCTTGCTCTACCTGAGGCTGCCGCTTGAGAAGTGCCTGAAGCATCAGGGTGTTTTGTCTCCCCTGGCCCTTGATTTCTTCTAAAATGGTGAAGATCATCCTATCCCTGTCTATTTAATAGAACAAAAATGCACATATAATCTTCTATCTTTAACTACCCCCGTTGGTCATTAAAAAGAGAACCATTATATGTAATGCACACAAGTGCACATAACTTTTGTAAGAATACTGTAACCTTTTCATGATTCATTGTAGGGATGCAAAATAATTAAACGTTTAATTAAATATGTACCTGACAGAGGCACATAGCTGCTCTTGTCCCTGTTTCCAGTTCCAGTGTCATTGCTGCTGGTGTTCCTGTTGTAGTTCCTGTCATCACTGCTGATATTTCCATCTTCACTGTTGCTGGTGTTCTTGCTGCTGCTGCTGGGTGATGCTACTGTTGTTGGAAACAAAGGTGGAGTTGGCAAGAGTGGCATCCTTTGTGATGATCTCACATTCTTGCTTACGGAAAAATCTTCTTCATCTTCTAGAAGTGACAGCTTTGCAGAGGGTCTGTTTGAAAATTGGAACATGTTACTCATGGGCATCTGTGAAATGCTACAATAGCTGTTTTATTATTGGTCATTATGCATAACATTGATTTATTGATTGGTTAATTAATGCGTTATTTATTTTTCTCTTTGTGTTTAATATTTTGTACTTTAATTTTTTTTAGCTGGATGGATCAATTGAAGTATTTGTCACTTACTTCCGCTTCCGTGTTTGTTCATCATCTGTGGTGTTCAGATCGGATGTTTCGGTTGCCCTTCTCAGTTTCTTGCGCGCCTTCTCATACCAGACTGCACCCAGCTACCTCCAGACCCTCATCTCTCCCTACACCCCCACTCGACCTCTCCGCTCCTCCTGCACTAGAAGACTGGCTCTACCTCCTCTACGCTCCCCTGCCTCCAGAGCCCGCTCCTTCTCCACCCTCGCTCCGCAGTGGTGGAATGACCTACCTACAGATGTCAGGACCGCCCAGTCCCTGACCACATTCCGGCGCCTCCTTAAGACTCACCTCTTCAGTCAGCACCTGTAGAACTCCTCTGTTTCCCCACTGGGACACTTTCACCCTTCCTTAAATTTGCTTTACTTACTCTTACCTGCCCCCTACTTTACTGCATTTAATCCTGTACTTCAGAGTACTGTAACCTGCCATATGTTTAAACTGTAGTATTTGGTATTTAATCATATCTTGATGTAACTATCACTGTCACTTATCTGCTGTATTGAATTGTATTTTGTCACACTTGTACTTGCTTGAACTTGTCATTGTATTTATCTTGCTCTTATTGTATTACCTGTACTGTAACACTTGAAATGTATTTGCTTACAATTGTAAGTAAGCCCTGGATAAGGGCGTCTGCTAAGAAATAAATAATAATAATAATAATAATATGTCACTATAACAGAACAAAAATGAACATGTCTTACGTGCATGAAAATGAAGCAAATCATTTATTAAGCATGATAACATCTGTTTGTTAAATTAAACACAGTCTAAAATTGGATTGACACATATGCAACGTGTGTGACCCCTGTAGGGGTGTCTACACTGCAGTGAAGCGATAGCATCTCTGTTGAGGCTCCATTGCCGATCTCCAGAGATGTTTTCACTCTCGCTTTACATTGTAGCCAATCACAATGAAGCAGCAAGTGTGGAGAGGGGAAACCGGATTGTCAATCTACTGTGTTGGTAAGAAGCAGTATAGTAAAACCCTTAGATACAGTGTCTACAACAAATGATTCACACTTGCAAACAGCATCAGAGTCTTGTCTTTTCTCTTTACCATATTTGTCTCTGTAAGTCACCTTGGATAAGGGCGTCTGCTAAATAATAATAATAATAATAATAATAATAATAATAATAATAATAATAAATATTGAGGCAAAAAGGCAAATTATTCTGAAAACAGTGACTCACTACCCTGTGTGCTTTTATTTGCATAATTAAAACTACTACCTGGTGAAAAAATATTTTTAAGAAATGTATTCTGGATTCTAAATCTGCTTGATTCATTGTTTAGAGACTGCCTAGACTGCATAGGAGGCTGTGTGGTCCAGTGGTTAAAGAAAAGGGCTTGTAACCAGGAGGTCCCTGGTCCCCCTCAGCCACTGTCTCATTGTGTGACCCTGAGCAAGTCACTTCACCTTCTGCTGAATAAACAAATAATAATAGATAATTGTTTGCACACATTTGGCATAACATCTTTTAAATTAAAAAAGAAGAAAAAGTTTTGCCTGAATATGTATTACAAATAAGAAATACTGGACAAAATATGACTACTGAGTTAAGTAAACAAATGGTACATTTACTTAATTTAAAACACAGCTTTGACACTAATTTTAGCAAACATCATTCTTTCATTGTAAGGCCCATATAAAAAAATCTTTGTGGTGTATAATCTTTTAAAAGGTACATAGATAGGTAGATAAAATAATGGTTACAGTACCTGTCTCATGAAGCACCCATTGCCGTGTTTGTCCCATGTCTCGGTGGGTGTCTCCTGAAGCTCCACTGCTTTTCGAACTCTTACAGTACTTTTATAAGAAGGCCACAGGCACAAAAGTTTATCCACACTCAACCAAACTGATGGTACAACTTCCACCTCCTCAGTTTCCTTGAACAAAACCACTGCATACATTGTTATTCTAAAAAAATAACATGGTATGAGAGTGAAATAAACTTGAAAAAGCCACCAAAAACCAGAAATATATTACTGTAAATGTCCTAACAACAAAAAGTACAACCAAGCTGATTTTGCTAAATAAGACTGAACCAGATCATAGTGATAAATCATCAATATCTACAGTACATACTGAGTAGAACTGAAATGGAATTAAAACTGAATAAATTAGGATATTGTGCACCAATTATTACATTATCTCTAAGGTATGATTTAATGGAAATGCCACAAACCCATCATTGTAAGGCAAAAGAACAACTTTGGCAGAAATATTAGGCACTGGAAAATGAACAATATAATGTTGTGGATCTTTAACAAATGCTATATTTAGCTTAAGAGAATCTACAGGATATTGAAAGAAAGGGACTTTTACAGAAAACTTTTGGCAAACCAAGCTTGTAACGTCGTCAACAACAATTATATTTTTTACAAGAAAAATGTTCTGGTCAACAAGAATGGCATTGTCACCTGTGTTAATAGAAATCATAAAGGTGTCCATGTGCAATTCCTTAAACTGCCTGAAACATGGGAGGATATTGGCAGGTAAAGGCCCAGAGAAGTGCTCCTTTTTGCAACCTCTTTTCAACTGCTTGGATTGCCCTGCACATTTTTTTTCTGACAACCTATGAATTACTTGTTGAAGTGGGTATTTTGGCTTTCTGATCTTTCTTTTAATGATTTGAAGGTAGTTCTCAAATGGGAATGCTGAAAAGTTCTGTAATGGACCAAATTTCCTAACATCATTAGCCAAATGAACTAGTCCATGAATATTATATACAACTATATTGCCATAAACAGATGCAAAATGTTGAACAAATAAAACCAGTAACTCTTCTGCATAATCACAGTATTGCGTGCACATTAACGGACTGCATAATATTGTGATACCGACATGAAGCATTAGAAAATGGTAATACAGAGCATCAGGTATTTTTCCTTTGAGTGCTACTGGACCAGTATATAGAAGGAAAGTTCGAAACTCTGTTGCTTTCCATCGATCAATTTCAGCAAGAGATCGTCCTTTTCTGGCAAACTCTCATGGCAAGAAAGAAACGAAATTGACTACAGATTCACTGATGAGTTTTACGTGCTGACCTCCAATTCTAGTGGGGAGGGTCCCTTTTATCCACAACAGCAACAGCCTTCTCATTACCCCTAAGCAAACTAAATGCATAAAATCTAAGGGGAACTGTGATACCATTCCAATTTTCAATTTCCTCAATGAACAATCTCCCATATGGTGGTCTTCATCAACCATCTCATCAAACATGACATCAGTTCTGGGGGCAGCACCTACTTCAGGAAAAGTCATTCGATTACTTTCCCAAACCCCATTTTGTACACATTTCTCACATCCACTATAGCCATTGTGGTTCTTCACACTTTTCACAAAAGCCCTTGCAGGCACATCACACACAAAATTTGAAATGGAAACTTTTACAAGTTTGCCATCAAATGACATTCCCTCATTTTGAATGTGTTTCATTTCATCAACAAAGTACTTTAAATAAGAGTTTGCATCTTTTGGCTTAGATTTTCCCACAAACAAACCAATGATAAATGGGTTCTTGTTTTTGTCTTCCTCAAGAAGACCAAGTATAGGCCAAAACTGAACGCTACTACTTTTAAAAAGTGGAATGCCATCAATATTTATTTGCAGAGTTACACAGTCATTAGAAGCTAGCTCCATATTTGATGCCAGCTGAGAGAGTATACCCTGTGCAACACCAAAATGATGATATGTTCCCCCAGCAACCGTCTCCAAATTGTATGAAGTGGAAGTAGCCAGTAAAGTACGAGCATCTTTTGGCAGACTGGGAAAGAATCGTCTTAAAATGCCTAACAAACTGTTAATGTGACACATCGGGATGTTACTGCCAACAGCCCAATCCTTCAGTTCACACCTTAAGCTACATGCCTTCTCATCCTCTCTATCTGATCCAGACATCGTATCTTCACTTTCAAAAACAGCACTGTCATTACTGACAATAAGATCGTCATTCATTTCAAATTGCATCGCAACGTCTTGGCTTTCACTATCACTAGTATTTTGTTCATTATGCTCTTCACAATTCCACACTGCACAACTACGACTACTGCCAGTATTGTTATTCACTGCAAATTGCACTTGGCTTTCACTATCACCATGTCTATTTTGTTTATTTACATACTCGGTGTTCACTAGTTCTTCCGAAATTGCACTCACTAAATCATCAGCCCTTTGTTTTGCCTGACGGCGGAGAGTTCTCTCAGAATATATTTTACCAACTGCAGCCATAACAACAAACACAAACCAATTACATAAATGCATTAAACTTAACAGAAAATCATAAACCTATCTAATAACATGTATAAATACCTTGTTTGAGTGTGGCTATGAACACTAATGCCAACGACTGGACACAAAAAAAAAACCCTTCACATTCAAACTCGCTAGCAATCAAATGAGCGGGAAGTCTGCTAACTGTAGTCCCAGCTGGGAAAGCCAGACCCACGCGTAGGGATACACCGCACTATATTTTGAAAATAAATTGAACAGCAACAGTTTATACGTAAACACTGCACTTGTGCATCTGGCGTAAGCACAAGTCCGTCCAGAATAGTCAATATATTTTGTTTAGAGGCGAAAAGAAAAAAAACTGAACGTGTGCTTTGAACCCGGATGGAGCATTAAGCACAGCAGTCACTTGCACTACATTACAATGCAAGCTTGATGACTGCGCTATAACAAAAAAACAAAAAACACACAGCGTTAAATTCGCACACGCAGCAATCCTCCAAACTCAGATTTTTTAAGTGAAAATGATGCAGAAAAACATAAAATAATAAAAATGTATGCTCAAGAACTCCCGGGATTCTTTTCATGCAATTGTCTATTGAGTTTCAGCAGCCCACCCATCAACACCGTTTGCCAACCGTCGGCTGCCAACTATTTGCCAACGTTGTATCGACGTTGGCAAAAAGACGTCATTTTTCCAACTTTGTGCCGATGTTGGGCCAACGTTGGAAATCCCACTGCGACCTGCCAACCTTAGCCTACGTTGTGCCAACGTCAGAATGCTATCTGGGTACTTGTGACGACTGATCTAGCCATCATGTCTCTTGTAACTTATGTGCCCCTTTCTAATATGTCTTATTTCTCCTTTAAAGAAACTGCCCAGTAGCCAACTACCATCTGGAAAAGAGGCTGAAGGGGCAGCAGATGAAGAAGAACACCACCACCAAGGGGCAGAGGAGGCACAAGACATAGACAAAAGCGGAGATACTGTGGAACAGTCACAGGCTGAAGAAGGGTCACCGGAGAAACAAGTAGCCGAAGGCTCCTCAAAACAGGATGATGTCAGATATTGGTCGTGATGTATCCATGATATCTTTGTAGTAATATATGTGCACACTTGTAATGATATGTCTTTTCCTCTCTTCAAACAGGAACCATTTATACAGCCAAGCCCTCTGATGCCTAAATGCAGAAAATGTAGAAAGGGTGTAAGTTATTTTTTCTTTCAGTCAGTAACCTAACAAAAACACTATGCATTTTACCAAGTGTCACTAATGTTATCTCTGCACTTTCCTTTCACAGAGAAACACCAGACGCACAATCATAACACTATGCATTTTACCAAGTGTCACTAATGTTATCTCTGCACTTTCCTTTCACAGAGAAACACCAGACGCACAATCATAACACTATGCATTTTACCAAGTGTCACTAATGTTATCTCTGCACTTTCCTTTCACAGAGAAACACGAGACGCAAAATCATTTTTGACAATCGTTTTCAAAGACAATTGAAAAAACTCTTTGAAAAAGAAATAAAACAGGAGAAAATAGCAAATGCAAGAGTAAGTTTCATCACCATTTGTGCCTGCTGTATAATCAATGATGTGTTATGGTTTCACTCCTCTTTTAGCCAACACCTAATGCACACAGGAACAGTCAGTATAAAAAACATATTACATCACACTCAACTGCTTCAGAACACCACTAAACATCTGTCTATACTGCATAACTACATAGCAGCACCTAATATGTGAATTTTTGTCTTTGCAGATTCAAGAAGTCCTGAGCATTAACCCAGGTTTTTTGTTCCTTTGTAAAACAATGGAACTGACTATTGAAAATGTTAGATCCAAAATCAGAGAAATAATCAAAGAAAATAAACAGTAATATAAAAAATAAAATAAAAAAATGTATATAGTTATTTCATTCCAGTGTTTTTATTATGTTTTTGTTTGTTATGTATGTAAATAGTTTGTATTTAAAAATGTTGTATTTAAAAAATGTTTTAATAAATATGGCCACGTGCGTGGTTTGTAAAAGAAAACCTTTCTCTTTTATACCTATGCCTATAATACATGCTTTAAGCAGTTTACTTTACGACTTATTACTGTTTTAAAAGTGTTCTTAGTGTAACTGATCCTAGTGCTTCTGGAATAATTCCTGCAAAGACTGATTTATAACAATAAAAAAAGGAAAAAAAAAAGTTTTGGGGTAAAGTTTGCCTTTTGGGGGTGTCCTACAAACCTGTGGCCGGTGTCATTCTTTAGCTAAGACTCTTGTGCACACAAAGAGTGCCCTGCCGGGTTCGGTGGTCCAGGATCTGGGGACTTTTGTGTTACGACAGGAACCACCCCCCCCCCGACCACCATTTCATATGGGAAAATGCATTAGAAAATGGCAGTTTTTTTAAAAACGTAAACATAGCATATTTAGGGCCACCAAATAGCACTCGGGGGTCGTACGAACCTCAACGACCCCATTTTCTTTAGCTAACACTGTTGTGCATGCAAAGAGTGCCCTTCCGGGTTCGGCAGTGCACATTGTGGTGCACATTTGAAGAACACAACCACTTAGCAACTTGAAAATTGGTACAAAGTACCTGCAGAACATACACATAATGAATCTAGAGGCACAAGAGCCTAGCCCTTTCACTGCCCACGCAGTAGCATCTCATAGACGCATTGAAATACAGTATTGCACTACAACGTTACGGGCCAGCGTAACCGGGTGTGTGAACGAGCTAGGAGTGTGAAATTTGGTACAGGGTACAACTAGTACATGTATATAATGAATCCAAAAGCAGATATTGGTGGGCCTTTTCTTTCCAATGCAGCACCTATCCTTAGGTGCCACATTTGACTATATTGTGCTATGCTTTCAAAATCCTCTTTTTAAGTGCAAACACGTAGAAGCTCCATTTAAAGGGCTGTAGAGGCTAACAGTCTGTAACTGATTCCAGTGTTTTTAGAACGATTCCTGCAAAGATTCTTTTAAAAAAAATTTTAAAAAATGAAAAAAACCATTTGCATTACATGTACAATCAGACAACTACAATTGGCTGTCAAAGAAGCTGTGAATGAGCTCGGAGGCTGAGATTTGGTACAGAGTATCTGCATTATATGCAGATAATAAATCTAGAAGCACAAGTTCATGGGCCTTTTGCTTCACATGCAGCAGCTTGCCTTAGACTGACGTATACCATCATATTTCAGTATAGTTGAAAAAACCCTTTTTAAGTGTTTCTCGGCCGTGCGACCAGGCAGAAGCGTCATTCAAAGGCCTGTAGTGTCAGAGAATTAGTGTCTAACAGTATTCAGTGTCCCTGTGATGAATCCTGCAAAAACTGATTTATAAGAAAAAAAAAAGATTACCAGAAAATGCAAAATGCCTTTTTTTTAATATCTCTGGAACAGTAAGTGATAGAGACACCATTCAAAAAGTTCCTGTATCAGGGTGACAGTGTGCAATTGTGTTCCAAATTTGAGACCAATCCGTTGAAAAACAGAGTTTTTATTCAAAAAAGCATTTGTTTTTTGTGGATTTACATGTTATCCTATGGGAATTTGTAAAGTTGCGGTTTGGTGTAAAATTCTTATTTTCCCTTTAAATTCCAAACGCATGGTGCTATCGTTTCAGCTAGGGCATGGTTACATAGGTAATAATCTAATCTACACAACAAGACCCTTCATGGGTTTTAATTCCACACCTACACTAAATAGCAAGCGTTATTGTGTGTGTTTTTACGTTTTTGGTGAAAACGCCTATACGTTTCAATGGGAATCGTATTAAAATTAATATTTCAATAACCCCTGGTGCTACCACCTTATCCAAGGTATCGTTGGATAGGTATGATTGCAAGCTACAACACAACACTGTTCCCGAGTTTGGATTCGACTGTTACACTAAATAGCGACTTTAAATGTGTTTTTTTTTTACACTTTGGAAAAAATGCCCCGTTTGTTTCAAACGCATGGTTACATAGGTAAGAGTCTAGTCTAACACTGACAGTCTGTAACTGGCAAACTCATGTGTCTCCCTCATTTTGTTAACCTTAACCCTTTCATGCCACCATTTCATATACATTTTTTATAGTAAGAAAGGCATACAGGAGTGTATTCATTATTTTTTATTTTTTAAAAAATATCTTATCCTCCCTGACATTTTCCAGTGTCAAATTCAGGAACTCGCACCAAGCGGCAAATGCTTCATCCTTTTCTAGCTCCTCCACGACCTGGAATAACAAATAGATATGTCAGATCTTTACATTCACTGATATGATTTCCACTTGAGAACAATTGGAAGCTGTGCTTTTTCTTGTTTTTCTGTTATGTTGTTCTTAAATTCACATTGCTTATGGAATACACAATGTGAAAATATGTTCATTAATTTACTTTCTCATCTATTATATGAGATATTTCTATTACTCACTCTCTTTCTTGTTATTGATCTTCTATCAATTTCCTCTTTGAATCTTCTCTTAATTTCCCATCAAAAGCTGGTGGATACACCAATTTCTTTCTTCCCCGGGCTGTAAGATGAAGTGTTTATTTTTTCAATCACTCACATAAAGTACCATATATGTCAATAAACAAACAAGGGTAACACTGTTTTTATAAATATATAATAGATACTTAGTAACTATGTTACTATCTATAAAGCATTATAGATGGTTTGTAAACATGCAATAGCCATAGACAGCCATAAGCAATTATAAATATACACATCTAAATTAGCTTACGGTAGTTGTTGTCTTCGAACTTCCCTGTTGAGGCTCTTCATCAGATGAAGAGGACTGCAGAAACAGAAGGGAAAATAACACACACATTTAAGATGTAAATAAGTGTATATTTAAATAATCATATTTTATATATTTAACCATTAAACAACTAAAAAACTTACCAAAAAGAAACGAAAGTTATCATTACTACCAGCCATCTTGCTTATACTAAACACACAACTGAAATGGTGTGAAATATTCGTTTACAAAACTATTTGAGTATAATGCATGCTGGGTATTACAGTGCATGCTGGGTTTAGTAGTTTATGCTGAGTTTTGCAGTGTCTATAGATAAAACAGTTGTCATTTTGTCTAACAATGTCCAAACCAGCCACATGATACCTCTTTAGCTAGCTAAAACTCTTGTGCACTCAAACAAAACCTTGCCCATTTTGTTGGTCCACAATTTGTGGACTTATGGGGTATGTCAGGAGACCCCCTCCACCCCAACCACGATTTTCTATGAGCAAGGATTATAATTTAAAATAGCATGTTTTTCATGAATATCTCTGCAAACAGAGCACATATACACTACATTTAACGTGTTTGTGACATCGCAATTACACCATCAGTGTACACAACAAGAGCAATAAAAAAAAAGTATATTTAGGTGTGAATTGTTTTATGTACAAAAAACTACAATACCCACAAAACAAAAAAAGGACCCCATTTTGATGCTTATTTTTCTTAATAGAAAAAAATAGGCTGTGCAGAGATTAGCTCTTCCACATAATAAAGCTTTAAAAGTTATATAACTATTATTGTATCTATTATTGTATAAAAACAAGAAAGGTTTCAACATGGGTAAAGTAAGTAAACTATAATATTCTATTTTTATTTCCTTTTGATTGTTAAACAGGGTTTGTTCCAATGTTAAAAAAAGTCAAATTATAGATCAACAATCAATAATAATAATAATGATGCTCAGACTCCATTATGGTATCAAAAGTGATAAATGTAACGTTATGTTAACATGTTTACTGTACATTTTCTGTGATGTGGCTTTCAAATAAACAGAGTTGTAATAATAATAATAATAATAATAATAATAATAATAATAATAATAATAATAATAATAATAATAATCTTTATTTATATATTTTAGTTATTTTTAGATTATGTTCTATACTCAAATATTTAAAAAAAAAAGTTCAATGTTTCACAGACAAAAACAGCTTTGCAATGCCCCCAATGCCCTCTAAAGATGCACTATTTGTCAGAGCACCTGATTGGGACACATAATGTTACCAACATCATTTCAAGAAAAGCAATTCTGCATGCCGCAAGGGGAAGTAAGTATAAAGCCTTCCAATTTTCACAGCTTACTGTTTAAATATTGACAAATATAGCTAATCAATATTTTCAATTTTTTCCAGAAACACAAAAGTACTTAACTGCCCAGTCATTGGCTGCAATGCCACACAGCTTGTCCGATTAGATAAACACCTGGCCACTAAACATGGAATCAAGGTATGTATATAAATAAATAAATAAATAAATATCAACAATTATTAAATACTACTTCAAGGAAGTCATGAACATATATTCTGTTTCCCTATTGTAGTCAAAATCGGAAAACTACAAGTATCATGGCAAAGGCCAAAGATAAATTAGCTCAGCAGAAGAACGCAGTGAGGGAGATAAAAAGGATGAGGATGAGCAGTATGGAGGAGGAAGAAGTGGGAGAGGGGGGGAGGAGGAAGAGGAGGAGGAGAGAGGAGAAGGACAAGCAGCAGTGGGAGAGGAGGAGGAA
The DNA here is from genome assembly GCA_030684275.1 of Acipenser oxyrinchus oxyrinchus. NCBI lineage: Eukaryota > Metazoa > Chordata > Actinopteri > Acipenseriformes > Acipenseridae > Acipenser > Acipenser oxyrinchus. The sequence continues at coordinate 104,030,727 of CM060249.1, forward strand.
GAGGAGTGGGGAGAAGGAGCTTGGGAACAGGAGGAAGTGGAGCAGGGGGAAGAAGAGTGGCAAAAGGAGCAAGAGAAAGAGCAAGGGGAGAGGGGGAGGAAAAGGAGGAGGAAGGACAATAACAAAGACAAGCATATCACAAGTCTGCAATGCAGAGTTAGAAAAAAAAGTAGAAGAGCTACAAAAAAAGGTGGACACCCTGACAAGTGTCAATGCCGTGACATCAACTGACACACAAAACTACACACAAAAAGACCGTAAGTTGAAAAGAATGTCGCCTAGCCGCTAAGTTTAATTGGTGAAATCATTATTAATCAATGTATGTAAATGTACAATCCTAATTATTCAACGTTTCTTTCAGCCATAGCACTACAATATTATTACAAACACACTCTTGGCCCCAAACCAACTGGAAAACAAAAAGAAAACAGCCGGCAATCGACACAGCACATCCGGCTGTTTTACAACACATGGCAGGAACTGAAGGGGCAGTAAATAATAAACTGACATGTCTCAAAAATATTGACAGGTGTCAATCGTAAGTACCTCTCACACATGTGACAAATACAACCTGAAATTACTTTTGACAAACCCTTGACTTGCAAATGTTTTCTGTTACAGGTGGTATACAGAGCTGGTCACATCAGGGAAAAAACCAACAACAGTAATGAATTATCTTCAGGATGTGGCCAGTTTTTAAATTACCTAAAAAGGTAAATGTAAAAGCAGTTACACTGCCCCTTCGGTGCATCCGATCACTACTGTTCCTGATTATTACTTTTAAAAAGAAGGGCAAGAGGGACATCACCTTACCTCGACAAAAAGTTAAACAAACCACTCAAGGTAAGAGACTGTTTGTTGTTGTTTTTATTTTTATTTTATTTTATTTTTAATTAACATCAACCATCTCTGGAACTGAGAAAAAAAAGCATTACTGTCTTTCCTTGCAGCAAAACTGATAACAAAACAACAACTACAGCAGTTCATGGATAAATCTAATACCCTAATCCCTGAACTACTGCGTAAGTTAACTAACACAATGCATTTTGTTCTTTATTTTATTCTTTGTCAATGCATAAAATATTTCTAACAGGTGATTTATTTTTCTATCTTTCTCTTTTCAGAGCTGTTGCAAAACACAGTCGATCCGTCGATAACCTTCCTCCTCGCTGGACTATTTTGTGGGCAGCTGCTCATTCAAAATGGCCACAGGAGGGGGGTAGTCATGAATATGACGGAAAATGATGTCGCGAATGCAAAGAAATTCCAAAAGAACTATCATATTATGGTACGCTGCTCACCTTCATTGACCACATCTCCTTTTTTATCAGATGTTGCATTTTCTTTACTAAGAATCCTAATGTTTGTTTCTGTATTTGAACAGGTTGAGAACCATAAGACGGCAGCGTCATATGCCCGGGCTGTGCTGGTGTTATCAGGAACAGAGCTCAGCTGGCTGAAGGACTTTGGGAACCTGAGGCCACAGCTGCCAGGCTTCCAGTTTAGGCCCTCCACCTTTTAATTTACAGCTGAAGGAAATCCTGTAACAAAGGTGGGGGAAGCTCTATCAAAAGCCTGGCAGCATACTGGCCTCAGAAGCAAAGTAACACCAGGCATGTTAAGAGCTGCCGTAGCCATTTATGTAAGTTGACCTCTGAGAATGCAAATATTTACCAATAAATATATCATTTAGAGAAACATAATAACTGTGTATGTTTTTTTCCTTTGCCAGAGCTGGGAGACACACACAGAAGCACAGCGCTCTACTGTGGCACGCCACATGGCCCACAGCACTGATGTCCAGGGGAAATTTTATGTTCATGATGAGGCACCAAAGAATCATCAAAAAGCATACAGACTTATTAACCAAAGCCTATTGCAAGACACGAATGCCCCTCATCTATCCCTGCCAGCCAGCCCCTCAGTCAGCCCTCATCTATCCCTGCCAGCCAGCCCCTCAGTCAGCCCTGATCAATCCTTGCCAGCCAGCCCCTTGGTAAGTCCTTTAGTGTTTTAACATCTCATATCCAGAGACATAAAATGTATACCAGCCGTGCCTTGGAAAAAAAAACCTTGAACTGTAAATTGATGTTGTGTATCAATGGTGCTATATTTAGAAATTTATAGTGATATTTCTATTTCCTCTCTTCAAAAAGCTAACCAGATGTTCTACACCTTCACCACCGCGCTATCCTCTGTCGCCTAAAGTCATGATTATTAAAAAATCCATGGGTGATCTCTTGGTAAGCACTGTAAATATTACCATCTGACATTAAAAGATGTTTACTTGTAGGTCCGATCAAATGAATATTGTCGAACAAAAAGTGCATACTTGTGACGACTGATCTAGCCATCATGTCTCTTGTAACTTATGTGCCCCTTTCTAATATGTCTTATTTCTCCTTTAAAGAAACTGCCCAGTAGCCAACTACCATCTGGAAAAGAGGCTGAAGGGGCAGCAGATGAAGAAGAACACCACCACCAAGGGGCAGAGGAGGCACAAGACATAGACAAAAGCGGAGATACTGTGGAACAGTCACAGGCTGATGAAGGGTCACCGGAGAAACAAGTAGCCGAAGGCTCCTCAAAACAGGATGATGTCAGATATTGGTCGTGATGTATCCATGATATCTTTGTAGTAATATATGTGCACACTTGTAATGATATGTCTTTTCCTCTCTTCAAACAGGAACCATTTATACAGCCAAGCCCTCTGATGCTTAAATGCAGAAAATGTAGAAAGGGTGTAAGTTATTTTTTCTTTCAGTCAGTAACCTAACAAAAACACTATGCATTTTACCAAGTGTCACTAATGTTATCTCTGCACTTTCCCTTCACAGAGAAACACCAGACGCACAATCATAACACTATGCATTTTACCAAGTGTCACTAATGTTATCTCTGCACTTTCCCTTCACAGAGAAACACTAGACGCAAAATCATAACACTATGCATTTTACCAAGTGTGACTAACGTTATCGCTGCACTTTCCTTTCATAGAGAAACACCAGAACCACAATCATAAGACTATGCATTTTACCAAGTGTCACTAATGTTATCTCTGCACTTTCCCTTCACAGAGAAACACTAGACGCACAATCATAACACTATGCATTTTACCAAGTGTCACTAATGTTATCTCTGCACTTTCCCTTCACAGAGAAACACCAGACGCACAATCATAACACTATGCATTTTACCAAGTGTCACTAATGTTATCTCTGCACTTTCCTTTCACAGAGAAACACGAGACGCAAAATCATTTTTGACAATCGTTTTCAAAGACAATTGAAAAAACTCTTTGAAAAAGAAATAAAACAGGAGAAAATAGCAAATGCAAGAGTAAGTTTCATCACCATTTGTGCCTGCTGTATAATCAATGATGTGTTATGGTTTTCACTCCTCTTTTAGCCAACACCTAATGCACACAGGAACAGTCGAGTATAAAAAAACATATTACATCACACTCAACTGCTTCAGAACACCACTAAACATCTGTCTATACTGCATAACTACATAGCAGCACCTAATATGTGAATTTTTGTCTTTGCAGATTCAAGAAGTCCTGAGCATTAACCCAGGTTTTTTGTTCCTTTGTAAAACAATGGAACTGACTATTGAAAATGTTAGATCCAAAATCAGAGAAATAATCAAAGAAAATAAACAGTAATATAAAAAATAAAATAAAAAAAATGTATATAGTTATTTCATTCCAGTGTTTTTATTATGTTTTTGTTTGTTATGTATGTAAATAGTTTGTATTTAAAAATGTTGTATTTAAAAAATGTTTTAATAAATATGGCCACGTGCGTGGTTTGTAAAAGAAAACCTTTCTCTTTTATACCTATGCCTATAATACATGCTTTAAGCAGTTTACTTTACGACTTATTACTGTTTTAAAAGTGTTCTTAGTGTAACTGATCCTAGTGCTTCTGGAATAATTCCTGCAAAGACTGATTTATAACAATAAAAAAAAGGAAAAAAAAAAAGTTTTGGGGTAAAGTTTGCCTTTTGGCGGTGGGGTGTCCTATAAACCCGTGGCCGGTGTCATTCTTTAGCTAAGACTCTTGTGCACACAAAGAGTGCCCTGCCGGGTTCGGTGGTCCAAGATCTGTGAACTTTTGTGGTACGACAGTAGCACCCCCCCTCCCTATGGGAAATCCCATTATAAAAACACTTTTGGGGTAACGCTCGCCATGTGGGGGTGGGGTGTCCTACGAACCCGTGGCCAGTGTCATTCTTTAGGTAAGACTCTCATATTTAGGGCCACCAAACAGCACTCGCGGGTCGTACGAACCTCAACAACCCTATTTTGTTTAGCTAATACTGTTGTGCATGCAAAGAGTGCCCTGCCAGGTTCGGTGGTCCAGGATCTGGGGACTAATGGGGTACTAAAGGAGCCTTCCCCCCCCGCCTATGGCAAATCCCATCATAAAAACACTTTTGGGGTAACGCTCGCCATGTGGGGGTGGGGTGTCCTACGAACCCGTGGCCGGTGTCATTCTTTAGGTAAGACTCTTGTGCACACAAAGAGTGCCCTGCCGGGTTCGGTGGTCCAGGATCTGGGGACTTATGGGGTACTAAATGATCCCTCCTCCTCCCTATGGCAAATCCCATTATAAAAACACTTCTGGGGTAACGCTCGCCATGTGGGGGTGGGGTGTCCTACGAACCCGTAGCCGGTGTCATTCTTTAGCTAGTACTCTTATGCATGCAAAGAGTGCCCTGCCGGGTTCGGTGGTCCAAGATCTGTGAACTTTTGTGGTACAACATGAGCAACCCCCCTCCCTACGTGAAATCCCATTATAAAAACACTTTTGGGGTAACACTCGCCAAATGCCAGTCGGGGATCGTACAAACCCAACCGACCCCATTTTCTTTAGATAAGACTCTTGTGCATCTAGAAAGACTGGTGCCGAGTTCCTTGGTCCAGGAGTTGTGAAGATATGAGTAAGATAGGAGACCCCCAACCGCGATTTCCTATGGGAAAATACATACAAAAAAAGTCCATTATAGATAGACCTGAAAAGTGTACATTTTAAGGTGTATTTATGCAACAGACGCACCGATTAAGTCCATTGGAATTGTTTTGTGATCACAGTATCAGCCCGGTTGTATCGGAGAACAGTTTTGTTTAGAAATGTTTGCGTGCACGAGCGGAGTTGTCAAATACCACCCTATACCCTACACTTTAAAATATCTCATTGTAGTGCACATTTGAGGAACACAACCACTTAGCAACTTGAAAATTGGTACAAAGTACCTGTAGAACATACACATAATGAATCTAGAGGCACAATAGCCTATCCCTTTCGCTGCCCATGCAGTAGCATCTCATAGACGCATTGAAATACAGTATTGCACTACAATGTTACGGGCCAGCGTAACCGGGTGTGTGAACGAGCTAGGAGTGTGAAATTTGGTACAGGGTACAACTAGTACATGTATATAATGAATCCAAAAGCAGATATTGGTGGGCCTTTTCTTTCCAATGCAGCACCTATCCTTAGGTGCCACATTTGACTATATTGTGCAATGCTTTCAAAATCCTCTTTTTAAGTGCAAACATGTAGAAGCTCCATTTAAAGTGCTGTAGAGGCTAACAGTCTGTAACTGATTCCAGTGTTTTTAGAACGATTCCTGCAAAGATTCTTTTAAAAAATTTATAAAAAAATAAAAAAAACCATTTGCATTACATGTACAATTAGACAACTACAATTGGCTGTCAAAGAAGCTGTAAATGAGCTCGGAGGCTGAGATTTGGTACAGAGTATCTGCATTATATGCAGATAATAAATCTAGAAGCACAAGTTCATGGGCCTTTTGCTTCACATGCAGCAGCTTGCCTTAGACTGACGTATACCACCATATTTCAGTATAGTTGAAAAAACCCTTTTTAAGTGTTTCTTGGCCGTGCGACCACGCAGAAGCTTCATTCAAAGGGCTGTAGTGTCAGAGAATTACTGTCTAACAGTATTCAGTGTCCCTGTGATGAATCCTGCAAAAACTGATTCATAAGAAAAAAAAAAGTTTACCAGAAAATGCAAAATGCCTTTTTTTTAAATATATGTGTGGAACAGTAAGTGATAGAGACACCATTCAAAAAGTTCCTGTATCAGGGTAACAGTGTGCAATTGTGTTCCAAATTTGAGACCAATCCGTTGAAAAAGAGTTTTTATTCAAAAAAGCATTTGTTTTTTGTGGATTTACATGTTATCCTATGGGAATTTGTAAAGTTGCGCTTTGGTGTAAAATTCTTATTTTCCCTTTAAATTCCAAACACCGGATGCTATCGTTTCAGCTAGGGCATGGTTACATAGGTAATAATCTAATCTACACAACAAGACCGTTCATGGGTTTTAAGTCCACACCTGCACTAAATAGCAAGCGTTATTGTGTGTGTTTTTACGTTTTGGTGAAAACGCCTATACGTTTCAATGGGAATCGTATTAAAATTAATATTTCAATAACCCCTGGTGCTACCACCTTATCCAAGGTATCGTTGGATAGGTATGATTGCAAGCTACAACACAACACTGTTCTCGAGTTTGGATTCGACTGTTACACTAAATAGCGACTTTAAATGTGTTTTTTTTTTACACTTTGGAAAAAATGCCCCGTTTGTTTCAAACGCATGGTTACATAGGTAAGAGTCTAGTCTAACACTGACAGTCTGTAACTGGCAAACTCATGTGTCTTCCTCATTTGGTTAACCTTAACCCTTTCATGCCACCATTTCATATACATTTTTTATAGTAAGAAAGGCATACAGGAGTGTATTCATTTGTTTTTGTCTGTGAAACATTGAACCTTTCGAATGTAGGTTAGGGTTAGGGTTAGGGTTAGGGTTAGGGTTAGGGTTAGGGTTTAGGGTTAGGGTTAGGGTTAGGTTTAGGGTTTAGGGTTAGGGTTAGGGTTAGGGTTTAGGGTTAGGGTTAGGGTTAGGGTTAGGGTTAGGTTAGGGTTAGGGTTAGGGTTAGGGTTAGGGTTAGGGTGAGGTAGGAACTTTGTTTCCCTGAGAACTCCACACTTGGTTGATTTTTCAGGGAAAGAAAGATGCACTGGCCATCTGGCTCTTTTTGGATTAATTTCTTTGTTTGTTTTGTTTTGGATCTCCTTTTCTAGTGTAGGTCTATCGTGGAGTTTCTAATGTTCAGGCCTAGCGGGAAAGTTGTTTGTAGTTTGTTGATCCAGTCTTTTTCTCTCCATTTCCTTTCTCCGATTGTCCAGTTCTGGTTCCTCTCCAGCCCTGTAATTTTCAGAGATTCCAAGTTGTGTTGTAGAAAGTGTGCTACTAGAGGTGTTTGTGATTCTTTTTGTGTTTGATATTATAGATGTGTTGTGTTAGTCTTACACGGATAGTGTTGCCTGTTTCACCAATGTAAATGATTTTGCATGTATCGCATTGTATTGCGTAGATGCAGTTCCTGCTGTTTTGTGTAAAGGTTTGTGGAATGTTGTATGTGATGCCTGTGGATTGGCTCCGAGTGCGGAAAGTTGCTTGAAGTGTTGTGATGCTTTTGTTGGTTTTGCGATTAAGTGAAGGCAGTTTACTGGACACTAAATAGTTGGTCAAGTTTTTGTTTTTCTGTAGGCTGAGATTATCTTGTGTCCTGTAAGCAGGTTGGTGTCTTGTAATTTGTTGGTTAGGTTTTGTTTTATCTGTGAATTAGCTGCCACACTAAAATGTGAGTAGGTAGTTATAAGTGGAATAATCTTTTGTTGTCTCTAGGCTTTTGTTCTAAGAAGGTTTTCCTTATTCCTCTGAGGAAGGAACAGGAGTACCCCTTTGTTTGAGTGCTGTGAATAAGACTTTGGTAGCTGCCTGGAAGTCAGTATGTTGTGTGCAAATTCTGTGGAATCTGAGTAGCTGTGATTTTATTAAACCTCTAAATGTGTGTTTAGGGTGATAGCTGGTTTTGTGTAGTAGAGTGTGTGTGTCAGTTTCTTTAAAATATACTTTGGTGTCTAGTTGGTGTGTTTGTGAAAAATGTGGTCCTTTGTAAGTGGTGGTGTCTAAAAAGTTTACTTAGCTGTTATGTGTGGTGTATTTTACCTTTATGGACTGGTGGTGTGTGTTAAGTAACGAGATGAAATTTGTAAATTCCTCCATGCTATGTGTCCAAGTGCCCCAAATGTCATCTAGGTACCTGAAATAGTGAGTTGGTCTGTGTGGGCATCTGTGGAGGATTGTCTCTTCCCAATCGGCCATGTAGATGTTAGCATATGATGGCATAAGCGTTTCCCCATCGCTGTTCCTTTGGTTTGGAGGTAGAATTGGTTGTCGAATTCAAAGTCGTTTTTCGTTAAGCTGATTTCCAGGAGTTTGATCAGTTCCTCGTCTGGTCTGGTTGGATCGGATTTAGATTTAGACATTTCCTGATAGCTGCAATGCCTGCGTTGGTCTCTATGTTTGTGTACAAGCTGTCTATATCTATTGTGAAGAGAAAAGCTGTTTCTGGTAGTTTGAGTGTTTTAATTTTTTCTATGAAGTCATATGTGTCTTTAAGGTAGCTAGTGTGTTTGGTGGATAGGGGTTTAAAAAGTGGTCTATGTATTCTGCAATTCTATATGATTCACTGTTGCAATCCGATACTATCGGTCTGCCTGGTGGTATGGTGTGTGGGATAGTCCATGTGTCTGGTGATTTGTGTATTTTTGGTAGCATGTAAAAATGCGTGCTCTGGGTGTGTCTGCCCCTTGAGATAGTGTGCTTGTTTTCTAGTAATTATTTTTTGGTCTGTTAGTGTTTGTATTATTCTATTAATTTCCTGGCGGAATCAAGATAAATTGGTGCGTCTAATTTCCTGTAGTGTTCCAGATTATTTAGTTGTCTGTTGGCTTCAAAGATGTAGTCTTCTCTATCCATTATTACTATTGAACTGCCCTTGTCTGCTGGTTTGAAAATGATGTCGGTATGTTTTGTAATTCCTTAAGTGCTATCCTTTCTGGTGCTGTTAGGTTGTCTTCTGTTTTGTAGTTACCTGGGTTAAGGCTGTGTATTGTTTTAGATCTTCAAGAATAATCTCTGTGATTTCCTGTGGAACTTGGTTGTTATTTGGTTCCCAGTTGGATTTGGGTAGGAAGGGTATGTGATTTGAGTCTTCTTCCTCTTCAAAGAAGGTTGCGATCTTTAGCCTCCTATGGTAATCTTGTGTTTCTGCTCGCAGTGTCTGCTTCTGTTTTGCTTTAGTTTGCGGTGTGGGTATGAAGGAGAGGCCTTTGCTCAAAAGGCTGTTTTGACTCTCTGTTGGTTTGAAGTTTTTACATAGATTGACTATGTTGGATGCCCCCTCCCTGGAGATGTTTGGGCTTGTGGGGTCTCCTAGTTTAAATGCTGGCACCAGTGCTGGAGCATATCTTTGGCTGTGTTGGTTGTCCAGTGGATGTTGTCTCCGCCTACTTGGAATTTCTCAGTTGGTAATAGCGGTATGTGTGGTAGGTTGGCTGAGATGAATCCATTTAGTTCTTCCAAGTTTCGTTGGGCCTGCATGTCTAGTGCTCGTGAGAAGTTCACCAGTGGCACTTTGATTTCTGCAGTTGGGAAGGTTGTCTTTGCTGACCTGTACATCCTTTGTAGGTTTTGATAGCTGTCTCTTTGACTTTCTGGTCCTTGTTGTTGATTCGAATGATAGGATCACTTTGGTCACTCCTCTATCTGTTTTGGCTTTGTCCAGAAGGTTGGCTGCATGTAGGAATTTTGCTCGGGGTAGCTTTCAATCTGTATTTGGCTCTGGGTGTGGTCCGGGATTCTGTGGAGGTTGGAGTCCCCAATGATGAGAATGTTCTTGTTAGTTTGCAGGCTCCAGTCTATGTTCTTTTTGTCCGTGTTGATGTGTCTGTGAACCTGGTAGGTTCTCCTGGGCAGTGTTGCTGGACTGTTGCTGAGTCGTCGGTTCTCTGGTGGTGTCTGGGTAGGGGTGCGGTGTGGGTTAGGGTTAGAGGTGGGGGTGCAGCGGGGGTATGGGTTGGGGATAGACGTGCGGTTAGGGTTGCGGTTAGGTTTGGGTTTGGGGTTGGGGTTAGGTGGTTAGGGTTAGGGTTAGGGTTAGGGTTAGGGTTAGGGTTAGGGTTAGGTTTAGGGTTAGGGTTAGGGTTAGGATTAGGGTTGGGTTTAGGGTTAGGGTTAGGTTTAGGGTTAGGGTTAGGGTTAGGGTCCGGGATAGGGTGGTGGTTGGGTGTAGGAGTCTGGTTGGAGTCGGAGGTGGGTTCAGAGGTTCCAGTAGGTGTGTTGAGCTGGCCAGCATATGTAAGGGCTTTGATGTACAGCCAGTCTTCATTTGTTTCTGTTGGTTGGTCTAAGGGGCTCCTCTGTCTGGTGTTGTTGTTTGGTTGCGATTGGTTGGTTGAGATCCTGGTTATCTCTTCTGAAATGTAGGTGGCCACATTGCTGGTGTGTGGTTTGTTGGGCCTCTGGGGTAGAGGTCTCTGGGGCAGAGGTTCATTGTCTGCCAGCACTGCGAAGGAGTTGTTGTTAAGGCTCGGCTGGGGTTGCTGGGTTGCTGGCAGTGGCTCCAGATTTTCTTGTGCTATTTGAAAAGCTGTCTCGAAGGTTGTCTGCTTGATCTTCTTTCTAAAATTCCTGTAGGCCCATGTTTTCGCCTTCTGAAATGGTTCCTGCCAGTTCCTGGTTGGTATTTTGTGCAGGTCTGTTTGTATTCTGGAGAGTGTATCTTCATAATGTATTTGCAGGATTTGAAGATTTGTGTGCATCAATTTTTAGCATTGGCTGCTAAGAGTTCTGCCGTGGCTGGAGTTGGCAGGGCTGGTTTGATGTAGAATTGTAAGTGGTGGGTTTGTTTCAGCATTCCTGGTGGTACTCTGTTGTTAATGATAGCTTCATTAACGTTGTCCAAATGGTGGATTGTTTGGATCATTCTGTAGAAAGTCTTTACTGGGTGTATGGAGGATTCCATCATGCTGAAAGGAAAGAGTGGTTAGGGTGATGTGTTGTAGTGTTCCTGGAGTGTATGTGGTTGTGAG